>LPNX010116662.1:4697-175303 GCA_001517045.1 Pseudotsuga menziesii
AACCGCGGACTTACCCCCTATGGGGTATGCGCCCCAACATCCCTCACAAAGTTTACAAGGAAAATTGGGATTGTATTTTGAATGGGTAGTCTTTTCAACAGTGTCAACATGACTCACAGTGGCTAAATATTTTTCCTAAGCATGAACCACAGAGGTTGAAAGACTTTCCCCAGGATGACTTGCAAAGGCTAAGAGACCGGGTACAACATGAACTATAGAGGATGGACAGGCACCAACAGCATGAACAATAGAAGCTGAATGGTTAGGATCAATATGCTTTGCAGGAGTTGAGTGTGTGCCCCCAGCATGACCTTCAGGGGCTGGGTGGATGGATCCAACATAACCTACAGAGGTTGGATGGGGAGGTTCAAATTGACATGCAGAGGTTGAATGGGTGCCTTTAGCATGAACTGCAGAGGCTGAGTGACTGGAACTAACATGACCTGGAAAGGTTGGAAGGATCCCACCAACATGATCAATAGAGATTGGATTGTGAATATCAACTTGACTTGCAGAGGTTGAGTGCTTAGATCCAACATGACCCACAGATCTTGGATAGGTTCCCCCAGCATGAACTACAGAGGCTGGGTGGTGAAGTTCAAATTGACCTGTAGAGGTTGAATAGGTTCCCCCTTGCTTATGTGTCTTCTTCCTATTACTCCTTCTTTTACTCATTTTAGACTGTCGGTTACTAGTATCAATACTTTCACTCCATGAGGTAGAAGGAGGAGGAGAAGCAACTAAAGGTGGAGGAGAAGTAGTGTTTTGATGCCCTTGATATTATAATATTACTTGATAACTATTAAGATAATTCAGGACAGTTGGAGTGGAGAACAACCACATCAGTAGCCCTAGGGTGAATTCAGGCATATTCAAGGTGGCCATCAAAGGAACACCAACATTCCTTGTGAGAGGAATAGTGCAAGGAGTTCATGGCATGGGGATCTCTTGGTTGGTTTTCAAAGGGGTGTTAGCCATAGTTTCAAACAATAAGACAAAGTTTGAGGTCGATAAGAAACCAAAAGTACAAAGCACACACCCGAAGGAAAACTAAGTACAAACAAACCACACAACACTCACTGAAAAGTTCCTAAAGCCAAATAGACAAATAGGTATACGATATTCCTTCAAGAAGAAAGCTGATAGACATTTACTTGGCGTCCCTGTAGATGTTCTTAGGCACAAGCAGAGGAATCACCCAACCGAGGTTACCTTCTACCGAGGTTAACTTCCAAGCCCATCCAAGGTAGACCAAAATAGCCTTCTAGTATTGTTAACCCAAAAAATCCCCCAATGAACTCTACATGACCTACACCACCTAAATACATCCATGCACGTCTCTCATTTGACCCCCACACCCTCCGAAAGGCTCAAAAATATGAAAAAGGGCTTAAAAACCCCTAAAAAGAGCCAGAATAGCTCTCATAGGGGATACAACCTCCAAAAAGGGGCTAAAATCCCTCAAAGGAGCTTAAAACCCCTAAAGGAGCTAATAATAGGGCGAAAGGGGCTAAAATCCCAAAAAAGGGGCTAAAGCCCTAACCAAGGGCTTAAAACCCTAAATATCTAGGAAAAAGCTATAAATATAGGGGTGGGGGTCACTCTCAAAATACTCCTTCTCTCCCTATCATTATGTTGACCGCGTGAGTGCCTTGAGACCCTTTTCCTCTCAAGCCATTCACCCTCCCTCTTGTCCATTGCTCCACAAGCCAAGCTTCCATCCCAAAGAAAGAAAGAGGTACTTCCCCAAGCTAGGGCATGATGGCCCATTTCCACCCAAACATAAGGTATACTTGTGTTTTCTTTCATTTTTATTGTAGTTTTCTAACCTATTTTTCTTCCAGGATTGTTTTCTAATGCTTTGTTGCAGGTTTTCCAGTGATTTCTTCCAGCCATATTCTTGTTTGCTAACCATGCAGGGTGTCATAGTTTAGTTTCAATATTGTTTGCAGGTTCTCTTCCAACCTCATAGGAACCCTACCATTCCATCCTATAGACGGAAGGGAGCTATTCCTGCCTGTAGCAAGGGTGAAAGCCCTACTACAGAACTGACGACCATACCAGGTCGATCCCACAGGATCCCTGGATTTATTTTTCAAGTTTCAGTTTTTATTTTCCCTAGTTTATTTTTTTGTCAAATCTAGTTTAGATTTGTCTTTTTCTGCATTTTAGTTTACAACCGAGCCTCCTTAAGGCCAAAACAATCTTGTTTGGCCACAGTTAAGTTATTGTCGGCCATTCCCTGCTCTAGTTAAAAACTTTTCCCTTTTTCGAGCCAGGTTGCACTTATCGGGCTGAAATAGGCAGCCTGGTCACTTAGTTTTGCCCAAAAGGTGTGACTTCCCTCTTAGGAGCTAGATCACTCCCATTTTCTATTTCTTAGGAACCCCCTCGCCTATATTTTGGAAAATTTGGTGACCCTCTCTCCACATTGGCCTCGAAACAGGCGATCTGTCTCTTAGATTTGTTTTTTTAAGTTATCTGGACTGTCCGTGCGACTCAGTTGCCTCTGTCTAGCCATCTGTGTTTATTTCATTTCAATTCATGTAAATCAGTGTTAAATTTAACTGGTTAATGGTTTAATGAATCTTGTTGGGGTGCGCACCCCAATGGTCCTTAAGGAAAATATCTTCGCGGGCCAAAGGAGTTTGTAAGCAGAGGTTGACTCAAAATAGTCTTAGGGTTGTCGGGGGTTGAGTCAAAGTTCCCTATTGTAATAAACCCGCGGTTTAAGACCAGGGTTTAGGGTTTTGGGTGCCCATGGTTTGAAGCCATGGTTTTGTAATAGCGTGATGTATAAATAGAAATTTTTGTAAATAAGAAAAGTTAGGCTTTTTGAGGTAAAGAAGGTTAAGGCGAAGCTAAGGCTATTGTGTAAAGAAAGGTTAAGTCCCAGCTGTGTGCATGGACGACCTCTGTAGCTGTGTGTGCAGAGGGTTTTTGTAAAAGGTTAAGGGAAATCTACAGCTGTGTGCATAGAGGCCCGCTACTGTGTGCGCACCTTAAGATACTAAAAAGATTTGCAGCCGAGTGCGCAGATCAGAACTGTGATTTTGAAGAAAGTTGAAATAAAACACAGTTCTGTGGACGTAGCCCCTACACTGGGGGTGAACCACGTTATATCTGGTGTTGTGGTTTTTGTGCTGTTTCTATTTATATTTGTTCTCATGCATTAATAACTGTATAAATCTGATAAGTAAGATCATTATTAATAAATAGCTTCGCTGTGAATTCCCTGTAGTGGGTTGAGAAAGTCACTGTATGTTTATTTATCTGTGAAGTTATTTAGATATAAATGTCAGAGCTCTATGTTTATTGATTATAAGTTGATAAAGGACAAGGTACAGTAATCTCCCTCTCTGCTTGCAGAAACTTGATTCTGCGGCACCCCATAGCTGTTTCGGGTGAGACTGCAACCTGTTCGCAGGTTGTTGCCGAAAGGGCCAACACTGTGGGTCTTTTGTTGGTGCGACACGAAAGGATTAAACCTGGGTCTGCCCTATTTCCCAACAAGTGGTTTCGTTGCTGGTTGAACTCAGTATCTACTCAAGAGGGGTTTACGTCGTACCTCGAGGGCTATGTTCTGGAGGCCCTTTGTGAAGGAAATCAGTGATTGGATTGATGAGACTTATCTGAAATTTGCTGAGAAAGAGAATACAAATCCACATTGTAGCGCATGTGACTTTTTACAGAGGTATGTTTTTTATGATGCTTATGAAATTTTATTTGGTAGTATCCACATAGAGCTGCACCAGTGGTTGTCCAGGTTAGCTGAGAACAGAACGAACTTCCGCGAGCGGCAGTTTTCTATTTGGACCCCCGCAAGAGTTAACATATTAAAAAGCATGAACAACAAGATCTCCTGCGCGGTTGATTTCTGGACCACACGGACCCTTGAGGCCTTTGTGACGGAGTTCGCCATCGACACAAGCACTTCCTTTAGTGAAGTCGAGCGACGATTTTTCCAAGGACCGCGAGGTAAGCTTTTGAATTTATTTAGCTTAAGAATTAAAATGCTATTGGCTGAAAAGGGAATACTGCTATTTGAATCAGACTGTTAGATTTTGTGTTATTAACATATGTTTTCCAGTGACAACACCTTCGCTGAGCAAAGTGGTTTGCTGGGAAGTGGAAAAAGGTACAAGAGAAATTTTGAGTCCGATTCCTTAGGGCAGGATACCGCACTGTCCCCTATAAATCCCGAAGAGCCAGACCCAGAGGAAAACCCTCCCCTTGATAACCCTCTGGCCACCCCGCCGTGCAGCTCCGCTACCCCTGAAACTACGTCGCAGTCCACCAATCAATCTAGCCCAAACATTCCCGTCATAGGCCAGTCTACCCCAGTAAATCCTTCCCCATCGACTTCTTGTCCCCAGCCCAACCTTAACAGATCTACCATGGCCCACCTAGCCGATGATATTAAGCTCCCTGTTTTCAAAGGATCTGGTTCAGAGGACGCAGAACAATTTTTGTTCTTATGTGAAGCAGTGTGGACTGCTAAAAACATTACTGATCCAGCTGACAGAAGCGTGCAGCTAGTCACTTCTTTTAGGGACCGGGCCTTGACCTGGTTCATGAAATTCTCCAGTACTCAGTGCCCTACTTTAGATGAGATTAAGGCCACCATAATCAAAGAATTCAACAAGCCCAAATCAGAATCACAGTGTATCACTGAGCTGAAAGAGATTCAACAGCAGTGCGGTGAATCCGTGTGGGACTTTGACCAGAGATTCAAAGTTCTACTAGACCAAGTCAGCTTCACCATTAGTCCTGTGCAGCACAAGGAATGGTTTATTGCAGCATTGTTACCACATATCCGAACCCCACTCATGCAACAGAAGGTTGCTGACCAGCAAGAGGCTCTGGAAATTGCGATGAAGCTAGAGAATGCCCCTGTCGGAGATGATTCTGGTATTGCTCAAATCCAAGCGCAGCTAGCAGCAATGGCTCTGGAGCTTCACGATATGAAGACAGCCAAAACAATCAGAGAAGAGGTTTGGTGTACACAATGTCGAGCCGAAGGACACGACAGGGACCATTGTCCTATGGTCAGAACTTACCTGAATACGGGTGTGCCAAGCCAATTCAACCCCAGTGTTCTATACCGTGAAATCTATCAGACCACTGGCCAACATCGTCCTGAAAACTGCCATCTTCTCCAGAGATATGTACAAGTTCCCAAGAACCCCTACTGCAAGTTCTGTAAGTCCCTAGGCCATAATGAAGAGGAGTGTCGAAGTTATGACCTCCTACGCAAGCGCACTTATGACGCCTACTGGGTACAAAATGACGGGCAGAATAATGATGGCTATGGTTACCGGGGTGATGCCTCTGGAAGGGGTGCTTTTGGAGGTCGTGGCTGTGGTGGTATGGCCGGAAGTGGTAGAGGCCAAATCGTGTGTTACAACTGTAACCAAGCTGGGCATCTGGCTTGGGACTGTAGGAACCCCACTACAACCTGTCGGTATTGTCACGCAGTAGATCATGTGATCGAGCAGTGCCCCCAGCTGATAGCTAGATTCAGGCAAACAACAGTGGCCCTACCCAGAATATTTAGTTGATTGCTGTTGAACAGAGACCTACCGCAGCCATCAATGTTGTCACCCGAAGTGGGGCTACGACGTACCTACAGAATATGCAGAAATAGACTACCGGGGCGTCCATTTGTACAACATCTGTGAAGATCCTAGCACATGATACTGTGAGAAACCAAACACCAGTCAAGAAGGCTCAATACGATATTGTTGACCCTAGCACGGCAGCCGTGCCTGCGCAGCAACCTCAGCAGGCCTCGCAGCCGCAAGATGCTCCAACGGATAAAGTAAGTACACTCTCCTCCTTTTTACAGAGTTGTATGAAACTCTCGAGGAATCATAATGCTTTAAAGGAGTTGCAAAAAGTTCTTGCTGTCACAGACCCTCAGAGAAGAGTTGATTAGGAGAAAACTGTTAATCGTGTCCGACGAATGGGCAGGGAAATGAGATTCAATGTTCAGATAGGGGAGTATGATATGACTGATGTCATCTTGGATCTCAGATCAGAAGTTAATGTCCTCACCAAGCAGACCTGGGAACAAATGGCAAAACCGACCCTGGCCTGGTCCCCTATACAATTGAGGTTAGCTAATCAGCAAAGGATTGTGCCCTTAGGGAGACTCCTTAGTGTTCCAATAGATCTTGATGGAGTCAGTACTCTGGTGGATTTTGAAGTTATTCAAATCTTTGATCACAGTAATCCTTATCCAGCCCTGTTGGGAATTGAGTGGGCCATGGCAAATGCTGCAATCATCAACCTTAAGAAGAGACAGATGACCTTCGAAGGAAATGGTCTGCGCGTTATCATGCCCCTAGATCCGTCCCAAGGAGAGATATATCTAGAACCACTCAGAGACAAAGATTAGGATGTTCTGGAGCAAATTTATAATATCACAGCGCAGGAAGAAGATTATATTGAACCTACTCCCGAAGGTATTATGGATTGGCAGTGTGACAGTTCTTGCATGATGGATTCAGACGATGGTTTAGAGAACTGGCAGAACTGACTATATGAGCTCAATGGACATAGATGCACCAGAATTACGAAGTCTCTCAGATGGCTTACTGCGCAGCCACGCACCCTAATTGCTTCTGAGGGTTCGACAGATCCACCAAAGTCCATCATGCCATTACCTACCAAGCTGCTGGCACCCCAGAAGGTGGAAAATCAGGATTCAGCACTAGGAGTCACCATAGCTAGGAGATGGACTGCTCATATGAAGTACCTTTTTAGCTGGGAAGCTTGTGAGGCTGCCCCCCACCTGCGATTTACGGCTCCGCCCCAGACGATGCGCAGCAGGTTCAATAGGCAGATTTGGTTGATGGACCGCTTCGAGCATTCTTCTACGGCAGGGACACTTGTGCCTCGAATAGATTGGGACCCTAGGGGTCATCATACCCAGGCACCTGCGGCAGAAACCCAATACAAGGAGATTGGGCCTCGGTGCGCTACTATGTCCCAGGCTAATGAAGTCACCCAGGCCCGCCCGCGCTAGCTGATAAAAACCACTACAGGAATGACGCTCACTGTTTGGTTGTGGAACTTGTCTCGATATGCCGAAGGTAATTACCCTGACGGAGGTCCTTATCATGACACAGCTGTGGTACTGGTTGCGGCGCAGGATAAAATCCGACCGTTGGCCCACAGCCAATTTGACGATGCCGGTACTTTAATTACCTGTCCTTCCGATATCCGTCAAAATTTAGTGCCGTGGGATTCAAATCTCTGTCAGATGTGGTGCCTTCAATGCACATTTATGACCAAAATGATCGATGGCTTCCATAAGAAGAACCCCAGGCATCGGCATTTCCCATTATGCAGTTTCACAGCTGAACCTATGTTTGTCGATCAGGAACTTCAAGACTTACTGAGTGAATTTGAACAAACAGGTCTGAGGAACATTGTTCACCCCTCACCTGTGCCTGTAGCACGTGAGGCAACCCTACCAGGACCGATTCCTCCAATGCAAAAACGGTCTGCTAGGAAAAAGTTTAAGCCTGAAGTTCGTTCTAAGTGGAATGAAGACCGACACAAGCGCTCTGGGAAAACATCACAGGATTCTGGAATGGATCCACTTGGCTCAGTAGAAATTCCAAGTGGCGAGGAGGAGCCTATGGCACCACGACGGCCACCATATGTCCTGCCTCTTCGACCAGGAGTCAAACCTCCTCAGCAGTGCAAGCAGTTCACAATAGGTACTCCTTTCTTACCAATGGGTATACAGCTGGTTGGGTCCATGACAGGAAAGATCGACCGGCTTAAGTATTCCTACCATGATACAAGTGACAGTAGCAAGTTTTCGCAGTTCAGACCAGAAACATACTTGCAATATGTCAAGTACGACAAGGCAACGTTGGTAGAGTTCAAACGGTGGGTTGCCGACTTGGATCACGCTAGTCTGTTGAAGATGCTTGACATCCCCCACTTCGGTCACGGCCCACAGGTGACCATAGTGGTCAAGCAGCTGTTGGCTTTAGTTCATGATGGCATCTTATGGATAGGCGACAAGAAAATCCCTATCAATGGCGAGCTCATTTAGAGGATCACTGGTTTACCCAGAACAGGACCTAACCCGGCAATCGAGTTCCCATCAAAGCATGAGGATACAAAGCTCGCACAGACCATGAAGGAACGTTTCGGCCTAACAAAGGGGAAATGTGGGTATCACACTTCTACGATTCAGGAAAACCACATCCATTTTTCAGCAGAACTCCTAGCCTGCAAAGTTATGCAAAAGTGCAGGCCAATTGAAGTACCTGCCCCAGTTATCAGAATTGCTATGAACTGCGCCGAGGGTTACATCTACAACTGGGCAGACTACATTGCACATGAATTCTTGGAAGACGTTCAAGATGTGCAAGAGAAAGGTAGGCCCTTCCATTACTCATGGTTACTTGTCCTTATTGCATTGATAGGGTGGCGAGAGCCCCTGGAATCGCATTTCCCTAATGATCCAGAGAACACAATTGGCGCAGCCAGGTATGCCTCGCTATGGGTTTCCCAGGACAAGAAATACCAGCAGATGACAAATTATGTGTTTGCTTTCTATATGATGGATATCCAGTTTCAGATGGCCAAAACTCCATGGCTCAGTCAGAAGTTATTCTCCCACTATTATGGCGCAGCTACTTTCAGTGCCGACATACATCATACCTTCATCCAGGCTCGTGCAGATGAACAGCATCAATGGTTCAAGTTACCTTATGTAGTCACCGAAGGCAATATTTGTGCAATAGTTCAACACTGGCCAATCGAATGGTTGAAGGATGCAGGCAAGACGCCTCACATCCCCATCCCCATAGTTACCAATGTGGGTGGCGGGCCTAGCAACGCACCACAGCAAGTTCCCCTGGAAGACAGTGAAGAACAGACTGAGTCACAACAGAATGATAGCAACCACGGTGATGAGATGGATACCAATGAAGGTGAAGGGAAATATTCGGTCGAGACTACTCCAGAACCTAAGAGGTAGGATAAGCGCAAGTCACCAGAAGTCGAGGAAGTGGACAGGCCGCACTCCCGAAGGAAAATGAAGGCATCGAAGGAAAAGAACATTGATGACACTACTGGCCTAACAAGTGAGGAACTCAAGGATTCTTTGTCAAAGTCCACTGAAGTCCTCACAAAAAAATGGTCTGAGTTCGCAGCTGCACAGTTGTAGGCCATCACTGGTGGCATATCGGAGCTGAAGGATTTAGCAGCATAATCAGTGACCAGCACTATAGCCAGCAGTACTCCGGTAAGTGAAAATCCCGACATAAGGAAATGGCCAGCCCGAGAGCACAAGGGCCAAATATCCGCAGCTTCCCTTATCACAACTGATGTAGCATCTCGCGCAGTGATGACCATGACAATAGGAATTGACTACACCAAGATGTCCATGGTAGAACTGTATCTCTGCCAATCCGCTATCACAAAGGAAATTCAGGCTTGCGACAAATTTTCCCAACTCCAGTTGGACGACACCAGGAAGTAGAAAGAGGACCTCGCAGCGCAACTGGAAGCAGCAGAGCAGCGAAAGAAGGACGCAGAATGTAAGTGGATTACATTGGTGCGAGTATTGGATGAAGCATGTCAAAGTCTCCCTGACTTCGACATGCAACTGCTGGAAGAACCAGAGCAAAGAATGGTTAGGTTGAAAGACTATGTGTAGTAGTCCCGTAGTGAAATGGAGAAGCTCAAAGTAGAGCATGAGACCCATCTCGCGGAGCTTCAACTCCGCATCCACCCAGAAAGTCCACCTGCGGTCAAAGAACAACGCCGCGTAGACATTCAAGCATCTGCAGCAAAACTTTTAGACATTGTGGGCAGCGCATCAAAGCTGTTAGAAGAAAGTGTGGAGACTTGGGCTACCCTGCAGGAACATCCAAGAATTGGGAAACTGCAAGAAACCATTCAGCAGAAACAGGAAGAATTGGATACAGTAAAAGCAGCAATTAAGATTCTACCACCCATGGAGAAAATGATCAAAGTAAAGCGCAGCAATGAACTCCAACAGGAAATAGAATTATGCAGGGCAAATGCAGCAGACGTGCAAAATGCTATGCAGCCACTTCTTAGCGAAGCACTTGAATTAAGCACTACTGTGGACACCCAACTTAAAGTCCTAAAAGAATATGATGCCTTCGCACAGCAAAGGGCTACTGAAACAACAGCCGAGGTACTGCAGGAATTAGTGGAAAAGGAACAGGCCACTGACAGAATCATCCGCGACCTCAACAAGCAGTATGCTACCCTTGCTGATAAAGTACGTTTGCTACAAGAACCGTAGAGTGTCCCGGGACGGGCCACTGGTGAGTCTTAGGGGCCTGTTGGGGCGCGCACCCCAATGGTCCTTAAGGAAAATATCTTCGCGGGCCAAAGGAGTTTGTAACGGAGGTTGACTCAAAATAGTATTAGGGGTGTCGGGGGTTGAGTCAAAGTTCCCTATTGTAATAAACCCACGGTTTAAAACCAGGGTTTAGGGTTTTGGGTGCCCATGGTTTGAAGCCATGGTTTTGTAATAGCGCGATGTATAAATAGGCATTTTTTTAAATAAGAAAAGTTAGGATTTTTGAGGTAAAGAAGGTTAAGGCGAAGCTAAGGCTATTGTGTAAAGAAAGGTTAAGTGCCAGCTGTGTGCGCAGATGGTTTTTGTAAAAGGTTAAGGGAAATCTGCAGCTGTGTGCGCAGAGGCCCGCTGCTGTGTGCGCGACTTAAGAGACTGAAGAGATTTGCAGCTGAGTGTGTAGATCAGAACTGTGGTTTTGAAGAAAGTTGAAATAAAACACAGTTCTGTGGATGTAGCCCGTACACTGGGGGTGAACCACGTTATATCTGGTGTTGTGGTTCTTGTGCTGTTTCTATTTTTGTTTGTTCTCATGCATTAATAACTGTATAAATCTGATAAGTAAGATCATTATTAATAAATAGATTCGCTGTGAATTCCCTGTAGTGGGTTGAGAAAGTCACTGTATGTTTATTTATCTGCGAAGTTATTTAGATATAAATGTCAGAGCTCTGTGTTTATTGATTATAAGTTGATAAAGGACAAGGTACAGTAATCTCCCTCTCTGCTTGCAGAAACCTGATTCTGCGGCACCCCATAACTGTTTCGGGTGAGACTGCAACCTGTTCGCAGGTTGTTGCCGAAAGGGCCAACACTGTGGGTCTTTTGTTGGTGCGACGCGAAAGGATTAAACCCGGGTCTGCCCTATTGCCCAAAAAATCTGCTTAAGGCTTGCATAAAATTACTGTAGGTTAAATTTCAGCTCTTAATTGGAAATTAACTCCTTGCCTAGCCCTTCCTCCTCTACCTAGTCATCACCCTTCGGGGTATTCTAGGATAAGAAAAAGGGTGAAGCTCGTATAGTAATAGGTACTTCATCTATAATTTTCTGAGACCACTAAAAACGGGTGACTTGGAAGGTAGAGGGGGTGGAGACTGATGGGGGTTTTATGGCATTTGCGTCCTCCCTGTTGACCGACCTTGCACTTGGAGAGTGACCTGAGGATCCACCGATGGGCTTAGTCCCATTATGTTGAGAGCCCAACACTCTTTCCTGGTTGAAGATAAATACAGGTGTAAGGCAGTCACCTAGTCAGGCTACCATAGTTTAGTTTCAGGTATGGCATGTGTTTAAATTTTTGTTCACAATTTACTACTTTTATAAACAACTTTCCCATGTTATAAGTTCTACAATAAACCAAACAATCTCTGCGGAATATTCATAAACCATACAAGCAGCCACCAAGTGTAACATAAATACAATGGAAATTCACACAAACCGTACCAAATAAAACAACCAAACTCAGTTCATGACGCTAAGCTAGCCATTAAAATTTATAATTTACACTAATTCAAACACTTGCAGTCCTTGAGGACATAAGTCCCTGACTACCTTAATTGTGGGAAGTACTTGGGCTCAGCCCAGAAGCTCATTGTGAGGAGTACCATGGGAACCCCAAAGTAGCCGCCTTTCACACACCTGGGTTACATGGAATAAATATTCAAGCCACTCGGTGTGTCCTTGGGGACAAGTCTCGAGTCAAGGCTGTCACCTTGTTCTTGACTCCTCCGTTCAGGATAACTCCTAATGAAGCTAAGGGGTGTAGACCCTACTAAATTACTAAGGCTAATTACTTAGTGTGATGGTGTTATATTGATTAAGTTGTTTAGGAGTTTTGAAATTAACCAGTGGAAACAAAAGATAACAAGATGCAAGATTTAAAGCAGATAAACATAGTAATGACACTCAATATATAATCGAAAGAATTGATCAAATAAATCACCAGTGCCTTAAATGGAGTCAACAGAGAAAATAATGTGCTTACATGCGATTGAAATAATGTTTTGCAAATGTCTCTTGGTAGATTTTAAATTAATGTGGAATGTGAATGAATTAAATTAGGCGAAAAGGGGACTCCAGATATACCCGAGGGGTACTTGGAGTATGTCCAAAAGTGAACTTTCATGGCTACTCGCAAGGTGTTTGTGGGCTGGAACAGAGTCTTGGAGAGTATTGTTCATAACACACCCATCAGGGTGTGATAGGGATCGGTGCCTCAAGGCCACTTTTTAGTTGTTCCCCACTCCTTTGGGCATTTTGCCACCGCTTACAGTTTCTTCGAGGCACTGGATTTTCACCGGATGGTTTGTCAATTTGGGATGTGAAGACTAATTAATATAGTCACCCAAGTGATTTTTATGCAGCTTGACTGATTGGATTAACTGTAGCCAAGTATCGAGCATACACACTAGAGTCTTTGTTATTGTTAGAAAATTTTAAAAGAGGTGTTCTTATTAAAAAGAAAACCCTCCAGGAACCTCTTTCGGTCCAAGTGGACGTCAATTAGGGAATCAAGGAGGGGTTTATTTTATTATGATTATTAAAACAATTAATGATATTAGATGAAGCATAAACATATCAGCAAACCACAATTTTCTAATTAGACTACCATGACCCTTTCTTCACCTTTCGGCTCAAAAGGAGGCTCATGGGGTAAGTATTAAAATTACTTTGAAACCACTAGATATAGAATATGACAATGATTATAAGTCAAATTATACTACCTCTGTAGATTAGAACTACACTATATTGAGAAAAGATGAAAAAATGTAAAAAATAACACAGACGCGAATCCCCCTAGGGGGGATGGTGAATAGGCTCGAAATAGCCTATTCGAAGAGATATTTATTTATATTAGTAGAAATTAAAATATCATAAAACTGAAATTAATCCACTTGTTCCTTATACGGAATGAGACCAAAGGTTTACAAATTGCAAAATTTTGAAATTTTGGGAACACAAAGACCCCTTGGGGGGTTTTGAATGGTCCAAAAATAATTTCCGGACATCACCTCCTCCTATTTTCTGTTATACCTGATAAAAAACATAAATATTATCACATTTAAATATGCCCAAAAGTACTTTGAAATTACTTTTGGATGAACACACTTTTTACCCAAAAATTCTAACTTAAAACTAGTTGTTAAAGAAGCGGAAAAAGAACCAAGGAAAGCAAGATTTCCTTGGGATCTTGGCCTAATTTTGAGGCAGCCAATATGAAACACTTAAATTTATGAATATAAATTTTTATATTCTAAGGAAACAAACATGCATTCAACAAGCTTGAGATCTACTTTAACAGTCTTGAAAAATGACAATTTTTCCTAAAACTAGATCTATAATGCTTGTAAAATTTCTTTAGGAATGAGATCTAGTTTATGAGATTTAAGGAAGAAAGATATATGTATAATTATTCCTAAAATGGATGTATCTAAACAATTTTAAAGCTGCAAACAAGAAACCGAACTGATTTAAAAAAGATTGAAGGAGGAAGAGGAAAAGAAGAGTGGTTGTTGCTAGAATGGATTTGCAAAAGATACTAGTTAGTGGAGTGCCGAGGGACAATGCCTTTACAAAACAGTCGAATTCCCAGTGGCTTTAAGCTAGATACACATTTCTTCCAACCCCTTCTACCTAAAAACTAACAAACAATCCTGCACAAAAACCTTATGAGATCTGGATAGAGATATATGAAAAACAAGAGGGATTACATGCAAATAAAATTATTTAAACATGTATAATCTGAATCTTCAAACATATATGCTATGAGATATTGAAAACCATGTAATCTTACTTTCCTAACTATAATTCTATTGATTCAGCTAAATTGTTCAAGCCAGACAAGATTCAGATGCAGAAATTGAGAGTAAGACACCGGTAACAACAAAGCTGCAAGACAATGTTAATTCCACACACATAAGAGCATTACACTATTTTTGGCCTCCAAAGCTTCACTTTATTCCAATGGAAAAGGTATTACACAGTATTATAACAGAAATAACTTCCCAATCCAACTCTAACTAAGTCGGAAAGGAGGCAGCCATGCTTTATTTATACAAAAAATTGAAACCCCAACCAAGAGGGAGCACAAATCCCAAGGAGATAGACAACTGAAGCTGAAGGAGAGTCCATTAATGCCTGACTTGAAGTTGAAATGAGCTTCCACTGAGTCTAACTGTCAATCAGAGAGCTGATCTGATTGACACCTCAGCCTGTTGACTAAAGCATCGACCAAAACTCATCCAGATGAGCCCACACATGTGGAGGAGAGAGGGAGGGAGAAATTCCCAAGATTGCATGCTATGGTGCTGTCCCAGATCAGCCCAAATCACCTCCTTTAGTCAAGGAATTGTTAGATCCAGTCAATCCCAAGCCGATGAGACTAATTTCAGTCAAATAGGAGCAAATCCAAAGGATTTAGGATGTTTTTCTCCATTATTTAATTAATTCATTAATTAAATAATCAATATTTGATTTTTTTGGGCTTTCTGACCTAAGTGACGAAAAATCACTCAAAACTTGGAAATAGTGGGTCTATAGGTTTATTGGGTGCTCTTACCTTAAAAATGAGCACCTACATGATTGAAACTGATGATTGAGCTCACTTTTATTACAAAACCAAATTTTCCAATTAAACTATTAAAAAATAGGTTAAGTTTTGGAAAAATTAAATTTTAATAAGAAAACACTGAAAAAATTAAAAAAATTAAAAACCTAGGGGGACTTAGACATGTTCATATGACTCAACCATAATGCCTAGCATGTTTATACATTGACACATAGACTCTAATAACCTCAATAGGCCTAAATTCCAAGCCGACCACCCCAACTTTGGAGGTAATTAGTGAAAAACTCAGAAATTATAAGTCGTTTATTCAACAACCAATAATAACCAAGGGAAAAAAACACACTGGGCTGATTGGATTGACAAATAAATTCTATGAGACCGAGTCTTTTATAGACACTATCATGCTAGAACATTTATTACAACTCCGCCGAGGGGGTATGAGCATGTGATATACTACAAAAAGCACTTCTAAGAAGCACTTCTGAAGTCTGAGCAAATCATCTTTGTCCAGTTCACCACGCTCACTTGATAAAAACCACTAAGTACAACTTAGGTGGTGACATCTGGCTCCAACTGTGGGATGTGTGCTTGATCTGGTCATAAGACAAGGAGAGGATATGAGAACACCAGAATCTCTGGTTTATACACTCTATAAAAGCATCTCAACCTGACAAGAAAACCTTAGTAGCACAAGCTTTATATAAAAACCAAATGAACAATGAAGCCAATTTATTCAAACAAAATAGATATAGCTAACTAATGAAAGAAAAGTTTTGTTATAGCTAATTACAAAATAGAAATGCAGAAAGTAAATGCTTTCTATCAAGGAGATTATTTTCCTACTCTAAGCATGATATAAAATGGGTTAAGTGTAATCAGAAATCCAATGTAACCACCTAAGAATTTTATTAACATAAAAGAAAATTTCCTTGTCTTTGGTTACCAGCCAAAGTAAGGATACCTTATTTAGAGAATGCAAACCTGCGTGATGATCTGGAATGGGAGGGCTGGATAGGAAATCGTAGGCATGAATAATGTCGTCAAACTTCTTCCCAAATTGGTAGGTGCTTGCGTAGGATGCTTATATCCATGTATGGATAGGGTTGATGTACACATTGGAATGATGAGGAAGATTGACTACACCATCATACTGATCATCAAGGCTTACCAAATCATAACTCATTGTATAAGCTCCAAGCAACTCCAAATCATAAGGAAAATCTATATGTGAAGATGATAGTTGAGACTGATATTCTACTAACTGCATCACATCTGTCTTTTCACAACACTGCTTCTCAATGTATTCATTATTGATACTTTTGTGTAGCTCTGCATGATATGAATCTAAATGATCATATAAGAGTTTTGAATGCTGCTTTTCCACACTAGGATCTTCCCAAGTTTCCAGATCCACACTTCCTTCTATGGAAGTATAGTAGATTGGACTTCCACAAATTTCTAAATAGACAGTCCCCTTGCTGGATATAGCATAGATGGGATTCTCAGTAAGATACTCACAAAAAATCCAATAGTCATCACTGCCATCTATGTCATATGTGATGGATTCCCCATTGCTGATATCAAGTTCTCTTTGTCTTCATTACTAATACTGATATATGGCTCAGACTGATCATATGGATAAACTGCATGCTCCTTTTCCATATCAACATTTCCTAAGGCCACAAGGTCCATGTTCTCTCCTTTAGATATGCCATAGATAGGAGAATCAACAAAACCATCAAAAGTTTCTGGTTCATTATTTTCCTCTTTATACATTTCATAGACTGGATTTTCCATGATTGTCCAGGACTCCTCATCAACATCTTTGTCGGACATAAGGGAGCCTTCATCGCTTGTATCATGCTCCAAGTTATACTTTTCCTCATTTTCATATTCATCTTCTTTAGAAAAATGGTCACAAGGAAGTAAACCTTCCAGACTGTCATCATTATATGGAGAACAGGTAGGAGTCCCATCATGCACATTACGGGTTTCATCATAAGTTTCACTATAAGATTCTGTAATGGTTTCATCCTTAGGTAGATCTGGAGCATAACTGTGATCATCACCACTATAATAATCATGAAATAATTCCCAATCATCACTATTCTCTGTTGATGCTGCATGAGGAGGGTCTTCAACAATTTTTTCAATCAATGGCTCTTCATGCACAGACTCAATGGTATCATAATGGATTTTTGAATGTTGGGTGTTGTACACCTTGTTGCTACTACATATCTCAGGATATTCCGTATGAAACTCTTTCCAAGGAAAGAAGTACTTCAAATTGGTCTTAATGAATGATTTAGCATCGAATGATTTAATATCATTCCCATAATAATGCCACTATTTCAAAAATATTTCGAAGAATGTTGCAAGGGAAGTAATAGATTTCTTAGGAAAACACTCATGAAGCCAACATGAAGCATCCCTTGCAGAGAATGAGCAAACACCGCCATCATATGATCCTCATGTTGAATGTTGGTTTGACTCATATGTGATAGAAAAATCATAACATGGACTTTGGTTGAGTGATCATTGTCATCTCCCTAAAATCCTAGAAGGGAAGTAGATGTCATTTCACTAACGAGACGATTAGGAAATCCAGGGATCCTAGAGAAATCAATGGGAGGATAATCAGAGGAAACTTGAGCAGCAATTTCTATTCTTTTAATATCCATATCAAGAATAAGTGATCATGAAGAATGTCTGGAACTAAAAAATGCAATTGAGATCTAAATTTCACTATTACGTGGGCTCACCTATACACAATCAATTTCATTTTCTTCTTCTTCTGAGAAACAAGGGTTTTATCCCTTCAATGGAGTCGCCATGTGAGAATAAAAGTATACATTTAAGAACTCTCACAAATTTTTTTTTTGCTTTTCATTGTAAAAATAAAAAATGAAAAAAAGGTCAGTGGAGTCGCGAGATGAAAATTAAAGATCTACTCTAAGCATTCATTAAACAAAGAAAAAAAAAGAAAAAGAAAACAAAAGTCATACTCCAGGAATAAAAATATTTATTCCCGGCAACGATGCCAAAATGTGTTGCTGCCTTTCACACACCTGGGTTATGTGGAAGAAATCTTCAAGCCACTCAGTGTGTCCTTGGGGGAAAGTCTCAATTCAAGGATGTCACCTTGTTCTTGACTCCTTCGTTCAGTGTAACTCCTAACAAAGCCAAGGGGGGTAGACCCTATTCAATTACTAAGGATAATTACTTAGTGTGATGGTGTTATGTTGATTAAGTTGTTTAGGAGTTTTGAAATTAACCAGTGGAAACCAAAGATAAAAAGATGCAAGATTTAAAGTAGATAAGCACAGTAATGACACTCAATATATAATCAAAAGAATTGATCAAATAAATCACCAGTGCCTTAAATGGAGTCAACAGAGAAAATAATGTGCTTACATGTGCTTGAAAGAATGTTTTGGCAAATGTATCTTGGTAGATTTTAAATTAATGTGGAATATGAATGAATTAAATTAGGCAATAAGGGGACTCCAGATATACCCGAGGGGTACTTGGAGTATGTCCAAAAGTGAAATTTCACAGCTACCCGCAAGGTGTTTGTGGGATGGAATGGAGTCTCAGTTATTGTTGTTCATAACACACCCATCAGGGTGTGACAGAGATTGGCGCCTTGAGGTCACTTTCCAGTTGTTCCCACTTCTTTGGGTATTTTTCCATTGCTTATAGTTTGTTCGAGGCGTTGGATTTTTGCCTGATCGTTTGTCAATTTGGAAGGTGAATAATAATTAATATATTCACTCAAATGCTTTTGATGCAGCTTGACTAATCGGATGAACCGCATCCAAGTACAGAGCATACACACTGGAGTCTTTGTTATTTTTAGAAAATTTTAAAAGAGGTGTTCTTATTAAAAAGAAAACCCTCCAGGAACCTCTTTCAGTCCAAGTGGACCTCAATCGGGGAATAGAGGAGGGGTTGATTTAATTACCAGCGTAGATCCAAATCCTAGGCTCTATCAAGCGCCGAGAGGGATCAAATCTCTCTAGGTGCAAACCTCTTCTGAAGTATTACACTGAATGAGCTATCAACTTTGGTATTATTAATAAAAATAAGGTTAAGTAAAGTTACAAGATCTCCCCCATACTGGGCTGTAGAGAGCCTCTAGGCTCCATAAGTATGATATTAATTTATGTATAAACAATATTTATTAAGTTTTTTTTAATTTTTAAACAAATATGATTACTATGAGTTTTTAAAGTTAAATATGAACAGTTTACAGAAATCAATATATTAATTAGGTTTTTATTATGCTTTAACAAAAGTTTACTCTATTAATTAGGGTTTCCTCATTAATAATTAACAATTTTATTTTTGGATTTATGTGTCCCCCAAGGCTTTGTAATCTATTTGCCTCCTGTTAAATAATAAGAACTTGTTTAAATCAAATAAATGTACTTTTTTTTATAACAGAAAATTGCCCATACTATATGTGGATTGATAAGTTAATGATACATTCACACCTGTAGGATTTTTTTTCCTTAATATTTACAATTTAGGTAAAAATATACTTTAAAAAAGAAAATGTTTAAAAGATTTCTCGTCTTTATGCCTAACGAAAATAACAGTTCGCATAGCATAAATAAATCCAAGTTCAAATGAATCAAAAGAGACTTCATAGAAAACATTACCAAATACCAAAACTGATCCGCTGCCTCTACTTTTCTCACTTTAACGCCATCCAGAATAATTGATTTGTTGACCCTCAAACGATGGACAGTCCATGAAGCACTAATTCAGCAAACACATTCATCGCTCTGTGATGAGCAGAGAGCCTCCATGGACTACTGAGACAAAATTTGCAAGGAGAGAGTAAGAAAAATGGCCGCCACTCAAATGGGTAATGCATTTGGCTTTGTATTATTGCTTGGATTGTTGCTTTGCTTGCTTTGCGACTGCCTCTCAGAAGAAGGCCAGATACTATTGCAAATCAAGGCGACTTGGAATATTAATGGGGGACTTAACGATTGGAGAAGTGATTCAAATGGTGACGACCATTGTAACTGGACTGGAGTCACCTGTCATAGAAACAACAAGTCTGTTGTGGGTCTGGACCTTGAAAACTTGAATATCACTGGAACAATTCCTTCCAGTGGCTGCAAATTGAGTAATCTGAGGGACTTGAACTTAAACCTGAACTATTTTGCTAGGGATTTTCTGTCTGCCCTGCTGAAATGTACACGTCTGCAACGCCTGGTTTTGTCTGAAAACTCGTTCGTTGGGTTCTTGCCCGATGAGATATATAAACTGGAGGAGCTGGTGTATTTGGAGTTGGGTTAATTTTAGTTTTGTCTCAGAGTCGGTGTCGGGCATGCTCTTATATTCATCGTGCGGCCTTTCCTCCTCCTCTACTTGAATTTCATGAGTAGCAAGCTGATCCTGAGGAGGATTGGTTGGATGATACTCAGAAGTCTGAGTTACAGAAAGGTGGTCATGCAGGATTTCTTCTGGCTCCACCTCTCTTTTCTTCTTGTAGAAGAGACCATACAGAGTGAACAGACAGCACTCCTGGGATGCGGTGCAGTCTCAAGATCTCCTTTATATTGGTTTTAATTTTAATTTTTTATTATTTATTATTTATAGCTGACATAACGTTACAAGATCTCCTTCATATTGGTTTTAATTTTAATTTTTTATTATTTATTATTTATAGCTGACATAACATTACTTGTTACGTTATAAGATCTCCCCATACTGGGCTGTAGAGAGCCTCTCGGCTCAACAATCACTTATTTTTATAAAATTAAACCATTAATTGTATCTATTTAAAAACCACTCTACTTATGATTATACTAATTTACTTTTAAAAATGAATTTATTTAAAAAATATATTTGGCCGATGTTCAAGGAGGCAGAGTTACCAAGAATTTATGAAATATCACAAGATTCTCCAAACATAATGAGACCTTCGTGGAAAATGAATCAAGGATTGTTAATTAGCGCACTGTGAATGGTTGAAAACTAATATGAAGCTTCTTAATCCAACGACTGATGGCTCATCGGCAGATGGATTACTATTGTGATGAGATTTCGATGACAGCCAAGGACTCCACAGGTAAATGGAAAGCACACAGGCCATTTTCTGCGATCAAAATCATGGTACTGCAAGAAATTTTAAAAAGTTACACTATTAATGTTTAATTAGTTAGAATATGAATGCTTTGAGGGAGCTAAATTTATTTATGCATCCAGCGGACTAGAATTCCATAAAAAAAACTTCCAATAAACTGACCAGAAAGTCAAAATGATGACCGGCTAAATTCATTTATGCATCCAGAGTCTCCATTTAAACAACACCAAATTCGAATTCCAAGATAAAAAAACATCACCAAGTTCCAACCAAAAACTTACCAGATTTTGATGGCAGGTTTAGACTTGAGTTCACACGGGCTCTACTCTCCATGTTACAAGATGAGTAGATTTTCTTATCAAAAACAGGAACTGGAACCCTATATCAACAAGAAGTTTTGGAAAAGCCGTGTTGAAGTCACATGAAAGGGAGTTTCTTTGCCAACACAAAATCTATCACTTATTAGCAACTTCAGAACTGTGAGAGGTACTTTCCTCTCTGTTGTTGTAGGAGTTTCTTTGCCAACACAAAATCTATCTACAGTTTGAGATGAAAATATGCCTAAACCACAGAAATCGAATAAAAGCAAATGAGCTATAATCCAGGATAACTTGGTGCACTAGGGATGCTCATGCATCATCTTGTTTTGGAATGAAGTCTGCTAACATTCTCTATAGCGAAGGACTCCACAGGTAAATGGAAAGCACACAGGCCATTTTCTGCGATCAAAATCATGGTACTGCAAGAATTTTTAAAAATTTACACTATTAATGTTTAATTAGGTAGAATATGAATGCTTTGAGGTAGCTAAATTTATTTATGCATCCAGCGGACTAGAATTCCATAAAAAAAACTTCCAATAAACTGAACAGAAAGTCAAAATGATGACCGGCTAAATTCATTTATGCATCCAGAGTCTCCATTTAAACAACACCAAATTCGAATTCCAAGATAAAAAAACATCACCAAGTTCCAACCAAAAACTTACCAGATTTTGATGGCAGGTTTAGACTTGAGTTCACGCGGGCTCTACTCTCCATGTTACAAGATGGGTAGATTTTCTTATCAAAAACAGGAACTGGAACCCTATATCAACAGGAAGTTTTGGAAAAGCCGTGTTGAAGTCACACGAAAGGGAGTGTCTCACATGCTCGTTACCTGCCTTGGAATTTATCGCCATGTTCAATTCAACCCACGTCGGACGCTTCGTGGATGACCATTTCCACATGAGCATCACCCACAGTTGTTCACGTACGCAGGCCATGCCCGAAATGCTTTGATCGAAAAACAAGGCCTCTCTCGAAACATTTTTAGACATTTCATCATATTTCCACACTGAATTCTGGCCCTTCTGTGAAACATACAATTTATTTCCCACAACTGCCACGACTGGACTCTGATAATAAATATTATTTTTAATATATAGTTTCTCGAACAGGGACTATCTTCCCGTTTTTGGATCGAAACACTGTAGCATTGCGACGCCGCGGCCATGGCCATCGCCATTGTCACTAATAATTCAGAAGCTTCCCATAACGTAAAATTTTCCATTCATGGCGAGTCCTTGACAGAACCCCTCTTCCTCCTCCATCGATGGGAGTTCCTCCCAGCGCTGCTTCTCCATGTCGAATCTTTCAGCACTGCGGAGAGGTTGGTCTCGATCCTTAGAACTCCAGCCGCCTGCTGCGTATATGAAACGGCCAAATACTGCCCATCCATAACACTCCCAATTTATTTCAATCATCGGTGACATTATCCTCCTCATAGTAATTGTGTTGTCGCCATCGGATGTAACTTTACTCTGCAACCAATACAGGTGCTGCATCTCCCGCCCATAGCTTACTACGCAGGGTTTCCCCGCTATGAGAAAGTCAGCTTTGCTTGGGATGATCGTTTTTAAGCCATAGAACCGTTTACAACTTACAACTTCTCCTGTTTTGATATTTAGAGATCGAATCACTGAAGCAAGCCTGCGGCAGCGCTCTATTGTCTGTGCCGACGTAAATCGAACAGATCCATACACTACCGAAGTTCTTTCTCCATACAGGTTGCCTGTTCTCTCCAAGAAATTTATTGGCGATAAAGCTTGGCTGTTGGCTTCACATGGCTTCATTCAAAAATACTGGGCTGGCACTGTAAATAAGGAGATCATTGTCGTTACATCACTTTACAACATCTCTCTCATAATATTCACTTTCATTATTATTTTTTGCCTACATATTAGTAAAGTTACATCACGTTACAAGATCTCTTCCATAATATTCACTTTCACTATTATTTTTTGCCGATATGTCAGTAACGTTACATCACGTGACAAGATCTCCCCCGTAATATTCACTTTCACTATTATTTTTTGCCGACATGTTAGTAATGTTACACCACGTGACAAGATCTCCTCCATAATATTCACTTTCACTATTATTTTTTGCCGACATGTTAGTAACGTGTGACAAGATCTCTCCCATAATATGCACTTTCACTATTATTTTTTGCCGACATGTTAGTAACGTTACATCATGTGACAAGATCTCCCCCATAATATTCACTTTCACTATTATTTTTTGCCGACATGTTAGTAACGTTACATCACGTGACAAGATCTCCCCCATAATATTCACTTTCACTATTATTTTTTGTAGACATGTTAGTAACGTTACATCACGTGACATCACGTGACAAGATCTCCCCCATACTGGGCTGTAGAGTGCCTCTCGACGCAATGATTATTAAAACAATTAATGATATCTGATGAAACATAAACAAATAAGCACACCACAATTTTCTAATTAGACTACCACAACGCTTTCTTCACCTTTCGGCTCAAAAGGAGGATGATGTGGTAAGTATTAAAATTACTTTGAAACCACCAGATATGGAATATGACAATGATTATAAGTCAATGTATACCACCCCTACAGATTAGAACTACACTAGATTGAAAAAAGATGAAAAAATGTAAAAAATAACACGGACATGAATCCCCCAGGGGGAATGGTGAATAGGCTCGAAAGAGCCTATTCGAAGAGATATTTCATTTTATTAGAAGCAATTAAAATATCATAAAACTGAAATTAATCCACTTTTTTCTTATACAGAATGAGACCAAAGGTTTACAAATTGCGAAATTTTGAAATTTTGGGAAGATGGAGACCCCGTGTGGGGTTTCGAATGGTCCAAAAATGCTTTCCGAAAAGAAACTCCTCCTCTTTTTTGTTATACCTGCTAAAAGCCGGCAATATTATCATAGTTATATATTCACAAAAGTACTTTGAAAGTACTTTTGGATGAACACACTTTTTACCCAAAAATTCTAAGTTAAAACTAGTTTTTAAAGAAGCGGAAAAAGAACCAAGGAAGGCAAGCTTTCCTTGGGATCTTGCCCTGCTTTTGAGGCATCCAATATGAAGCAATTAAATTGTTGCATATAAATTTTTATATTCTAATGAAACAACCATGCATTCAACAAGATTTAGATCTATTTTCACAGCCTTGAAAAATGACAATTTTCCCTAAAACTAGATCTAGAATGCTTGTAAAATTTCTTTAGGAATGAGATCTAGTTTATGAGATTTAAGGAAGTAATATCTATGTAAAATGAATCCTGAAATTGATAGATCTAAACAATTTTAAAGTTGTAAACAAGTAAGAATACTGATTTAAAAAATATTGAAGGAGGAAGAGGACAACAAGAGCGCTTGTTGCCGGAATCGATATGCAAAAGAGACTAGTTAGTGGAGTGTCGAGGGACAACTCCTTCACAAAATAGTTGGATGCCCAGTGGAGTCAAGATAGATTCATAGTTTGTCCAATACCTTCTACCTGAAAACTAAAAAATAATCCTGCACAAAAACCTTATGAGATATGGATAGAGATATATGAAAAAAGAGAGGGATTACATGCAAATAAACTTAGTTAAACATGTATAATCTGAATCCTCAAACATATATGCTATGAGACATTGAAAAACAAGTAATCTTACTTTCCCAACTATACTCCTATTGATTCAGCTGAATCCGTTAAGATAGACAAGATTCAGATGCAGAAATTGAGAGTAAGACAACGATAACAACAAAGCTGCAAGACAATGTTAATTCCACACACATAAGAGCATTACACCATTTTGGCCTCCAAAGATTCACTTTATTCCAATAGAAAAAGATATTACACAGTATTACAACAACAATATCTCCCCAATCCAACTCTAACTAACTCAGAAAGGAGGGAGGCATGCTTTATTTATACAAAAAATTGAAACCCCAGCCCATAGGGGGCGCAAATCCCAAAGAGATAGAGAAATGCAGCTGAAGGAGAGTCCATCAATGCCTGATTTGAAGCTAAAATGAGCTTCCACTGAGTCTAACTGTCAATCAAAGTGCTGATCTGACTGACACCTCAACCTATTGACTGAAGCATCCACCAAAAATCATCTAGATGAGCCCACATCCATGGAGGAGGGAGGGATGGCAAAATTCCCAATATTGCATGCTGTGGTGCACTCCCAGATTAGCCCAGATCACCTCCTTCAGTCAAGGAATTGTCAGATCCAGTCGATCCCAAGTCGATGAGACTGATTTTAGTCAAATCAGAGCAAATCCCAATGATTTAGGATTTAGGATTTTCTCCATTATTTAATTAATTCATTAATTAAATAATCAATATTTGATTTTTTGGGGATTTCTAACCTGAGTGATGGAAAATCACTCAAAACTTGGAAATAGTGGGTCTATAGGTTTTACTGGGTGATTTTAGATTGAAAATGAGCACTTACATGACTGAAACTGATTATTGAGCCCACTTTTATTACAAAACCAAAATTTTCGATTAAACTATTAAAAAATAGCCGAAGTTTTGGAAAAATTAAATTTTAATAAAAAAACACTGAAAAAATTAAAAAATTTAAAAAAATTAAAAACCTAGGGGGACTTAGACATGTTCATATGATTCAACCATAATGCCTAGTGTTGTATTCTCATGGATCACAGAGGGTTACCAATAATACACATTAAAATCATACAGACATATTAGAGAAAAGAGACAAGACATAGATGTGAAATAACAAATTATATTATAGTAAAATGGTCCATACAAATACATAACTGAACCGAGTTCTCATTTGGTTCAATGGCCTAATATATATGATTTACAAATAGTTACAAATAACTACTTGTCAGTTTGGTCAACCGACATGACCTTATGTGGCCGACCTAATCTCTAATTAGTCGGTTGATCAACTTAGTTGTCTTACCAACTAGCTCCTCCAATATCTCCCCCACGAACAAAACTATTCTTCGTCCCGAAGAAACATGGGAGGTACTCAAAAAAATTTGTGCCTGTATAAAGTAGCTATTTCTTTGTTTGTCTTTTATGGGCTGTGAAGTCAGATAGTTGGTCGTTTCTGTACACATACTTCAACAATTGTTTCTGCTGTCACGACCAACTCTTGTTGGAATTATGTCCAATTTTGTAGTACTTTCTAGATGTCGATGGTTAATGTTGTAAGGCTTGATAGCGTCGACATCTTCTCTTGAATGGAAAGGTCTGCTATCCTTTCCATGTCAGGACCCATAAACTGGTCTTTCTCTTCTGTCATCTCTAGAAGTCTTTTCATCTGTGGACATATGGTGTCTAATTTGTCCAAACTCGGGATTAGTTGCTGTACCCACTGGTGTGCTTGTCACTCGAGCTTCTACAGTTTGGCTGTTTTGAGCACGATTCGATCTTCGGCAGTGCTTCTCAATGCTTCTTCTGTGCTCTTTATTTTCTCTAGTGCTTGAATTTTTTTTTGAGTCTGTCGGATCTACTAGAAGACTTTCCCGTAAGAAGTAGGTTAGTTTCGCAGCACCCCTTTTGTTTTGACAGACTCCTCTATGTGATCTTGAAGCACTTTGTAAGCTTCAGAGAAGGTTGTGTGCTGCTGCATCAGTAGTCTAGCTGTTTCTTTTTTTTCTCTTCTCTTATATTTTGTTAGGATATTTAGACACTTAGGAGTTAGTTAAGATCAACTTGTGTAATATATCCGTTAGGTAAAAGTGTGTTTCTTTAGTATGCATTAGTATGCATTTGTAAATATTCTAATCTAATGGTCACGATATGTTCTAGACATAGAGTGATCCGACGGTTCAACTTATCTTAGATCATACTTACCATTGATCTGTGGCTTAACAACCGATTGATCTATGATCTCTATTTAAAGAGCATAGAGGGTCCTTGGCTAGTTGATAGATTATGAGAAGCTCATGTAACTTTCTTTCTTTTGCATAATAAATTGCTCCAAGTAACGATTTGGCTGGGGCCGTGGACTGTTTCCCTCTCGAGGGTTTTAACCATGTGACAAACATCGGTGTGTTGATCTGTGATCTATTTGTGTAAAGCGGTTTCTGAAGGTGTTCAGTCTTTTGGGAGTACCTTCTGTACCCAAACATGGTATCAGAGCTTTTATGAAGAGCTGCTTTTGGTTTTGATCAAGATCTGGAATCGGTGTTGCTGAAACTTTGAAAGGGTTTCTGGTTCTGAATTTTTTGTGTGTTTGTGGCTTGTGGGAGCTATTCCATTGCCTCCGGA
This sequence comes from Pseudotsuga menziesii, assembly GCA_001517045.1. Taxonomy (NCBI): domain Eukaryota; kingdom Viridiplantae; phylum Streptophyta; class Pinopsida; order Pinales; family Pinaceae; genus Pseudotsuga; species Pseudotsuga menziesii. The sequence continues at coordinate 32,293 of LPNX010116662.1, forward strand.
GCACTGTTTCCATTGGGAAATGGGTTTCCTTTCACCAAAAATCGTTTCTGTTTGTTCCAGAACACCAATTTCAGCAAATCTGAAGGTATAATGTTACAGTGACGAATTTGTTTTTTTTTAATATCTCATATTTTATCAGTTTATTATTAGATTTTTTTATGTTTTAGCCTCAGACTATTGTTTTCCCTAACTGCGTATGCTCTTTTCCATGCACCTTGCGCGACCGCGGCGAATCAGAAACAGTAAGGGAAAGTTTTTTTTCTTGTCTTCTCGGCTATGTATGCTCTTTGCCGTGCACCTTGTGCGATCACAGCAAATCAGAAACAATGAGAAAACTTGAAAACGTAGACTTTCTGGGAAATTTAACCAAGATCTAACCTCATTGTGTGGAAAAAGTTTTTTTGTTTTTGTTTTTCGTTTTATTTTGTGAGTTGCAGGAAAAGAAAGCAAGCACTAAAAATTAGAGAGAAGATTAAAAAAAAATAAAAACCCTCTTCCTCTTTCCATACTTTTATGTACCTTTTAAATTTAGCTCACTTGGTCCAAAGTTGCTTTACACCTTGATAAGTCTTGAGTTCAAGTCTTATCAAGCTACTTTTTAGTACATGAAATTTCTATTTTCAAGTTACTTTATTGTAAAAGTGCATCTTACATAAATAAAATAAAATAAAAGTGAGTCACTTAAGTCTTTTAATTTATTGCCGCACTATTTAAAAGTCACATTATTGTAAAAGTGAACATCACTTATTCTATAAAAGTGATTCACTTCAAAACAATTTTATTGTAAAAGTGATTGTCAAAGGTTGATCTTGGGAAGAGGGGGATTCTTTTCTTTTGTTGGTCAAATTAATATCTGCCATGTCACTATTGGGGACATCTTGAACATTTTCTTTGATCAAGCATAACTTCATCATCCAGAATCAGTTTTAAGTGTCGTTTTTTTTAAACCACATATTTTTTCAATATCTTTGCATTCAAATAGTTATTTTATATTCTTTCATCCATTATTTTACAGTATGTACGCCCCTTGTGATATTATACTTACAAGTTCTAACTATTTCTCATCGAAATCTCGTATGGAGGATGTTCTGCGAAGTAGGGGACTTTTCAAGATAACCTTAAGGAAAGAAACAGAACCCACTAATGATGATAAAAAATTAAATGGGAAAATTGATGTGATGAAGCTCGTGGATTGATTGGGATGTCAATATTTACTGATTTGCAATTCCACATATTTGGAATTGATGAACCTAATCTCGCTTGGGAAAAGTTGGAATTTGTTTTTGGTAAACACAATAAAATTCGGGGTCATCAGCTTGAGAATGAGTTGCTTTCCTTGAATCCAAATGATTTTTCATGCATTCAAGACTATTTATTTAAGTATGAAACTCTTAGACTATTATGTGTCGAATGCAAGATTAAGAAATATGACAAACAATGTATTTATCATATTCTTTCAAAACTTGGACCTGCATATTTTGTTTTTGAATCTACATTCTACTCCATGAAAGAATCCTTGACTGCAGCTAGCTATCAAGAGCCTAGCCTTGAATCCTTTTGTGTTTTCTTAATTAGAGAGCAAGATAAGCTCATTCATCTTGGAATAATTAACAATGTAGATACATCCAAGAAAGCCTTATTGTCCCAACAGAAAGAAAAGTCCAAGCCTCCCAAGAAACATAATTTTTGTAATAATAAGCCCAACAACAAGGGTCCCAAACCCTCTTAGTCAGCTCCTCCTTTAAAAAATGACAAAGGATCCAAGCAAAAAGGAAAGAATACTAAGTGTCATTGCAATTTTTGTGGGAAAGATAATCATGATGAATCTAAATGTTTTAAGAATATGGCAACCTTGGAAGCAGCAATGAAGAAGCACCACATCAGCCTAGATTCATCTTCAGAATCTACCTCTCATGGACATGCACTTTGTGCTTCTAGTTACTCTTATACCGCATCTTCTTCTTCTATTTCAATTGAATGGCTCATTGATTCTAGAGCATCTTCTCATATGGCTAAGAATAAAGCCATCTTTTCTATTATGCATGAATGTAACACCAAACAAATATTTGTTGTGATGATAGTTGATTACACCTCACCAAGTTGTAATCAAGGATTTTAAAAATCCTGAAAATATCTTTGCTACTGGAACTTTTGATGATATTACCAGGTTGTACAAATTTAACAACTTTGGGTCATCACCTTTTCCTTTAGTTTTTGTTGCTCATAGTGATAACTTGAGCAAACTTTGGCATGAGCGATTTGGTCACTTAAATTATCGCTCATTGAAATAACTATGTAAAGACAATATGGTGACTGGTCTTCCAATGCTATATTTCAAGGATGGTGTTTGTTCCGGTTGTGTACTCGAAAAAAATCATCGGGACATTTTTGACAAACGTACCTATTGGCACGCCTCGGTTCCTTTAGAGCTTGTGCATAGTGACTTGTGTGGTCCTCTTCCATCTGCTTCCTTTTTTGGTTTCAAATATTTCTTAACTTTCATTGATGACGACTCCAGACGCACTTGGGTTTACTTCCTAAAACTTAAGAGCGAAGTATTTAACATGTTTTTTGCCTACAAGGCCCTTGTTGAAAAACAATTTGGTCATCAAATTATTAAGTTAAGATCTGACAATGGGGGAGAATATGTTAACAACAAGTTCACTACTTTTTTCACTGAACAAGGAATCCAACAACAACACACTGTTCCATATACACCACAACAAAATGGTGTAGTTGAACGAAAGAACCGCACTTTAAAAGAAATGGCTAATTGTATGATCCAATCTAAGGGACTAAGTCTTGAATATTGGGCTGAGGCCATAAATTGTGCAAATTACATAGTTAATCGCACACCCACTAAAGTTTTACAAGGTATAACACCGGAAGAACCATGGAGTAAAATTAAACCATATATAAGTCACTTTCATGTGTTTGGTTGTGAAGCATGGGATCACATTTCGTATGAGAAACGGAAAGCACTGCAGCCTAAAAGTTAAAAGTGCATATTTGTTGGATATTCTGAAGATGTAAAAGGTTATAGACTTCTTCAGCCACATGCTCATGATATAATCATTAGAAGAGATGTTAAATTTGATGAAAATATCTTGGCCTATGAGCCTAACTTGGTGAGTGTGCCATCTTTGGCTTGCGAGCCTGATTTGGCGATTGTGCCTTCTTCTTCTTCTTCTTCCAGCTTCCTTGATAGGTTTCCAACTCTAGTTTCAGATGATGACAGCGAGGATGAAAATCCACCTCCGCTTGCTCATGTTCCTCCAATTGCACCAACACAAATACTTCCTCGATGGGTTCGTTCAACATGTGAAGTAGCTGGTGATATTGCCAGTGATCCTAGAGATCAATGTCGAACACAATCTTAGTTTTAGCGAGCCTCTTCTCTTTTGGCTCAAGTTTCCAAGAATCATGATCTAGAAACTTTTGCAGAAGATTTAGGAAATCCATATTGGGATGCAGCTATGGATGAAGAATATCATTCCTTAATGGCGAACGATACTTGGGATCTTGTTCCTCTTCCAAAAGGAAGAAAACTTGTCAGATGTAAATGGGTCTATAGAACTAAGTATGCGTCAGATGGAAGTGTTGAAAGACTTAAGTCAAGGTTAGTTGCCAAAGGTTTTTCCCAAGTTGAAGGGATTGACTAAAATGAAACCTTTGCCCCTGTAGCAAAAAAGAATTCCATTCGCCTTGTTCTTTCCCTTGCAGCCTTACATAACTGGTAAGCCCATCAAATGGATGTTAAGTCTGCATTTTTACATGGTGATTTACAGGAGGAAATTTACATGGAACAAACTCCTGGATATGTTCAGGATAACTCTAGCCTTGTCTGTCTCCTTAAGAAATCCTTATATGGCCTTAAGCAAGCTCCTAGAGCTTGGTATGCCAAAATGGATAGCTTTCTCCTTGACACTGGTTTTTCTAGATGCCATTCCGACCCCAATGTCTATACCAAGAAAGTAGGAAACAATCTCATCATACTTGTTCTTTATGTTGATGATCTTATCCTTACTGGTAGTGACCCTAACCTTATAACCCATGTGAAATCCAGTCTTAAGCAAAATTTTGAAATGTCAGAATTAGGACATTTGCATTATTTTCTTGGTCTCCAAGTCCTGCAAACCAAAGAAGGAATATTTATTTCCTAGTCTAAGTATGCTTGTGACCTTCTTCGTCACTTCCAAATGGAATATTGTAAACTAGCCTATTCTCCCTTCCAATCTAGAGTCAAACTTTCTGCCACTTGTACTTCACCTGAAGTAGACGCCACCTTGTATCATCAGCTTGTTGGTAGTCTCTTATACTTGACTCATTCCCGTCCTGACCTTTCCTTTGACGTTGGTCGTTTTTCCTGTTATATACAAACTCCTCATGAAAGTCACTGGAAAGCAACAAAAAGAATACTTTGATATATTCAAGGTACAATTCAGTTTGGGATTCATTACAGTATAGGGGGGAAACCTTTGTTGGTTGGTTTCACTGATTCAAATTGGGCCGGTGATCCTGATGATCGAAAGTCTGCTGCAGGTTATGTTTTCAGTCTGGGATCTGGACCTATCACTTGGGCTTGTAAGAAACAACAAGCACTTTCTCTTTCTTCAGCAGAAGCATAATATCAAGCCATAGTTAATGCCAGTCAGGAAGCTTTATGGCTTTGACAGATCCTTTCAGAGTTTGGATTTGAGCAGCAGTAGCCTACTCCACTTTGGTGCGACAATCAAAGTGCCATCAAGCTTGCCAAAGATCTAGTTCTACATCAGCATAGCAAACACATTAAGCTACACATGCACTTCATCAGAAATCTTGTTCATAATCTTGTTATTGAAGTGCTCTATTTCCCTACAGATGATCAAGTTGCAGACATCTTCACCAAGTCTCTTATAGAAGTGAAGTTTTCTAAACTTCGGTCTATGTTAGGAGTTCAGGAATGTGTCCTTAAGGGGGGATAGGCTCTAATGCCTCCTTCCTTCTACTAATAGTGTCACTTTTGTAAATCCTTCAATCCTATCCCAAGTTGTTCTTAAGGGGGGATGTTAGGATATTTGGACACTTAGGAGTTAGTTAAGATCAACTTGTGTAATATATCCATTAGGTAAAAGTGTGTTTCTTTAGTATGCATTAGTATGCATTTGTAAATATTCTAATCCGATGGTCATGATATGTTCTAGACATAGAGTGATCTGATGGTTCAACTTCTCTTATATCATACCTACCATTGATCCATGGATTAACACGCGATTGGTCTATGATCTCTATTTAAAGAGCATAGAGGGTCCTTGGCTAGTTGATCGATTATGAGAAGCTCATGTAACTTTCTTTATTTTGCATAATAAATTGCTCCAAGTAGCTATTTGGCTGGGGTCGAGGACTGTTTCCCTCTCAAGGGTTTTAACCACGTGACAAACATCGGTGTGTTGATCTATGATCTATTTGTGTGAAGCGGTTTCTGAAGGTGTTCAGTCTTTTGGGAGTACCCTGTGTACCTGAACATATTTTGCATATGTATATGTAGTGTCGACACCATGCTTTCAAACAACTGATAGGATTTTTCTAGTGGCTTGTTAGTGTCGACCTCCATTGGTCTTGGTATCACAGATTGTGCTAGGTTTCTGCATTTTATTAGGAACTCGACTTGTTCCCTTTCAGTGTCATCAAGCTCCTTGCATCTAGTTTGGCTTCTTGTTTTTTCTTCAAGAGCCAGAGTTTCCAAGAGTGGTCCCAACTCTCTGTCCTTCAGCTTTGTTGCATTGACTGCAATGGTCAACCCAAGTTAGATAATGTGGACCATTTCCACTTGTGATTGATGGTCCCTCTTCTTTCTGTCTCTCTTCCTCTTATGCTTATGTTGTTCTGATTTCTGTTGTACTTGTGCACCCGTAAGAGTTAGATTTTTCGGTGGTTGATTTTTCAGTAGTGGATTGTCTTGCTGTTGGTATGCAATGGTTGGTGGAACTTATGGTTGGGTTTTTGGGATGATTTATGTGGTTGGGTGTGTATCTGGTGGATTTTGTGCAAAAGGTTCAGATACAGAGGTTGCTGGTACTGATGGTTGCAGTAAAGGTGGTTCAGGTGCAGATGGTTTGTTTGCAGGTTTTGGGTTGGGTGGTGGTGGTGGTGATGTGAATGGTCGGGTGTGATTGGTGTGGTGGGGATGTGGTCAGGTGTTGGGTCCTTAATTTGTGGGGGTGAACACTCTGGGATGTTGGATAATAGGTCGTCGTTTTCTTGATTGATTTCTTCCATGTTCTCTTCTTCCCCGTTTCTTGCTAGTTCATTGGCTGGTGGAGGGGGTGCGATGTCAGTTGGGGTGAAGGATGAAGTTCGACTTGTGACAACTTGAGTTGCCTTGTTGGGGTTCCTCACAAATGTTGATTTCAAAACTCCCATAGACCTCGGATTCTAGGGTATTTGGCCAGGTTGTGAAGGAACAAGTTGTCTCGATCCACTAGTTTCCAACACAGGGCACTTGGTAGTGATCTTCTGTATAGAGGTAAGTAACTCAGGCAGTTTTTCAATGTATGCCTGGAAGTCTCTGTCTTGGTTGAACCTCTCCTTCAGGGTTCTATCATAGCATTTTTGCATATGTCAACTGGGTTTATGGAGGGAAGCTTTGGAATTTATTCCCGTGTGATTTGATTTGGAGATGGGGGTGGAGGTGTAGATACTAAGTCAACAATATTCTTAGCCGTTGATGTGTGTGTTCTTTTTTCCTTCTTCGACCGACCTTGTCGTGCTCTTGATTCGACAAATTTTTGGAATCGTGTCTCGATCGAAACTTTGTTTGCTAGGGAATCTTCGATTATGTCGACCATGGTAGCTAACATTTCCTCTTCGTCCTTTGAGTCTGAAAGGATCAGGTTGCACTTCCCCTTCCCTTTTGTCTTAGTTGCTTTCTTCCTTGCTGCTGCTATCTCCTTTGCTAGATTTTTTATTTTTTCTTTGGTTATTTTGTACTCAGGGTTGTCAAACTCAATATCTCCCAATTCGTCCCCTTCCTCCTGTTGTTGTGCTGGGCTGACACTTTTCTCAGTTGGAATGGATACCTGCTATTCTATCTGTGTACCTTTCCTTTGGGCTGTCAGTGGTATGACTATGATTTGCAGTCGGTTGGTATCCTCTACTAGTGTTTCCTCCAATATGAAGGTGCTGACGTGTAGTCACAGTTAATAATCTTCTTCATTTTCTTGGTCTGTTAGTGGTTCTTCTATCGCTAGGGTTGCTTCCTTGGATTTTGCTGGTATTGATAGTTTTGTGCCAGACTATCGAGCTAGCTTGCAGAAGATCTCTTTGACTGTTGGATAGTAGTCGAGAGTCTTTTCTTTTGCCTTGGCACCCTGCATATACCAAACCATAGTATGGTCAAGCTCCAGCTGTGTGTGCAGTTTTTGGTAGACTTCGTCGGATGTTCTGGGGCACCCTCCATCTGGTCGTCTGAAGTTTGAGCTGTTGGAACCTGTTTTCCAATAGTACTTTGAAATTTTTCAGTTCCTTCATTGTTCCAGTCTAGGAAAATGGTTTGAACCTCCACATATGGAATTTTATGGGTTCTTGGAACTGATTTTCCTCGACTGGGCACAAGTAGTACATTACTATCCATATTATCAGGGACGGGAACCTTATAATCCCTCCCGACTCTTGACATTTATCACAAATGCCTTTGAGCATGTCGACGACATATTGAGCCCATATGTAGACTTTCCCTATGTTGGAAATCATATCTACTACCTCTAGCATATCCAATTTCAGGTCGCTCCCCTGACCGGTGGGTGTAAGCCCTGTTGCTATGATTTTAGCCACAATTTGTGCCCTCCGGGCTTGTATCTGGCTAATGATTAGCCCTTTTGATTTCTTTCCCGATGGTGTTCTAGTTAGTCGATCTACCGGCCCTTATTTTATGCCGACTGGTGTTGGGTCTCCTTGGTTGGATAGACTAGTCAATTTATCTATCTCTTTTCCAGAAATATTGACTGGCCTGTCAAAGTAGAATCTGCCGTTGTGGTATAGGCTTATAATGAATTTGATTGCCGTTTATTTTATACCTCCAACATTTGTCATAAATGGTGTGTTCATGTAGTTCATGATAGAACTGTGGTTTACCTTCTCTGCTGCTTGGGTTGGTTTGTTGTCAACATAGGCCCATTCCTTGATCTCGGCCCATGTTTTCACCCATGAGGTCTCTTGGACCTTGGTGTTCTTTATGTTTTTTAACCTCCTCATTAGTGGGGTTTCAGCAGTTTGTAGTTCCTTAGTTTTTGTTGTGGGCTTGGTTTGTTTTGGTGCCATTTTATCGATTTTCTATTCGACTTTACTTAGGGATTCTCAGTTCTCATTTTTCTGTTTGCTAAATTGCTCTCTCTATTCAAAATAATGTAAATGATCCTTTTCTATTCCGGTATTTATAGGTGGGGCATTTTCCATTTCTGTCGATAGGTGTTTTAATGGTGGAAGTGATGGTCCAACGCAGTCATTTGAGTTTGTGTTAATGGTGATTTGATTTTGGTGCTCATAGTCATGAAGGCGTGATGTGACTTTTGGGGTCGTTGGTCGATGTCGATCATGTGAGCGGTCAATGGTGATATGTCAATGGGTGTGATGTCAGCTGTCGAAGCATTGATTTCCTGTCATCCTAGTTTATGGGTGTTGGTTCTATTTTGTTTATTTTATATATTTTTTTTTCATATTTTTATAGTTTTTGTCTAACCGTTATGGTCATTATATGCTTTTTTTTTTAGAACTTGTTTTAATTTTTGTACCACTTTAGTTGGGCACCATTAACAAGTTTTAGAAATACTATGCCTTGTAACATCCTTAGTCAGACTGATCCATTGGCATGAATCTCTTCGATAACATAGGGTCCCATCCATTCTGTATGTAGCTTTTTGGGTTTTCCTTTTACTCAACTATTGTATAGTAGGGCAAGGTCCCCTACCGATAGGTTTTTGTTTTTGATATTACGATCATGGCATGCCTTTTGCTATTTTTTTTGAATTTCTTGGTATTGTAAACCGATTGGTCGGTGTTCTTCAAGCTTGCTTAATTGCATTAGTCGGTCCTTCCTTCCTTGTTTGACATCGATATGTAAAATTTCTGCTATAATAGGTGTTTGTTGTCGAAAATGTAGTGGAACAACTACTTCTTGTTCATAGACTAGTCGAAACGGTGTTTGGTCTGTCGAACACTTGTATGCTGTTCTATAAGCCCATAGTACTATAGGTATCTTCTCATCCTAGTCATCTTTGTCGGTGTTACATATTTTTGTTAGGCCTTTTGTTAATATTTTGTTGAATGCCTCAATTGCTCCATTCGATTGAGGGTGATAAGATGTACTACATCGGTGATCAATTTGGAATTGATATGTTAGTGCTTTAATGGTTTTATTAATAAAGTGTGACCCTTGGTCACTGATTAGGGTTATTGGACATCCAAATCTGGTAATGATATTTTCATAGATAAATATAGCAACTATCTCACTGGAACATGTGTCGAATGGTTCTTCCTCTACCCACTTGGTTACATACTCTACTGCAGTTATTATGTACCTTGCACCTATTCTTTTTGCTGGTATGAGGAATGGTCCTATGAAGTTCATGGCCCAAATTTCAAATGTTAAACTTGGGTTTACTGATATCAAGGGAATTTATGTACTAGGCAGAGGTCGACCCATTTGTTCACATCTGTCACATTGGCTCACAAACTTTTTACAGTATTTGTGAAGTATTGGCCACCATAACCCTGACTGTTAGATTTTCTTGGCAGTTGTGTCTGCTTGAAAATGTCCTCCCTCCGGTCCATAATGTGCTTCATACATAATATTATTTCTTTCATGTTCTAGTGCACATATTTTGAGGATGTTGTCCAGGCCCATTTGGTGCAGCTTTCATAGCTAAGATTTGTTTATTCTTCGTGCTCATGCCTTCTGGTTCTTGTCCATATTCTAAAAATTGAGCTATTTCCTCTAATTCTACTGGGATTGCTTCTATTTGAAATAAATGTGCATCTGGTAGGTCGTCTTCAACTCCTTTCGGTTCCTCTCCTGTGTCGATTCGTGATAAGTGGTCGGGATCGACATTTAACTTTTTTGGTCTGAAAAGGACTTCAAATTCGAATTATTGGAATAGAAGTAGCTATCAGCAAATTATTCTATGGTTTAAGGGCTTATTTACAAGTTATTTTAGTGCTTGGTGGTCGGTATAAAAGATAAACGGATTGGCTAGTAGGTAATGTCGATACTTCTTCAGTGCAAAAACCATTCCTAATGCTTCTCTCTCTGTTGTTGAGTAGTTTCTTTCTGCTTTATTTAATTTTATACTGTTGTAAACTATAGGGTAGTCCATTCCGTCATCCCCTGGTTGAGTTAGGATTGCTCCTATTGCTAGGCCTGATGTGTCTATGTGTACATGGAATTTGGTCGACCAGTCTGGAAATATTAGAATGGGTGCTTCAACTAGCTTCCTTTTTAGTGTTTCAAATGATATGTTGCATTCCTTTGTCCAGTTGAACTCCTGACCTTCTCTTAACAGTTCTTCCAGTGGATAGGTCATATTTGAATAGTATCTTATGAATTTCCTGTAATATCCTGTATGACCTAGTAGTACCCTGACTTGTTTTGGGTTCACCAGTGGTTTTAAGTCGAGGATAATTTTTATTTTTGTGAAGTTGACCTTGATTCCTTATTTGCAAACAATGTGTCCTAATAGTACCCTATAGGGGTTAGAAATATGCACTTCTTTATTTTCAGAGCTAACTGGATTTGTCAGCATTGTTCCAACATGAGCCTTAGCCATTTGCAGTGATCTTTCACATGGAGTATATTGTCCAATCGTCAAAATATAATGCCATTGTTTTTTAAATATATTCTTGAAATGTTTTGACCACAATTCTTAAAAATACTGTAGGTGCATTTTTTAATCCAAAAGGCATAACCCTGTAAGCAAATGAGCCAAATTCACATATGAAAGTTGTCTTTTTCTGGTCTTCTTTGGCTATTGGTACTTGGTTATAACTTGAGAATCCATCTGTAAATGAGTAGCATTCATGTCCTGTGACCACATTTAAGATTTCATCTGCATAAGGAGTTGGAAATGGATCTATTAATGTAACTTTATTTAGGTCTTTGAAGTCGACACAGATCCTTATCTTGGTTGGATCTTGTTTCTTTGGCTGAACAACCATTGGACTTGCCCATTCTGATTGGTCAATAGGGTAGATAATTCCTGTTGCAAGCATATTATCAATCTCTTTCTTGACTATGTATTTGTATTTGTGAGCTAATTTATATGGCCTTTTCTTTACAGGTTGGACATCAGGTTTAATGTCGATCTTTTTACATTAGCCATGATTCTAAGGGGAGAATGAGGTGTTGAATGGACATGGGTACGAACAGGTGAACAATAAGGTGTATCTAGGTCCAACTGATTCAGAGATTGAATAACTTCTTATAAGGCTGTTTCTACCAGTTCTTCAAAATATTTAACCAACACTGCGTCTTCCAATATAGGGCAGTCTTTCTTCCGATATTCTCTTTTGGGTAAGACAGGAATAATTGGTAATCCTCCAATCTTCTTTTCATATGCCCTAGTAAATCTTCTCAGATCATCAACTACTTCGTTATCGACATAATATAGATGCTCTTTACCCTTCTCTTCCGGATTTGGATTGGGAAACAAACTGCTTTCATAACTGTCACTAATAAAATAATCTCGAGAAAATGGGTTTCCTCGGCCAGCCATTCATTGGATGCCCTCCCTCTAGTGCCAAAAATTGTTGAGGCCTAGAAAATTGTAGGTAACAATAGTTAGGGATTCTCCCCAGTAAACGTTCCCAACTAGCCCGTTACTATTTGGTATGGGGAATCCATCCGATTTTCGTTCTGGCTACCGTAGGTCAAGTAACAAAATAAAAGGTTTTACCGGTTACAGCCCAGTCCACCATGTATATTTTTAGTTTTTTGAATTTAAGTATGATATGCAAGTTCCTATATAAAAGTGTAGATTGATAGAGAATACGAGGAGCGGTCACAATGTGATGTGCAGGTTCTTACCTCTCGTCTTAACTCTCTCGCATATAAATCACACATAGCAAGAAACCAAAACTAACTATCTAACCTATCCCTAGGGAGAAAGATTATCATTTATCAATGAGTAATGTATTTCTGTGCATGCATTAAGAAAAATCACAGATAGCTGTTACTTATTTCAAAACACATGAACATTAACAGATATATGAACAACAAGATAGCTTATTGTTTATGAAAAGCCTTCATTACTCATAGTGGAAATTTCATAGAATAAACTAGAGTGCATTCATAAAAAGAACATAGGTTCAAAGAGTTACAACGATCTCATAGTTAATTGACACAAGATGAAAATGAATAGTTCACATTCAACAGATCCATAGCACAACATTTGAAAACATTCCACCAAGATTTCTCCAACAGAAAACTTGTAATTCTTTATTGCAAAAGGAAATAGTTCTTCTTACAACATACTCTCACAAATATACCTGGGAAAAAGTCCTTTCTTACATCTAACTCTCCTATATTTATACAAAACAAAAAAACCTTTGGGATGCCCCCTGTGACCTTTCACTCTCATAATTTTGTCTTTTAGTGAGTGCTTACAATACGTTACATTAAATTAAAATTTAATAGCACTTTTATAAAGAGAGACCAATTTGGTCGTTGATGAACTTTTTCCAAGCTTGGGCCTATGCTACTATTGATTTGTTGAGATCTCAGACCCTCACTTTCTTCTTCAGTTTCTTCATCTCTACTTCTTCATTGTTGCCTCCTTTCTTCTTCTTTGTCTTCTAGACATATCTTCTTTGTAGCAGCAATCACCAAGCTGGGTCTGAAAAATCCTCTAAGTCCATCTGCAGTTAAAACGAAAAAATCATCATTAATATGGACTACATTCAAGATCATCTAACTTTTCAATAAAAAATAAACCACACTATCAATAAAACTAATCATCGAATGTGAGGCCCTATAGTGTATTCTCATTGCGCAAACCTTAACTTGATAAGAAACAGAAACCTTCGTCGCTCATAAAATAGGGTAAAAGCTCACAAAAAACGGCAAGAAAAACCCTCACCGGTGGGAAAATACTAAGCATCGGGCTAACAAAATCCTCATCAATGAATGGAACAACTATATGTCAGATGGGTAGTTCACTAAGGAGCCGCAATGGTGGAATACATATGGACTATGGCTTCCGCGATCAAATGAAAACTTCGACGATCGGAGGTTTTAAGGACTATGTATCGGCGGCTCAAGACACAATATAAAAAGCTAAAAGTTTTCACAATGTCGGCAATATAAAGCACTAGATGCCACCGAAGTCATGTATCAAAAACTGAAACCATTAATCAATAAAGCTTCGGAACTTGAAAACACTAATCATCAGTGAGATAGTTCACTAAGCGACCACAACGGTGGGATATAGAATGACTATGAGTTCTATGTATCACAAAGCCGTCGGCGATCGAGAGCTTTAATAACTAAAATATCAGTGACTCAAAGCTCAAAGGTGCCGCTGTGTTGGCAACACAAAGGACTAGTCCTCGAATCAATCATCAACACTGTTTCGATAGAGAAAACAAAAACATCGCAAAGAAAAAAATTTGATCAATAAAACCCAGGCATCAGTGAAAATCAGAACTAGCCATCGGCACACTCTCTATTTTCCCTCCAAAACAACGGCGATATAGAAACTAATGCCTCGATTCACACATCAATAGACTTTCAATAGCGATAAAAAAAAATCATTGAAAAATAAAAAAATGTTAAGTTCCATAGTCAAAAGTATTGGAAGTTTTAGATCATTCAACTTCTGAAATGAAAGAAAAAAGTTGACCTCAATTCAACCTCAAAAGATCCAAATTTGTAGCGGAGGAAAGACAGAAATCAGGAATCCAAACAATCCCAAGCAAAATGAAATTAAAAGGAGGGTCTAAAATTTCAAAAATTTGGAAAAAATTTGCAGCTGCAATAGAATGATCCCCTAATCCATAGCTAGTACATAATTTTAAATCAGTTTTGTCCTTGTATGGATAGTCTACATATCGGTGCCCTTCTTTGTAGCATGTGAAACATTAGATGGACCAACGTGGTCGATTGTCGCAATTACCAAAGAATCGGCCTCGAACTCCATATCCTCCACGTCGGTTGTCGAACCAACACTCATATCGATGACCTTCGTACCTTTGATTATTCTATTTGTTTTGAGCATTTTTTCAATGATCATTGTTCTACACGACTATGTTTGTCTAGTAGAATACCTGGTAGTTTTGTCGATTTTTTAAGTTTAGGTGGCGGTCGGCCGTGGCATGACTTTTCACTTCACAGATAGCACACCAAGATGCGTTACCGTTTTTCATGTTAAACGGGCAATATTTTGTTGTGTGTTCTCCATGTTCTTTGTTGATGTCGTAGAAGCACTTTGCTTGCACAAATCAAATGTCCTGTCGGCTGACGTCTTGTCGAAAGTTATCTTTTAAATGTCTAGCCATTGAGCATTTCGTGCACTAGAAATCTTGACTCTTAAGGTTTAGCTCTTTTAATGATTTCTGCATGATTTCGAGTTGTTCTTCCAGTCTAGTATCCACAGGATATGCTAGAAAATCTTCGTCCATCTTCGGTTATAGGGATTTAGTAAGTGCATCTTCATATGTTTTGAACATCTCTAGGCTTATGTGTCACTGAATGTTCTGTGATAGACCTGCAAGGAACCATTGAATTAATAGTTTCTCATCAATTACATAGTCCAATTGGCTGAGGAGGTATTTCCAGCGTTTTTCGTAGTCGTGGAGAGATTCTGCTGGCTTTCGTGATGTTGTTTTCAATTTTTTAGCTGCCAGATGTTTTCCATCTAGAGTTTTAAAGAATGACAAAAGATGCATGTTAATCTCTGCTTTGGATGCTTGAGGGGTTCTTTCGGTAAAGGTCATGTACCATGTGAGTGCTCTTTTCCTCAAGGCACCAGCCAACTGTGCAATTTTTCTATCTTCATCTATGACCTAGTTTTCCTCCCATGTCGACTCACAGATGAACCAATGTTGTCTAGGATCTTTATTGCCCTCATATAGAGGGATATGCGCTGATCCGTGACCCATGTCAGATTCGTTGTCGCTATCTTCTTCAGGAGGTGGCGGTGGTGGGGGTAGTAGGATGTTTTGGTTATTTCTTTGTGTAGAGCTATTGTTGACAAAACTCTCATTCTCGTCGGTTGTTTTGTTTGTCATTTCTTCTACGACAAGCATTTGGTCAGGGTCAACTTCTCCCATCGATGTCCAACTACAATTATTTGTCTGCAGGTCTGATTTTTCTGTATTCTCCAAAGCTGTATTTTCCAAGGGGGTGCTCCTTCATGTGTCAGGTAAAGTAAGTGGATACTTTGGTTGGAAGGGTACGACTGAAGTGTGACCCAATTTCTTTCCTTTGGTCGACGGATCACTAAATGATTATCATCCTTTATTTCATCGTCTAGTCGGCTCCATATAGCAAACTCACCAACTCTTAGTCTTAAGTCTTCTTCGACAATGGGTCGCATCCTGTTACTCAGATTCATTGGAGATAGAGGTCTTACCTCTTGGGGAAATTCTATTTGGAGAGCTTCTCACTGCTCTATCCACAAGTATTCTTCCATGGGTGATGCCTCTTCCTCCATGCCTTCTTCCTGTCGGTCATGACCCAACTCTGGTGGATTTCTCTCTTGGTCTGTCATCCTAGTACTCAATCCTCTTTGTAGTGCCATAGCTCTTTCTCTTCTTTCTTCCCTTCTTCTCAGCCTCTTCTCTCTCTCTATTTTCTATAAATCCTCCATACCTTTATGTGTCACTGTCCATTTGATTTCCTTTTTAGGTTGACTTTTCATCGTCGGTGATGGTATCTCTTTTTAGTCGACTAGAATCCTATTCACTTTACCCCGACATGTGACTAGCTACCCCCCCATGGATTGGCTTCAGAAAGCTTAGATAGTTCTATTTACTTACTTAGGAAATATTCCCACTCCCTTTCGACAATGAATTTCTCCCACTTCCTTTGTTTCTCTGCCTAGTTAGAATTTTGTGGTGGTTCACGTAGTGATGGACAAGTTTCAATGATATGACCCACTCCTTTTTCTATCAGGAATTTGAATAGAAAGGTCAGTAAGGAGCAAAGGAATTGATCAGTAAGGTCTATATAGAATTTATTCTGAATGGTTTCTACTGAAGTTCTTTCTTCTATAGCTTGCTTGCAGAATTCGTCGATGATATTTTCAAACCACTCCTATAGGTTTGTTCTTCCCCCTCGAATTAGTTTTTCTAGCAGCTGTTGGCCCTTAGTCACTTCTGGCTTTTTCATCCAGAAGTTTTTTCAAGAGCCGAGCCACGGATTCTACAAACTTCTCATGGGTTTCGGTAAAGAATATTTCCTTTGCTTAAGAAGTCGTTAATCTGTTTCTTCGTGCATAATTCTGCAAGTAATTTGCTATCTTATTCTCCCACCAGTCTTTAATCTCCTATTTTGATATCATCTACTTGTATTCATCTTAGGTATGTAGTCTCGACAATGGAACCAATGTTGTAATCTCACGGATCATACTAGGGTTACCAATAATACACATTAAAAGCATACATACATATCAGAGACAAGAGACAAGACATAGACGTGGAATAACATATTATATTATAGTAAAAGGGTCCATACAAATACAAAATTGAACTGAGTTCTCATCTGGCTCAACAGCCTAATATATATGATTTACAAAAAGTTACAAATAACTATCTGTCGGTTCAGTCAACTGACATGACCTTATGTGGCCAACCTAATCTCTAACTAGTCGGTTGATCAACATGGTTGGATTACCGACTAGCTCCTCCAATACCTAGCATGTTTATACATTGACACATAGATTCTAATAACCTTAATAGGCCTAAATGCCAAGTTGACTACCCCAACTTTGGAGGTATTGAGTGAAAAACTCAGAAATTATAAGTCATTTATTCAACAACCAATAATAACCAAGGGAAAAAACACCCTGGGATGATCGGATTGACAGATAAAGTCTATGAGACCGAGTCTTTTATAGACACTATCATGCTAGAAATTTATTACAACTCCCATGAGGGGGTATGAACATGTGATATAGTACAACAAGCACTTCTAAGAAGCTCTTCCCAAGGTCTTCTAAAGTCCGAACAAATAATCTTTGTTCGGTTCACCCGGATCACTTGATAAAAAACACTGAGTACAACTTAGGTGGTAACAGCTGGTCAATGAGAGGAATTGCCAAGCGAAATGAGCAACAACCCCCACCGATTGACTGGCACTCCCATGAGGAAAAATTCAAGTGCTGTCTCCTGGCAGTCTTGGTGTCCGAGTGACCACCTGAAAGCCAATACGAAGCCACTAAAACAGGGCTCTAGAACATCACTACCTAATTTCACCACCTGATCTACCAACTAGACACAATTGACCCCCACGCTCTTCCTCACACCTAAGAGCCGATCCACCACAGTTCGGGTCCTTGAACCAACACCGTCGAGACCATTCTCGATGACCCTCTACACCATTAGAAGGCCACACAACCTTTGATTCATACTTAGAATCATATCAATCTGAGCCAGGTCTACATACTGCACCATCTAGCCCCATCACTGGTGCAAACCCAGATCCATTTTTTGGCTTGGTGATTAGTAGTGGAACCACATCCATACTTCACACCACCACCAACACCCCTGCTGGTGGCCCTAGCATTGTCATGCAAACTATCAAAATTCAGCTACCTCCACTAGTCAAACTACCCCACATATCATGCCTGGCGAAAGTGTCCCTTCCATTCATACTGTCCCAATTGTCATGCCTAAGGGCAGTGGCCCTTCTAGCTACACTGTCCCTCCTATCATACATGTGGGAAGTGGCCCTTTTACTCACACTGTGTTGCTTACCATACATGGAGGCAGTGGCCCATCCATAACTATACCACAAGTACCCCTCGTCACATAGGTACATCATGTTCCTGCAAACCCCACCACCATCGCTACTCCATCACACATAAACCTTGGGTCAAACCTTCCTTTCATGGCATGCCTCAACTTTCTTGACTTGGCTTGGTTAACAAATGACCCTATCTGCCATCAAAATTTTTGGCCTCCCATGCCAACCAAACTCCCCTTAGACATTCCCAAGTTTGAAGGGAAGGCAGGAGAGTGCCCCCAAAACCATATCATGAAGTTTCACCTATGGTGATCATCAAATAGCATCGTAGATGATTTGATCAAACTCAGACTATTTCAACACACCCTCACAGGTGCTGTAGCCAAGTGGTACATTGAGCTACCACAAGCCAAGTACCTAGACTTCAACTCCTTGGCCTTTATGTTCCTGCAATATTTCTAGCTCCCCATCAGATATGATGAAGGAGTGGAAATATTACTATCTTGATGCCAAAACACTGTGTTTGTGCTAGAAATTGTTTCCAAGGCCAAAGAAACAAGCCAACAAAATCTCAAAATAAAATCAATAAAGTAAATTGGATTTAGGGTTTCTGAAATGTTTTCTTGGTTGTGAACTTTGGGAACTAGCAGGGAATACACTCATGAGTAAAATAATAACTAAATCATAAGCAAAAGAAGATAAAGATGCATAATATATTCAACAAGATCCAATAGAACACAGTATTGAAGTTCATTCATAAAAGACAAGCATCACCAGCATATAAACATAAACCAGAAATGAGTATATCAATTAAGCAACTAAACAAGCTGAACAATGAAGCCAACATAGAACTCAAGGGTGAAAAGTGTCATATATCTCATAATTTCATCATCAAATGCATACAAGATCTTTGATACTTAACTCATGAACAAGTCTGAAGACCTCCTGAAGCTATCCCAAAAATTGAACCCTCTCAATGACTTTCTAACCTCTCTAAATTCTACTCTTTACAAAATCAGTTAGGGATCTAACCCTAACTACCTTCCATCAGCTCGATGAGATAAAGTAAAATGTACAATATTACAAAACATGACATTTTCTAAAAATAGTAAACACTAACTAATATGTTTCTCAAAAAGATAACAAATAACTGATTGAACAACTGACTTATAGATCTTTTGCTGCCTCAGCTAGCAGAGCAATGCCATCTAATGCTTGAGCTTTCTTCTTAGCTCGCCTCTACTCCTGCTCCATGTCAGTTATCTTCTTGGTGAGCTCCTCATTTCTCTGCTGCAAGTCCTTGATTGTCTTCTCCAACTCTGTACAGTGCAAGTCAATGGTTCTTTTTCTCTTTAGAACCTCTTTAGAAACTGCTGTCAGCTCCTGAAAATGGTCATTGACATCCTGAAGATCTTCTCTAAGCCTTCTGTTAGCCATCATCATCCCCTCATTGATCTCTTGCATATAGTTCATCTGCTGTTTGTACTGCTTAATAATTTTCTGCAAATTATCTTTATATGAATCAACTGACCTTCCTATCATGATATCTTGTTCATAACTGGGCATCTTAGGTATGTCAAACCTCTTAAAAATGTCTGCATCCTTATTTAACAGGTCTGTGGAAACAACAGGAATATTAGGGTCTTTCAGAATACCTGCTTTCCTAAGTATAAGTTCATCTTCATCTTCCCATTCTTGATCTTCAACAGGAGGTACTTCAGCTTTTCCTTCCTGCTGTTGCTTTAAAAGTTCATTTCTTATTTCAAGAAATATGGCAAACAATTCAGACTCGGGCTGCCTTAACTCCTTTACTGACTGTGATGATCCTTTTACTTTTGCAGGATGAGAAGAGGAAGCTTTGGCAACTGTTTTTCCCTTGCTTTTAATGTTCATTGTGTCAAATTCTAGTTCTTCACCTGAGGAAATATCATTCAGGATAGTCACTTGCTTGGAATTCAATTTAGGATTGAGCAGCTTCTTCATATTCCATCTTAGCTTATTCGTTGGCCTGGTTTTAGGCTTCCAATATGGGGTTATCACTTCAATCCTTTTCTTCTTATTATTAGGTTTGACTATTTTGATTTCTAAAGTGGAGAATGCTCTGCAGGTTTCAGCCCTATCTTCAGTTTTAGTAATAGGCTGATCTTCTTCTAATAAATATCCTTCATCATCTGAGAGAATGGTGAGTGGACTTCTTTGCTAGGTCTGAAACTCCTCCTTAGGTGCAACAACCTCTTCTGTAACTGCAGCTTTAACTTCCTTGGAAACTTCTGCTGGTATCAACTGCTGCCTAGGCTGCAATTTCTCTTCTGAAAACAATGAATACTTGCCTGTAATACCAGCTGAAAACACTTTGGGTTTACTGTCAACCTCCACATGCTCTACTGCCTTCTCAACTTTGACATCTTCCTTGTCTTCAAGTTTAGCTTTTTGACCTAATTTTCTCATCAGTACCTTCCCTTTGTTTGCTTGTTTTTTAAGCTGCTGATCCTCCTGTTTGATTTGAAAGCCAGACCAAAAGATGAAAAAATCCCAGGTATTTCCTTCATGCTGCAAAACAGTGCTAATAATCAACTTAATTAGCCCATGATGAAAGATGGACTGAGAAGAATGGTCCATATTCCCTTTGACCCTATTAAACATTTTCTGCAAGCTTTTGAATAAGAAGAATGGAAGGCTCATCTTGGACACCCCCACCATATGTTGCAAAAATCTGAAGTGGTACTTAAAAACATAAGCATCCCTGCCCTCGCAAGTAATATAACTCTGCAAAATTCTGATTGGTTCTACCCATTCCTTTCTAAAATTTTGAATAAGGATGCCTTTACTCTAGTCTGGGGTGACATTTGGTAATAGATATCTCTGAGGATCAAAGGTAAAGGGTTGTTTCTTAAACCATAGTTCACCTTCATTCTTAATCCCTGTAGCTTCTGCTACTAGCTCTATTGTCAATCTGAACTTCAAAGTATCAAACACCACCACATCATCTTTGTAACCTTGTGCAAACCTATAGGAAACTTTAGCATTGTAACCATCTATTCTCTTGAAGAAGTCCAACCAGCCAGCCTGTTGGAATAGTTCAACACACCCAGGGAACTTTTCAATCCAACCTACATCAGTAGGCTTAGCTCTATTTATCTTGCCACTCTTACCCATTTGTCTCCAAGGGCTGGAAACTGTATGGCTTCTAGGGTTCAATTAATAACCTGACAGCTGATGCTTCTTTTTCAAATCTCTAGGGTTTTAAAAACAACTCTCCTTAATCTTTTCTGACTGCTCTTTTTGTTTTCTTAATACAGACTGGGTTTTATCGCAGGTATAAGAGACTTAGATCATTTGAAGTATTCCAAACTCTACACTGCAATTGATGACTGTCATTCAATTTAATTGTTATAATGGTTGTCCATCCCCAGCATGTATTCTTACCCCCGTGTATTAATACCAAAATTAATCCTAAAACCCTTTTGGTATCACCTATCAACAATTTCTGCACAGTAAGACTTTGCAAATGTGATATCAATTACTAGCTTCTCAGGTTTACTGGAGACTGCTTGTCTGTTGGATGAGAAAAACAGGACAATCTGCAGTCTATTCACATTATGCTTCCTGTAGCCTTAGTATCAAAAATGAAACTAGGTCTCCCTATAATCTTAGCCATTCAACACACTTGTCCCACTGTGTATAAGTATCAGATCTTTTTGTGAAGTTTAAGTACTATAACCTACACAGTTTTCAACCCAGCCTTTTTCAAACTTCAGCAAATGAATAGTTCAATATAGAGATATTTTTCAGTCCTCCACTTAGCAGAGCTTCTCAGAATGTCTTAGGCAGTTATTTCTTTGGCCGAAATTTCATTTAAGAGCACAATTTAACATTTCCCTCGATCAATTTTGATAGAACGAACCCCATCGAAAAAGCCCCAAATTTTCAGTTATGTTGGCTTATCGTGGAATACCTGACTGTAGATACTTTGAACCACTCTTCATGCTATTTGAGTATCGTCCTGAAAGATACAGGTGTCTTTCAAGGTCCAATTTAACTCCAGGTGTCAAGATGAAGAAGCCCTAGTTTTCTGTGCGACTATGAAAAACTCCACTAGGCTTTGCAACTACAATCTCCATGTTTTTAGGTAGGCACTGCCATTCCATTAACTCCTCAGATTTGAGAAAGAGATAAGAAGTAACTCTCCTCAGATTAAACTTGATTTAACCGACCATCTGTCGTGATAAGCTACTTTATAATTCATGATGACCACGCTCTTCTTCACGATATGAAACCACTTATTCTCATGATGATTCCTGAGACAACATGTAGCAAACTCTCCAGAACAGGTGATTAGTCACTCATCATTCGAAAACATGCCAAATTTTTTCTAAAAAATCGGAGGAATTGAGAGTCGCGATATTCTTGTAGCGCTCTTTAGTTATTTTTTCCCATTTGCGCTACCAGAATAAAATTAATGCTATTTTATCGCTGTTTTACAACTTCTTGTCATTTTGCATGAAGTTTAAAAGCTGTTTGAGTAATGACTATGCTCAGAATATCATTTGTGAATCCATTATTTGATATAATGACTTTTAAAAACCCCTCCAAAATGTAAAGGATAAAAAATAAAACAAAAAGGATAAAAAATAAAGCAAAAATATAAAGGCCAAGTTCAAAATTTCACCTAACAACCGAAAATTCTCCTAAAAGAAGCAAATAATCAAACTTAAAGCAAAAGAGTAACTTGAAATAAAATGCGAATCAAACAAAATTTGAAGAAACAAATCACTGACTTTACACACTGCGACCCACATCACCCACCACATTCATGAGTGGAGGCAACGTCGCAGTGTCTGCAAGATCAAGCTTGATGATAGGATCTTCCTGGACTAATTCTTGAAAACCTTGCTGCCACCTATAGCCAAGTACGTTGCCTTCGAATGTCCCCAAACAGAGGAAGAGGCCATATTGAATGCCCAACAGTTTGACCTCATTTACGCACAGTCTAGATACCTTTACACTATCATTTCAGATGCTCCTCATGCAGGAACCTCCTACTGGGATGCACCAGGGGAATCCCATGCCGCAGATGGCATCATAGGTTCTATCTCCCACCAACCTCAACACCATCCGACACCCCCAGCAATGCCACCACAACCAAGCAACACCCCTAGTTTTTCCTATCCAAACCAAACTCTGGACTATGCAAGAATGATGTCCCAGTCCAGAGCTACAACTTCTTATGCACAACCTACACCACAGTAGTAGGCCTAGGCATTAGATTGGCCGACACAACAATATGCAGAACAAATGCCCAAATTTGTGGCACTTCCACCCCCCAAAGTATACTATGCACCACCCGTGCAAGCGGCTCAAGCCCCTACCCCCACTCCACCAGCACCTTTAGGATAGGTGTTTTCATAGCAAAACCGTCCCAACTAGCCAACCCCCAATAACCAACAAGGGCAAGCCAGAAATAATCGATCCTAGAACCAAGGCAACAATCAACTGTAGGGAGGCGGTCAACAACCAAATCCTCCCAACAATGTCGAGGCAAACCAACCAGCCCAAAATCCTTAGCAACCAAACGCACCAAGATGCAATTCTCCATTGCGTACAAATCAACCATGCAAGCTATGTGAGGTCTACAGTCACTATACACATGAATGCCCCTTCATGGGTCATTCCAAGCAGGGCATTCACAACTAGGTTCAACATGCTACCAATACGACAAACCAAACTCAACCCAACCTGGAACCACCAGGGCCTCCACCCATGGTGCTCCAAAACCCATTACCTGTCCAAGGACTGGTAGCAACTGCACCCACTCCCCAACCCATTCCCAACACCCCCTGGGCACCTTCGATAGCAAAAACAGGTGTTCACCACCTACTAGACATGACAACTGAAGAGGTCGATTTACAGACTAGATGAAATCAGTATGAAACTAACACCAAACTCGTTGACACATCATTGACATCTATGTCCAAAACAACCAATGCACCTTTTCATTTACCCCCTTTTCCTTCATGCCCCCTCATACGGCAAGTTGCCAACAATGTCATGACTAGAGCTACTATAATCTACAACATAGTGGATGATTTGTCCCAAACACCTACAACCATGTCCACTCTTGAGGTACTCAAAAATTTCCCAACACATCAAAAATCCTTACTAGCTGCCCTTGGTGTTGTAGACCCCTCTGACTTTAAGTTGATCACATTCGACATAGATAACGGAGAACCGCAGATGCCATCAACCATTTCCTTCCAAATCCTGGTATCCATTCGTAATCTAGTCGTGCACCAATGCATAGTTGACGAGGGGGCATCCACGTGCATTATGTCTACCTTAGTCTGGAAGAAGCTTGGATCTCCAATTCTACAACCATCCTCTACTACTCTGTGGGCTTATGATGGCCAACCCACTAAAGCCCAAGGGATCCTCCCACATGTTCCCATCACATTAGCCAGGAAAACAATATTGATTGACATAGAGGTTGTTAATTCTTGGTTGGACTATATCCTTCTCCTTGGAAGAAGTTATATGTATTCCATGAGAGCCGTAGAATCAACTATTTTCCATCTCATGATGTTCCCTCATGAAGGGAAAATCATGACAGTTGACTAGCTAACTTATCATGATCCACAAGGGCTAACTGTACCAGCCAATGTTATCCCTATGATCAACACCATTGATCCGCAAGGGCTAACCGCACCTGCAAATGTTATCCCTGTGGCCAACACCATGGTTGACAACATAGAAGCTTTCCCTTTGTTGAATGTGGGCCCTAGTTTGTTTGCTAATACCACTATGATGAATTATTTCCCCTTAGTGTCACCACTGCTGGAACCAAGTGAGATTGACGATTTGTACATGCTCTCATCTAGCACAGCTACACCTAAACATCAACCGCAATCGCAGCTCCAACTATAGCCGCAACATCATCCACCTTTGCAGCAACATCCACAGCTGCAACAATACACACAACCGCAACCACAAACCCATCCCCACATCCAACCATCAGGGAGTTATTTGGGCTCCTCCCTAGTCCATACAATTCCCTTCCTATTCTCCTCCCCTAGTGTCATGAGTAAGCTAGTAATGACTACCTTAAACTTTCCAAATCTTACATTGGGGATTCCTGTGTCGTACCTTGATCCACTGGCACAATCCCTAATTCCCCAGGTAGTCTTAACTCCTGTGCAACCCATTGTGTTTGAATCTGATCCTCCACCTGGCCTGCAAAAACCAACCATCGAACCCACACCCACACTGCCCCACCTTAAGAGGGCCAGGGGAAAAAATGCAAAAGCTACCACTGAGTCTCGATAGATACTGCCTTGTGCCGTCTATGAAGAATAGGGCCATCCAACGCAAAACTTCCCTGAGATTCCTATAATATGCATGCACTTGGACACCATGGATACAATAGAAAACCTCCCCATGGTTGAACTCCCAAGCTGGCCAATAGTAAGAAACAAGTCATTGAGAAGAAACGATGCTTGCGCCCTTTGTGGATTGTATGGAAATTATTCTCACCACTGCCAGGAATTGTCTAAGTTTCAAATGGCCCTATCCAACCTTCAAAAACATTTCCTTGAATCTAAGATCACTTTGATAAAATAAATCCACCCCCCACCTCCTTCTTCAGACACCATGTCCATTTACATGATGTCCATATCTACAGAACCTCTTGTCTCCACCATCATCGACGGTCCATCATACCTGTATCTTCATTGTGTCCACAATGATGAGGAGATACTTGAATCCTTAACCACCCCAAAATGCCCTTGGGATGACATGCACCATCGCTTGCTCTTCCTCCCCGAATACCTTGTGTCATAGTCTGGCCAATTTTCTATGGAAACCAAATATTTCATTCATGGGAAAGTCGACTAGTTCAAAAATCCCATTCTAGCACTGATGCCTTCGAAGAAGGGAACATGGCCAACATATTGCCAACCATCTAAATCAACATCTCAACCAATATTGAGGTTGTTGAAGAAATCATGTTGGGGGCATCCTGCTCCGTGGAAGAAGTTGCTTCCTACAAATGACTCTTTTAAGAATTCCATGACATCTTTTCCTAGTCCTACACTGAAATGCCTAGGTTGTATCCATCCATTTTGGAGCACTACATTGACACATGGTCTGATGTGGCCCCCGTACACCAAAATAAATGGCCCATCCATCCATCCAAAGCTACCGCGATCAAAGCTAAAATTGAGAAGCTACGCACAACAGGCTTCATTTACCCCGTTGCGTACACCACTTGGGTTTCAAACCCTATTCCTGTGAATAAAAAATAGGGTACCATCCATGTTTGCACAGACTTCCACGATCTAAATTGGACGTGTCCCAAAGAAAACCTCCCAACACCTTTCATTGATCAGATCATCAATGCATGCGCTAGACATGAGGTCTTTTCCTTCATGGACGAGTTTTCCAGATATAACCAAATCTAGATACGGAAAGAAGATAATTACAAGATTGCATTCACAACCCCATGGGGAACATTCACATATCGAGTTATGCCCTTCAGTCTAAATAATTCTGGAGCCACCTTCCAGTGTGCCATGACATACTGCTTCTGTGACCTCATTCACATCATGTTGCTCTATCTTGACAACCTGATTGCACGGTCATGGAAGCAAGCACAACACATAGATGACTTGCGACAAACCTTCCTGCAGTGTCATAAGTACAGGATCCACTTGATCCCTTTCAAGTGTGTTTTCTATGTCCCATCTCCTAGGGTTCATCATGTCACACAAGGGGATGATTGCTGATCCCCTGGAAGTCCAAACCATTTTCCCTCTAACGTCACCTCTTTAAGTGACGCGTAGTTCAGCTTGTAACATAGTCTTGTCCTTTTTTGTTTTACACATTTTTTCAAAGTGATTCTTATGTATTTTTTCCTTCATTTCTCCAGATGAATCCTACCACGGGTCGATACATTGGATTTGCTGACGGAGCAAGCAGATGGTCTCCAAACCTTGCCTCGGCTGCATGGGTCGTCTACTCCCCGTCGCATGAGTTGATCCATATCGACAGAATATGCATGGACATTACGACCAACAACTAGGATGAATATGATGGTGTCAATGGCCTCTTGGGAACCACTCTCCATTTGGGAATTTTCCATCTCGATGTCTTCTTAGACTCCCAGCTGCTTGTCTCCCAGTTGAACAAATACTAGCGGGTACGTGATCCCTGCCTCTTTAGAAAATTCCTACGCACTAAATAGATGGTTAGAACATTTGAATCCATCACATTCACACATGTTCCTAGAAACCTCAATAGTGTAGCAGATCAAATGGCTAATGACATTCTAAATTGGCACATTCATCACCGCACATAAGAAACATACAAAACCAACATCATGCATAATCATATATAAAACATACACACACGTGTAAAAATACATCACATTGGAATTTCATTTCACATCGTCATAAAAAGACTCACATATAAAACCATAAAAAGTGCATCTATGTGCTTGAAAAATATATATAGATAGATAAATCGCATGTCCAAAATACGTTGAGTACAAAATGAGAAGCCACATATGCTTTCTCAGCTAAATATACATAGTGATGCAAAAATTCATAAGTGCACCAACGCACTATGGGAAACCCCACTAGCTGCTACTCTGACTTAGACTCATCCTCATCGTCTAGCTCAGTATCATCATCTTCCTCAGAAGACTCATCATGCTCTGTAGGAAGATCCCCTCTCGCCACCCGACGAAAGTAATCACAGGTCACGACCATCCTCCTCATCACAGAGGTCCAATCAGGAGGCACATTGTGAATGGAGGAAATTAGTGCATTATCTAAACATTGCCAACCATCGTCGGAAATCCCCTTAGCAAGCCGCTCCAAGTGTGGAAAAATATCTTCCACCTCCCATCGTCACCAATGAGGGTTCCCCGCACGGACCACTGTCTCCGCAATTGCGTCGACCATTTGCCTCTAATACTTGCGTAGCGAGCGAGGACCAATATCTGCATACACAAACAAAGATGCTATCAACCAACTCAAACTACACTATGTATAAAGATGAATACAAAAACATCACACATACATACCAACTAGTCCCCATGCCTGGCCTAGAGGCTGGGGCATCTCAGGGTCCCCATGATAGTTCATACCTGCATACGAGTACTCCTCAATAACCACTAGGAGCTACTACCACTGTTCTAGTGGCTCCTCTGTAAATAAACGACCCACTCTGTCGCCGCCCTCTCTCACCATCATCTGGCACCACCTACGCATCCGCGGCTCCCATGGACCACCATCCCACACTGCCCGATGCGGACACAGACTAGGTACTTTCTCAAAAAAAAAAAATCCCCCCCCAAATACACATCCAGTAGCATAATCTCAACATGCTACCCCTGTATAATGAAGGCCTCCTCTGCAATGTCCCAAAAGCTTACAAGAGTCTATAGTAGTAGACGCAAGCTCTTCATAAGAGGAATCTGCATAAAATTCAGTAATCCACAATAGGCCAGTGCAACACATAGATTCTCATCCCACAATTCTGCCTCCCGGAGGTCTTTACAGTCCCTCTCACACCACATAATCTCAGGCATCCTGCACAAGCAAAATACAGCTTTCAGCAAAAAGGGCACCCAGGGACTAGGTTGCACCTGCCTGGCCAAAAAGAGTGACTAGATCGCTCAAAACATCCTCACAGGTGTGACCCAGTCACTCTTTTACCCATGAAAGGTGTGACTTGGCTCATACAGACTCTAACAACCTCATAGAGGACCCCCAGGTGAGCAAATTCAAAATGTAAACCATTGAAAAATATAGATTTTGCAAGATCTCTTACTTGTAAGTCATGGATCTCGAAACCACCAATTGAAATGGGACAAATCAGCAAAAGAAATTTAGGGCCCACCTCTCCAACCCTACAGTGAATAGTGACAATGACACCTCACAAAGTGGTCCCAACCCATTTATAGGCCCCATTTGACCTATTTTCTTCCTTTTCACATAAAAAGGCCATACGGATTTTGTTTGGAATTCAGTTTCGCCATTGGTTTCAAAATTTAGTCTTCTATCGTCTAATGAGACAATCGTCTCATGTTTAACAAGTAATTTTTGGGACCACTTCCCAGAAGTTACCTCGGTTTACATACCACATAGTGATACAGGTGTCTCCGGACCTATACTTGCATCACACTTTCCTACCACTACTCATGCGGGTTCCTGGACCATCTCCCCAGAAGGAACATCATTTCATTTCAGTATATAGCTGTCAAATCCATCCATCGCACCTTACACGGGTCTCCAGGCCACCACCCAGAGGGAGGATCATTTCTTTTACATGCATTCGACACATAACTGCCTCTGGACTTGCACTCACATCACATGTAGTCAATTCCATCCACCACAACTCACATACAACTCTCCTGACCTCTGTTCAAGAGGAACCTCGGTTTGTGTGCCTCTACCGCACCGATTCATGTGCCTCTACTACAATATATCCCATGTATGTTCAAGAGCCACCTACTCCATCCATACTAAATGGATGACCTTTGGACCACTATCCACTATCTTGACATAGGGGAACCACCAGTGCCTCCTCGATCGGTTGACCATATTGGAGTTTCTTTTCAGCTCTTTTCTGACTCCTAAAAGAATGAAAAGATTTCCTAGTGCAGCTGCTTCCTTTCCCACTTGTTAAAGTATAGGAAAAGGAATTTACATTGTCTCGTTTATCTCCTTTTGTAGACTATGTAGACCATCAAATGAAAAGGACCACCTTGGCACATTCAAGCCAATACCATTCCCCTCTGCATCCTTTTATGCTTTCTCAGGTAAAGGGGCCGAACTTTACGAAAAATATCACCATGGGTTGTCGTTAAGCTCTTTTCCATCCTTCTCATCAAGAAAATATCATTGAGCAAACTTGGTTTCGTTCATGCTCGTAAAAGTATCTGAATGACTATCCAGTCAGTATAGGTTTAACTTTTTCTGGCCTGACTAGACTACCAATGGAAAAGATGTCTCTCATCCCTTAAAGGATGGGCGAGCTCTCCTATGTATACTTTTAACCACTTTTGGGCACAGGAGACTATCAATGAAAAAGAGACCCCACTAGAGTCTTCTGCATGCTTTTAGACTCTCTAAAATTGAAATCACCATCGAGCATTCACTTTCTTGGGCTCGCTAAAAATCCACGAGATCGTACCACAATGGTGTCCTTAGACATCACCCCACATGAATAGTTTGGCAGCATTCCCACTTTGGGTCACCTTTGCTCAGAGTACTCTACGATGTGTCTTCCTTGGATCCCATCAATACCAGAAGTATCTACCTCCCCCAAGTATTTCCCATCTACAGTGACATTCCTGGTAGTACAACTATTATCCCTTTCTCATGAGTCAGTTTCATTTGCTGCCTGGTCCACCCTTTCGTCATACTCTAAGCAAAGGAAGTTCGAGTCCACCGTGCTTCCTGCTCCTGTTCAACTCCTTACCCCCCCATTTAGTGGGTCAGTCCTGAGATTATCTCACATATTTCGGTTATCTCCCTCATGCTTCTGGTTAAGAAAACACGATTTCCTTGAATAGTTGCAGGTCTCCCTCTGTCGATGACAACACATGTATTCCATAGGATAGACCCAAAGGTCCCTGTATCCTGGTTTCATTAACCTCATTAATGAGTTCCTTGGACCACTTGAGAGGAGTCCTTAGTGACTCTTGGGATGGTTTTTGCTCACATGCTCGTCTCCAGCTACATCATCGGACTAGTGATATTCGTACAGGGTATTGGTCCATGCAGTATTTGGTCGAAGACCCTGGATTTCACCTAACTCTAGCACATTGATGAGTCTAGTTGAGGGACCCAAATAGGTTCATGTCCCTTGTGATTTCTGGGTTGCATTGGAGATAGTGTTCAGAAGCCTCAGTAGTTCTTCTATATAGATTTATGGTTGATGCAACATATTTGTACCACAGAGACTCTGACCCTCCGTCAGTAAGTACCTATAGCTATGTATTGTTCCAAATCTAGCAGGCCGTCAGTCTTGAAGATATAGCATTCCACGAGAATTCCATGGGTCCAAAGTAGCAGTTCTCCAGATCAGTATTGTATTCAGCCTCTTATTAAGGAAACCACTATTGTAATAACAGTTGTACATGATCACCTCTTGTATGATAGAGCTTAGATCACATTATTCTTTTTGACATCGTTACGAGCATGGGGATTCCCGCCTCATCCATATACATGTCATACATTATTTGTATCTCACCCATTGATGAGAACCATGTTAATACAAAAACCAAAATCCACCATGCCCCAGCCAAGGAAGCACCACCTCTACGTAGAAAATCCTATGATGTCCGTTGGCCATACAATGAGCTCCTGCCCTCACACATCAGGGGGAAATTTGTTAACCCAAAAAATCCTCCAATGAGCTCTACATGACCTACACCACCTAAAGACATCCATCTATGACCCTCATTTGACCCCCACACCCTCAGGAAGGCTCACAAATATGAAAAAAGGCTTAAAAACCTCTAAAAAGAGCCAAAATATCTCTCACAGGGGTTAAAACCTCCAAAAAGGGGCTAAAACCCCTCAAAGGAGCTTAAAAATCCCAAAGGAGCTAATAATTAGGTGAAAGGGGCTAAATCCCTAACTAGGGGATTAAAACCCTAAATCTCTAGGAAAAAGATATAAATGGAGGGGTGGGGGCACTCTCAAAACACTCCTTCTCTCCCTATCGTTATGCTACCCATGTGAGTGCCTTGAGACCCTTTTCCTCTCAAGCCATTCACCCTCCTTCTTCTCCATTACTCCATAAGCCAAGATTCCATCCCAAAGAAAGAGAGAGGTGCTTCCCCAAGCTAGGGCATGGTGGCCCATTTCCACCCAAAGAGAAGGTATACTTGTGTTTTATTTCATGTTTATTGTAGTTTTCTAACCTATTTTTCTTACAGGCTTGTTGTCTAATGCTTTGTTGCATGTTTTCCAGTGATTTATTGCAGCCATATTCTTGTTTGCTAACCATTTCATGTAGGGTTTCATAGTTTAGTTTCAATATTGTTTGCAGGTTCTCTTCCAACCTCACAAGAACCCTAGCCTTCCATTCTATAGACGGAAGGGAGTTGTTCCTGCTTGTAGCAAGGGTGAAAGCTCTACTACAGGTATGCCTGTGTATGAAACCTATATACCAAAGAGACTAAAGGCTACCGCAACTATACTGACAGTCTGGGGGGATAGTCACAAGCCTAATTCATACGCATGGGAAGGGTAGCAAATCCTAAAACCCTGTCAACACCGGAACCCCATGGGGCCCAAGAGGTGGTATTGACAGAAGTCCCCAGATGTGTAAAATTCTTGGTCTACGCTCGAACAAGGAATCAGACAATTATCTCCTCAGTCCATGTCCTCACGCAGCCTCGTGCTTAGCTTCTGTTTGAGAGGAGCTTCCCCAGATACAATCAACATAGAGGAGGATTTACCTAGTGATTGGACAACTATGTCTAAAATCAAATACGCGTGGAGAGTTAAAACTCCCTAATCCACAAGTCTAGCCTAAGCTAGTTGGTGTAGGATCCTAAAAAAGAAAACTTACTATTACTTTTTAATTATATCATTCTTTTTAATTGGTTGTTATTAGTCAGAGGTAATGGTGTTAAACTTGTATGGTGTTTTGACTCAAAGTCGAAACAAAATTACTAAGCAAAAGAGAAAATTGAAATGCAAAAATCCAACTACTCTTTTTCTTTTTCAAATAGAAACTTGAAAGCCACAAAATAAAATTTTGTTTTTAATTTTTTCAATAATAATGATATGCAGTGCATTAAAGGAAAACCCCTAATCTAGATGCATATTAAAAAACTATATGTTCTTTTTCTTTTTTCTTTTATAAATGCAAAAGAAAACTACCTACAAACTAAAGTATGCATATAATAAGAACAAAGCAAAATGAATTTTGCTATACAACCACCAAACAAACTCTAGAATGCCCTAAAGTTAGTATAAACCCTAGTTGGAAGGAAGTCTTGCATAAAAGACAAGTCAAATACTTTGGCATGGTGAAGTTAAACCAACAAAAGAAGAAGGAAAGAAACACCAAGAAGCTTTTGAACTCAGAAAATGATCACTAACAGAGGCTAACCAGAAACATAATCCAAAAATCATGCCAAGCAAAGGGGGTGGGGGGGATGAGAAAAGAGAAAACCTTAATGCTAGAAAAATACTGACCACATAGATAAAGAACAACCAAGAGGGATGAAAATAACTC
Source organism: Pseudotsuga menziesii (assembly GCA_001517045.1). Taxonomy (NCBI): domain Eukaryota; kingdom Viridiplantae; phylum Streptophyta; class Pinopsida; order Pinales; family Pinaceae; genus Pseudotsuga; species Pseudotsuga menziesii. Next base: position 65,480 of record LPNX010116662.1, read on the forward strand.
CCTGGAGTCATGCACCTACAGAGGACCCCAAAAGACCTACCAAACAACCCACAACAATAGAAAAAACCACAAAAAATGAGGAAAAAACACTGTTTTAGGGGAACATGAGAGTTTTCCTACTAATAGGTCACATGTCATACATGGTTTGATAGTATATTAGGTCACATGTACACACCATACACGTGACTGTTCAGTCTGCAACTCGCGTATGGGTGGGAAAAAACCCCAAAAAAGTCAAAAACTGCCTTAGGTAGGCAAGGGAGGTGTACTATCAGACTGAGAAGGTGTTCCTAAGTGGAAAGAAGGACTTGAAAAATTGAAAAATACTGAAAGAAAGACAGAGAAACCCCAAACAGACAAGGCTCTCCCTAGTATGGTCACCATTTCTGTTGTAGAGGAAAGTTTCCTATGGATAGGGTTCAAGAGGCCATCAACATACTCAGGTTGAAAGAGAGATGCATATAGTTATGCAAGTAAATATAAGTAATATTTAGATAGAAGTATGGTTCATACCTGATAAATTGAAGGCTGGTCCAAGATTTCTCTATCCCTTCTCCTTCTCCTCTTCCCCCAGGAGACCTGCAAAACGAATTATACCTTCCTCAAACCAAATACACTATATGAAAGGAGATTATGTTCAATAAAACATGAAATACTTAACTGATATACATCATCATATAATCAAATCAAAGATTCAAATACTCATTGAACAATGATTTGGGAAGAAGAAGAACATCACATCTTTATTAATCTTGAAAACATGTACAGATATACCTTCTCTTCAAGTTGGGCACCTCACGAAACCTTGATCTAGTTCTGTTGCTCCTCTTCTCCAAGGAGCTTAGCCTTCAAGCTTTGCAACACAAGGAGATAGCTTCTAGGGAAAAGGGGTGGAAAAAGAGAGTCCCAATTCCTCCAACATAACAATGCAAAGATTCAAGTCTCCTCTCATGGACCTCCCTACCTCTATTTATATTCTTCTAAAGAGATAGGGTTAAAGACAAATTAGTTGCAACTGAAGGAGTTAGTTGCATAACCACCCAAGCTACCCAAATTTTGAAGAACCTCTTTTTTTGACATATACAGGAAAAACATGTGGGGTTTCCTTAAGAAAACTCGAGTGTATATAAAAAAATATCACTTTTATGGTATTTATGGGAATTTTGAGACTTTGGTGTATTCTAGAAACTTTTAGTTGACTTAGATACCTTTCCAACGGTGTAGAAAAGAGGTCAAATAAAGTTACATAAATCTGTATATGGGTCCTGTAAGTTAGGTGTTTTTTCAGTGACTTTCATGAAGTTTCGACATGTGACAGAATCATGGGAAAGTGGTCACAGGAATAGATGTGTCATTTTGAGCTATAACACTATCCCACCGAGGCGAGGTAGTAAATATATAGGATTGTAGATTAGGTGGATGAGTGAATATAGATGAATAAATCATAGTATATTATGTTCTAGATACTAAAAATATGGGAAGTCAAGTCTCAGTAAATTCCATCCAAACCCCGAGTATCAAGGTAATCATTCTAGTGTTGAATAGAATAACGGGGTCGACATCAATACATGAAGCATCATGACCTATCATGTTCTACACAGTAGAATGCATGATACCCACATTACATGATTGGAATACTTCATTGTTGAGCACCATGAAATAACACTTGGTACTTTTCCATCCTATTGAGTACCTTCTTTTTCAAGAGGATACCGAGTCTTATCCCTAGATTTGAGGTCCCTCCTCATAGTTTATGGGATCCAACCTAGACACGTTGGACTTATGTGATGCAAAGGTTAGGCGGAGGTAGGGAACACACTCTTTTCCCACTTGACTTCTTCTACTGGTTGTGGTGACAGATCATCTCCATAGATGACTATCCCTATGCAGGGATCGACTTTCATGGAGATTAAGACATGCCACTACCACCAGGGTACACATATTGAGATATTGGTAAGATTCCATTTATTTTTTGATTATTTTTTGTATTTTTGATATATGTGCAAATAAAAAAATGTTTTTGGTGGTATCAAGTACTGACATTAAGTTTATGTGTGTAGACGTAGGTCCACATCGATAGGATGGTTTCACATGACATTGACATAAGGGATGAGGAGATGAGATGATTGACATTGATGCCAAGCGGATATTACAGAACATACATGGTGACATTGCTCGATTGACAATCAAGATCCCCATGGTACGAGTCAAGGACTTTCTCGAAGCGATGTAGAGGCATGTTATTGGGATACCACATCCATGGGTTAGGTTTTTTAGACGGTCAACCAATGCTGTAGTATGTTACCATGATCATCATCCAGGTGTTGAAACAAACCCATCAATAGGGGTTCACTATTTGTTGACACCCAAAACACAACAAACTCCCTGAGCACCAACCTAGACAGTTTTTACCCCTTCCAAAAACACCTGTAGAGAAGATGAAGTCTCACCCGAGATGTTTGAGGGAGAACCGCTGGAACCAAGTTTCCACAGTATGAAGGAGGACTACACATTTGTTGTTAAATCAGTGCAACATTACATAACAGTTTCAATCATTCAGATTATACATTTATTGGTTCATATCATCATTCAGTGGATTAGATCAACATACTCAGACAACCATACATAAACATTGATGCATAAACAAATCTATCAAGATATCATCATTTATAACAGAAAATCATCACATCCTTCATAGATACACATCGCATTCACATTCAGATTGCAAAAAATAGGAAAACAAAAGGATGAAAAAAGACACAATACTTCTGTCCAATCTCCGTCATGTCATATTGAACTTCGCAACAAAATACAGGTTCCTAAAAATAGTTCTTCAATTTATCTCCAGATTATCAACAGATCCAAAGATATCCAACAAATCCAGAAAAATCCAATCCGTCTTCAAGAAGCTAAGAAGACTTAACACTTACATCCTAAATCTATTTATAGGGTTGCACCTTTACATTGGTGGTCCACTTAAGTCAACTTCCTAACTACTTGGACTAAAATATACAAAATAATGACCACAATCCACATAATGTAGTCCAAATATACAAAATATGACCAAAATACATAAAATCTAGTTAGGAACACTAAGTATACTAATAGTTAACTAGTCTATTCGGCTCACCGACTAGCTCCTCCAACATCTCCCCCAGGAACAAAATATTTCTTCATTCTGAAAAAACAGGGGAGGTAAAAAAAATCCATCTGAAGTAGATTTCTTCCCTTTGTTCTATCTTCATGGGCTGTGCAGTGGAATAGATGGTCTTTTCTATACACATTCTTCGACTATGGATTCTGCTGTAATGGCCAGTTGGTGTTGAAATTCTGCCCAACTGCGGAGATCTCTTTGGATGTCTATGGTCAAGGTTGTAATGCTGGATAGGGTCGACATTTTCTCTTGAATTGAAAGATATATAATATTATTCATGTCGGGCCCCAAAAATTGGGCTTTTTCATCTGCTGTGTCCATCAGCCTTTTCATTTGTGGAAAAATTGTGTCTAGTTTGTCGATGTTGGGAGGAGCCTGGTTCACCCACTGATGAGCTTGTTTCTCTAGCTTCTCTAGCTTTGTTGTTTCCAATACAATCTGATATTGTATTGTGCTCCTCATTGATTCTTCAAGACCCTGTTGATTTTCTAGTGTCCTGATATGTTTGTGGGTTCCTTGAGCATGCTAAAATACCTGACCATAGTGGGTGTACCAGCTGCATAGTACTTCTTGTATAGTAGATGACTCCTCAAGATGTTCTTGCAGTACCTTGTCTACTTCTAAAAATGCTGGGTACTGGTGTCTTAATAACACAAATGTTTCTTCTTTTTTCTCCTCTTTCCTAGCCTATAGCTGTGCTTGAAGGTTTGGCATGACACTTTCCAGCAGCTGGTAAGCTCTCTCTAGTGTTTTGTTAGTGTCGGTCTCATTTTCTCCTGGTAAACCTGTTTGTGTTAAATTCCTGCATTTGGTCAGGAATTCCACTTGTTCTTTCTTGATTTTGTCAATATGCTCCTATCTCTTCTGGCTCTTTGTTGTGTATTCTTTAGTGAGAGCTCCTAGGAGTTGGTCCAACTCTCCATCTCTAAGTTTCGGTGTGTCGATTGCAAAAGTCAATCCTAAATAATGAAGATGGATCACAATCGGTGCTTGTTGTGTCTGCTGTTGTTCTTTTTTCTTCTTTTCTTTTATTTTTCTCTTATGTTTGGAATGATGGAACACTACTGATCCTGTCAATATCGATGTTGGATGTTGCTACTGTGTTTGGTGCTCTTCAGCTGATGGATTCTCCGTCAACTGAAATTTTGTTGTGGTAGGGTTATCTTGCTGAATTATATGGGTGGGACTTTTGTTTGTTTGTGCTGCCAATGGTGGTTAGGATGGAGATTTTGGATTATGAGGTGACTTTAATTTTGGCATAGGGTATGAAGTTGGTGGTGGTGATGGAGATGGTGAGTGATCTGGGGTCACTGGAGTGGTTGGAATGCCTTCTATCGACATAGGGTGTTCGACTTCTGGTCGTGGGTTGGTAGGATCATCGGATTCGGCAGAGTCAAAGAGGTTTTCGATGGTTTGGTTGATTGCAAGTTTAACACCCTGATCATATTCCTCTAGGTCTCCTATTGGTTCATTGGTCGGTGTGAAGGTTGGTGTGAATGATGAAGTCCATGCTACGACAGTTTGAGACGACTTGTCAATATTTCTAAGGAATGTTGATTGAATGATTCCCACAACTTTTGGCAGTGGTGAGACTTGGACGATTTATGAAGTGAGGTTCTATCGGGAAGAGCTCGACTCTACGAGTTTATGAGTGGTGGTGATATGATGGGCATTACGAAATATGTCGGGTAGCTTAATGATGAACTGCTGAAAGTTGACATATTTATTAATTTTCTCCTAAAGTGTTTCAGACATTGCATTTTTGCACGAGTCTGCTGGACTGATGTTGGTTGACTCTAGAATATCTTCCTATGTTATTTGGGTCAGAAATGGGGGTGGGGATGTTGAAACTAAAGCAATAGCTTCGAATGCAGGAGGGTTTGTAATTTTTACCTTTTTACCTTTGGCTTGCCTTTCCTCTTCTTCGACAAACCATTTGAACTGTTCCTCGACAGAGACTTCATTTTTGGTAGCGTCTATCAAGATGTCAATTTCTATAGCATGTAATTCATCCTCATCCTCTGAGCTCTCTTGGAGGATAATCTTGCATTTCCCTTTTCTTTCTGTTGGACTGTCTAGGATTTTCTGATACTTGGCAATTTCTGTAGCTATTTGTCGGATGTTCTTCTTCGTCAGCTGATATTCTAGTTTCTTTGTCTCTATTTGTTCCTCCTACTGTTGTTGAGTTGAGACCATGGTGTTTTGTTCTATCGGTACCATGGCTTGTTGTTCTGTCAGTGCATTTTGAATTTGAAGGAGATTTTTCTCCATTGTCAGGCTATCTTCCAAAGTGAAGGTACTAATATGAAGGTTAACTTCATAGTCTTCTTCTTTCTCCTGGTCGGTCAATGGTTTGACAATAGAGTGGTTAATCTCTTTTGCATCCTCTGGTATAGTTATTTTGGTTTTGGTCTTTCTGGCTAGTTCTATAAAAATCTCCTTGGCTATTGGATAATAGTCAAGTGGATTTTATTTTGCTGTGGAACCTTGTGCATGCCACACTGAAGTGTGGTCAAGTTCCAACTGGATATGTGCTATAGGAGGTAGACATCTTCAGATGTTTTGAAGCACCCTCCATCTGGCTATTTGAATTATAAGATTTTGAAACCAGTGTTGTAAGAACACTTTTCCTTCTTCTTGTTCATGCGGGGCTCTAGCCATTGAGAAAGGCTTGAAATGCCACATATGAAACCTGGTCGGCTCTAGGAGTTCTTTATTCCCAACTGGACATAGGTGATACATCGCTAACCATATTAATAGTGATGGGAATATGATTATTGCACCTGATTCCTGGAACTTTTCACAGATAGATTTGAGCACATAGGCCACGTATTGAGCCCAACAGTATACTTTCCCTGATTCTACTATGCAGTCAACAGCTTCCAACATGTCGAGTTTCAAATCGCAGCCTCGTCCTGTGATAGTAAGGCCTATGGATACAATTTTGGCCACTATTTTGGGTGTAGTGAATTTAATTTGTCTGATAATTAACCCTTTTGAATTTTTCCCTGTCGATGTTCTTGTTAGTCTTTCGACCAACCCTTCTTTGATACTTACAGGAACAAGGTTGCCTTTGTTTGAAATCCCAGTAGGTTTGTAGATGGTTTCGACTGATATTTCAACTAGTCTATCAAAGTAGAGCTTCCCTTTGTGGTATTGACTGATGATGAATTTGGCAATATTTTCTTTTGTCCCTCCAAAACTCGCCATGACAGGTGCATTCGTATAATTCAAAATGGTGCTATGGTTGATTTTGTTCCCTTCCTCTGTCATTCTTGAGTAACCCTTGTAAGCCCATTTTTTGATTTCTACCCAGTGATGCGCCCATCAAACTTCCTGCACTTTTTCATTTTTAATGTTTTGCAGCTGTTTCACTAGTGGGATTACAATGAATTCCAACTCTTTTACTTTGGCTATCATGTCTTTGGCTTGTTTTGGGGCCATTTCGTTGGTTTCTGGTTCGGCTTTCTTCATACTTAATTTGCTCATAGAGGTTTGGTAATTTCATCGCTCTAAATATTGGTAAAACGATATGAATTCTTTGTCCGTCGTAGTATTTATAGGTGGAACAGAGGACGATCTTGTCAATGGTGCTATTAATGACGGAATTGATGGTAGAATATGCTTTATTGAAGGTTGATTTAATGTGTTCTTTTTTTGGCGCTCCTTCTTACCATAGTTGTGATGGGTTGATTGGACCTTTTGATCATCTTGTCAATGTCAATGATATGGTTAATATGTCGTATGTTGATGGTGAACATGTTTATAATAGTTGAATGGTGGTCTACTATGTCTGTCGAGATTTCCTGTCATTTTGGTTTTCTTTGATTCGTTTGGATTTTAGGTTTTTTATTTTTCTAGTTTTTCTAGTTTTTGTTAATAGTTATAAAACCCTCTCTCTTTTAATTTTAAATTTAAATAATTAATTATTATTATTATTTTCCATTTTTTTCAATTTTGGTATCGTTTTAGTTGGGCACCGTTTACCAATTTCCAAAATACTTTTCCTTGTAATGTTCTTAGTCAGACTAAACCGCTAGCGTTGATTTCTTTGATAATATAGGGTCCCATCCACTCTATGTGGAGTTTCTTTGGTTTGGATTTCACCTTCCTATTATACAGTAGTGCAATATTTTCGACCGACAAGTTCTTTTTTTAATTCTTCGGTTATGCCAAGCCTTCTATTGTTGTTTCTGAATTTCCTAGTGTTGTACAACAATTAGTCGGTGCTCTTCTAGCTTGGTTAATTGCATTAGTCAGTATTTCCTTGCTTCTTCGACATTGATATGTAAAATTTTGGCTATTATCGGTGTCTGTTGTCGTAAGTGTAAAGGAACGACTGCTTCATGTCCATAGACTAATCAAAAAGGTGTTTGGTCTGTCGAACATTTATATGTTGTTCTGTATGGCCATAGTAATGCAGGAATTTTCTCATCCTAGTCATCTTTGTCGGTGTTGCAGATTTTTGTTAGACCTCTTGTTAGTGTTTTGTGGAATGCTTTTATCGCCCCATTCGACTTAGGATGATAGGTTCTGCTTCATCTATGGTCAATTTTGAACCATTTTGCTATTGCTACAATTCTTTTATTGATGAAGTATGAACCTTGGTCACTAATTAGGGTTAGTGGGCAGCCAAACCTATTAATGATATTTTCATATATGAATTTAGCAGCTACCTCACTAGAGCAGGTTTCGACAGGCTCTGCTTCTGCCCATTTAGTAACATATTCCACTGCTGTTATGATATATCGTGCACCTGTCCTTCTTGCTAGAACAGGAAATGGTCCAATGAATTCGATAGCCCAAATTTCAAATGTTAGGCTTGGGTTTACCGAAATCAAGGGCATCTCTGTTCTATTCAAAGGTCAACCTAGACGTTGGCAGCGATCACATTTTCTAATAAAATTCTTATAGTCTTTGTAAAGTGTCGGCCACCGTAGTCCTGACTGTTGGATTTTCTTGGCAGTTGTATCTGACTGAAAGTGTGTTCCTGTTGGTACATAGTGTGCTTCATGCATAACGTTTTCTTGTTCATGCTCTAAAATGCATCGATGAAGTACTTCATCCAAACCCATTTTGTACATAAATATGTTGATTAAACTATATGGAGCAGCTTTCATGGCTAGAATTTGTTTCTTCTTAGTGTTCATGTCTTCAGGTGCTTAGCCATTCTCTAGAAATTATGCTATTTCCTCTATTTCTATAGGAACAACTTCTATTCAGAATTGGTGTGCATCTGGCAGGTCATCTTCGACTCCTGTCGGTTCCTCCCATGTGTCAATTCTCAACAAGTGGTCGGGCCTGACATTTAGTCTTCCTGGTTGAACAACGACTTCAAATTCAAATTCTTGGAACAACAACAACCATCGACAGATTCTTCCATGGTGTAGATTCTTATTTACCAGATATTTAAGTGCTTGATGGTCAGTGTAGAATATGAAAGTGTTAGACAATAGGTAATGTCAATACTTTTGGAGTGCAAAGACCATCCCTAGCTCCTCCCTTTCTGTTGTTGAGTAGTTGCGTTCTGCCTTATTTAATTTTCTATTGCTGTATATGATTGGATAGTCCATTACATCTTCACCAGGTTGTGTCAACTTCACACCTATTGCTAGGCCTGAAGCATCAATATGTACTTGGAATTTGATTGACCAATTTGGGAATCTAAGGATGGGTGCTTAGACTAATTTTTTTTTAATGTTTCGAATGATGTATCACATTCTTTCATCCAGTCAAACTCTTGATATTCTCTTAGTGGTTCTTCCAATGGGTATTTGTCATATCTGAGTAATGTCGAATGAATTTTCTATAATATCCTATATGACCAAACAATACTCTGACTTGTTTTGGATTCACTGGTGGTTTTAAGTCAGGGATTATTTTTATTTTTTCAAAATCGACTTTGATGCCTTCCTTGCATACAATGTTCCCTAGTAAGATTCCTATAGGGGTTAGGAAGATACATTTTTTTTATATTGAGAGATAACTGAATTTGTCGGCATTGTTCCACCATAAGCCTTAACCATTTACAATGTTCCTTCACCATAATAGATCGTCCAATCATCAAAGTATACTGCCATTTTTTTTTAATGTATTCTTGAAATGTTTTAACGACTATTCTTGAAAACACTGTAGGTGCATTCTTAAGACCGAATGGCATCACTCTGTAAGCAAATGATCCAAATTCACAGATGAATGTTGTATTTTTCTGGTCTTCTTTGGCTATTAGTACTTGATTATACCTTGAAAATCCATCCGTAAATGAAGAACATTAGTGACCTATGACTTCATTTAAGATTTTGTCGACGCATGGGGTCAGAAATGGATATGTTAGAGTGACTTTATTTCAGAAATCGACAAATATTCTTAGTTTTTTCAGATCGTGCTTTTTCGGTTGGACGACCATTGGGATTTCCAATTCCGACTGGTCGATGGGGTAAATAATTATAGCTGTGAGCATATTGTTGATCTCCTTTTTTACTATTTCCTTGTATTTGTGAGCGAACTTGTAGGGTCTTTTCTTGATAGGATTGGCTTCAGTTTTAATTTCGATCTTCATCTTGCCCATTTCGTTTACTAACCCTTTTAGTTCTTTGTAATCTTGGGAAAAGACATCCTAAAATTCTTTTAAGAAGTCGACAATTTCTGTTGTTTTCTCTTCACTCCAATAATTGCCGATTCTTGCCATTTTCGGTTTGTTATCGTTAGATATGTCAATTTCTATGGTTTTAATTTTTGTGTCCATCCATTCTGGCACCTTACTTTCGTTAATATGTCGAATACCTTCTTTGAACTGTGAAAATGTCGCTAGAAAGTCTACCGCCATCATCCAGTCGGTGTTGTCTTTGTCGTTCGATTCGATTTTGAATATCATTCTAACTGATTGGACCGTTTCTGGGTGGTCATATTTCCACTGAAATTTTTTCCCATATATATGTTCATTTTCTAAACTAAGTCTCGTTGACTATGGTCTTATGTTGGATCGAATGTTATGGCATGCTACATTCGGTCGACTATTCTGTGTTGATTTGTTAGTAGTCGGTTGTATAAATATTTTTTTTTGTTTCATAGCCTTGACTAATTTTTCATCTTCTGGTGTAAAGCTAAAGTCTCTAATAAAATTTTCTCTAAGTTCATTCCATAGGAATGTTTCACCTCATGCTTCTTCCATTTTATACCATTTATTTGGTAGATCGTCCAATGTTGAGGGAAATAGGTGTGGCCATATACGCTCATCTTTGTAACCAAGTCTTGTCCATTCTTTTTCACAGGTTCTTATGTGGTTTTTTGGATTTTGACCTTGTGTGAAGAGAGGTAATATTTGTGCCTGTTTAGTTAGCTTCCTACCTCCAAACCTTTCTATGAAGGAAGTCGAAGCTGTTGTCCACATTTGTAATCTTGACTGATGGGTGTCCCACCATCGAGTAGCTTGTACTGTAAATGTTTCTACCAGGCTTTGGAGTCAGTCATGTTCACCTAGGTTCTTAGAGACTTGTTCTATATGGAGAACTGGTGATTCTCTTTCTTTATACCGAAGCTTTTGTTTATTATCTATGTTTATTGGTTCCAAAGAGGGGTATTCCCTTATTTTCTCTTCAAATATTTTTGGAATACTCGATACAAAAAGAATTGTCCAAAAAACCCTTGCTTGCGTTTCATAATTTTCAATTTCCCAATCATATAATTCTGCATCTAAATTATATCCCACTAAATCCCAGTTCCCTAGATTAGGTTCACCATAACTATTAGGTTCAGTATAATCTTCATCATTTTGAATATGATAGAGTTGTCGAACATCGACTTCCTTGTCTATAGGCTCATTCCAGGGTTCTCATTGTGAAGGAAAAATGGGGACAATAACTTTCTATTCGTTCCCTTTTAGTTTTATTCTTTCCTTTTCCAATGAGATAGATGCCTTCATTTTTCGATTCCATGGACATCCTACCAAGGCTGGAAAGGAACTAGATCGTTCCTTAGGGTCAATGATTTTGAAATCGACCTTTGTCAATATTCCTTTTATTGCTGTATCGACATTTCTCCAAACCCCAATGGGTTCGATTAGTCCTTGGTCGGCTAACTTTAAATATGTGCCTGATTCATTCAGTCGATGCCTACCCAACTGTTCCCATGTATCCTATGTCATAATTTTTACTTGGGATCCAAAGCCGAGAATGACATGACGAATGTGGTATCCTTTGATTTCAAGATCGACGAGTGGATCAACATCATTCTTATCCTTTTGATTTAAACTGCATATACTCTTAGTTTGTTTATCTATATCATTTTCTTTCTTAATATTGTACAATAGGTCAATGAATTGTTCCCCCAATTTATCTTTATGTATCAAGTTCAATAGTTCACGAAGTGTGTTCTATCGATTGTCATCGACATATTCTTGTCTAGAAATTCTTGAAACATGTTTGATGCATCATTATACAACTGTTTTTGCTTTCTATGATTAGGATATTAATTTTTGTCTTTAATTTTTCTTATTCTTGGATTATCACTTCTATTTTTCATTCCTTGTCTAGTTACTATGTGTCGATTCTTTGTCTGAACTATGTCATATTTTTGAACACAAGACAAGACATTAACATTTTTCTTTTTATTAATTTTTTCAAGTATGGTGGGACAATCCTCTAATGAGTGATCGCCCACACCATAGCTAGAACAAAATTTCAGGTTGGTTCTGTCTTTATATGGACAGTCCACATACCAGTGTCCTTCTTTATAGCATGTCAACCATTGGATTGGTTGTCATGGTCGATTGTCACAATTACCAGAGAATCATCTTTGACCTCCAAATCCTCCATGATGATTGTCAAACCGGCGGTTTAATCTATGGCCTTCATATAGTTGATTGCTTGGTACATTCTGTTCATTATCATTATTCTGGGCCACGACATTTGTTTGGGAAACTTCCTGATAGTTTTGTCGATTTTTTAGTTTCATATGGTAGTCGGCTATTGCATGACTCTTGAATTCATAGATCGCACACCAAGAAGACTTGCCATTCTTCATGTTGTATGGGAAATCCTTCATCACGTCGTCTCCATGTTCCTGATAGATATCATAGAAACATTTTGTTTGAACAAAACAGGCGTCTTGTCGGCTTACGTCCTGTCAACATATATTCTTGGTATGGCCAACTGTAGAGCATTTTTTGCACTAGATCTCATGACCTTTGAGTTTAGTTCTCTTAAGGATTTCTGCATGATTTCCAACTATTCTTCAATTCATGCATCGACAACAGGGTATGTTGGGTAATCCTCATCCATCTCAACCTGTAGAGCTTTTGTCAGTGCTTCTTCATACATTTCGAATGTCTCTAGACTTATATGCCATTAGATCTTTTGGGAGAGACCTGTAAGAAACCATTGAATCAATAATTGTTCATCAATAAAATATTCTATTTGGCTCAAGAGGTCTTTCCATCTTTTGTCATAGTCCCAAATGGTTTCTACTAGTTTCTGAATTGTAGACTTAGATTTTTTCGCTACTAGATGCTTCGCATCTGATGTTTTGAAGAAGGATAGAAACTGTTGTTTAATCTCTGCTTTGGATGAATTAGGTTTTCTTTCAGTATAGGTCATATACCAAGTTAATGCTCTCTTTCGTAGGGAACCAGCAAATTATGCAATTTGTGTATCTTCACTTGTAACTTGATTGGACTCCCATGTTGATTTGCAGATGAAGCAATGCTCCCTGGGATCTTCATCACCCTCATAGAGGGGAATGTGTGCTAAACTATGCCCTATGTTGGCTTCGGCTTCTCCTTTGGGAGGTGGTGGTGGTGGTGGTTGGGGTAGTGAGATATTCTGTGTAACTCTTTATTCACAGCTAGTCTCGACGAAACTTTTGTTTTCATCAGATGTTTTGGTTGGCAGTTCTGTTTTGACAACTTGTTGGTCAGGTTTGAATTCTTTTGTCGATGTCCAACTGCACTGTTGTGCCTGTGAGTCCAACTGGCCTATGTTTTGTAAAGATGTGTTTGGTAGGGGGGTTGCTCCTTCATGTCTAGGGTAGAGTAAGTGAATGCTTCGATTGGAATGGTACGCCTGAAGTGTAACCCAATTTACTTCCTCCAGTCGATGGATCACTAAATGATTGTCATCATTTACTTCGTCATCTAGTCGGCTCCATATACTGAACTCACTAGATCTTAGTCTCAGGTCCTCCTAAAAAATGGTATGCATTTGGCTACTCAGATTTATCGAAGACAAGGGTCTTACCTCCTAGGGTATTTCCAGTTGGAGAGCTTCTCATTGTTCTATCCACAAATATTACTCCATTGGTGACACCTCTTCATCTACGCCTTCTTCCTGTCGGTCATGAACCGACTCCAGTGGATTTCCCTCATGTTCTGTCACCCTGGCAACCAATTCTTCTTTGGAGAATTATATCTTGCTCTTGTATCTCTTCCCTTCTTCTCTGCCTCTTCTCCCTTTCTATCTTCTGTAGGTCTGATGTACCTTTGTGAGTCACTGTCTGCTCAATTTCCTTCTTAGGTCGACTTTTGATCCCTGGTGATGGTATTTTCTAAGTTCGACTAGAATCCCTCTACTCTACCCCGACACATGGCTGGCTACCCCCCCCCATAGCCTACTTGATGTTTTAGTAAGCCCAGATAGTTCTGTCTACTTTCTCAAGAAGTACTCCCACTCCCTTTCTAAAATAATTTTTTCCTAGGCTTTCTGCTTTTCCGCCCAGTTAGTGCTTGATGGCGGTTCAGTGAGCAATGGATGAGGTTCGACTATATGGCCTACTCCTCTGTTGATCATAAATTTGAACAGAAGGGTCGGTGGTGAACAAAGAAATTTCTCAGTGAAGTCGGTATAGAATCTTTTTTCAATACTTTCAACTGAAACTCTCTCCTCCACTGCTTGCTCTTCATAGAATTCGTCTGTGATTTTCTCAAACCACTCCGACAGGTTTGTTCATCCTCTTTAAATCAGTTTCTAAAGCAATTCTTGATATTTAGTTACTTCCGGCTTCATCTAATAGTTTTTTCAACAACTAGGGGACCGATTCTACCAATTTTTCATGTGTTTCAGTAAAGAATTTCTCCTTCACCTGAGAAATGGTCAGTCTATTTCTTCTTGCGTAATTCTGCAAATAGTTTGTGATCTTATGCTCCCACCAATTCTTAATCTCTTGCTCTGATATCAGCTACGTATGGTCATGTCATCCGTACATGTACTACCAACAATGGAACCAATGTTGTAATCGCACAAATCACACAAGGTTACCAATAATACACATATAGAAACATATATTCATATAGATACACGAGACAAGAACAAATGATAGAATAACAGATTATATTAGTGAATCACATGAGGGTCCATACATACACAGAACTGAACCAAGTTCTTATTTGGCTCAACATCCTATTATATATGATTGAAAATAGTTAGGAATAACTACTTGTCGATTCAGTCAACCGACACGACCTTTGGAGGCCGAGCTAATCTTCGATTAGTCAGTTAACTAGTCTAGTCGACTCACCGACTAGCTCCTCCAACAATTCCATATTCTTGTTCAGTTCTAGTTTCTTGGACATATTAAACAAGAAATATGCATGGTGATTTGGATCTCTGATTTTGCAGTAATTTCTAGTTATAACTTACCTAAAACCTCATTTCGTTTCATAGGGTGGTTGCAGCAAACAATAGACAAACTGGTATCAAATTCTTTGAACTACGAGAGAGAAGATATGCACTGCCTCTGACTGTAAGTTTATGTTTTCCAACATTTTAAATACGAATGGAAGCATATTAGTGCTTCCCTTTATGGTGGTTTTTTTATATTTGGGTTAACCTTACATGGATTTATGACATTAGATTTTGATTGTTTCTATAAAATGATATTTTGTAGGTTAGTATTGGGTTGCTTCTCCTGCAGTAGCTGAGTGGAGTTAACGGTATTCTGTTCTAAAACACTTCCATTTTTGAGTCTGCTAGTAAGTGCCATCTCATCATCTCTCTAATTCAAGTTTATATTGGAGAAAAAAATTTGGCAGTCAAAGAGGCATTTGGTGATTTGAATGAGCGATTTTTTTGTATACATTGTTTAAAATTATTATTGTTAAGACATGAGTTTTAGATGGAAGATAAAATTAAACCAAAAATGTTTGGCGTATTTAAATGGCATATGCTGAAGCCTAATCTCATAGTTCATCTTGAATATGCTAGGAATTTCATTTGGTAATGTTGCATCCCTTGGAATATATGCCATTTAGGTCATTGCCTAGCCCTAAAATAACAACATCGTACTAAATATTAAGGAAATATTGTAAACTTTCTTTCGTACTCCTACAAGTAATTACTTTTAATATCTAAAGGAATTCTCCTTGCTATTGTTTAGGTTGTTATGAATGGAGTCTCAGCATGCCTAATAGAAAAGGCTGGGAGACATCCCTACTCATGGTGGGTTGAAAAACCTGGCATAATCTAATTGTTCATAACGACTGTCTGAAATTCAGTGAAAATATTCAAGAATGCCTTAGTTTAGCTTGATTTTGGCAGGTTTCATCTGAAGGGATGGGTATTTTCCTTTTCCTTTGTGGCCTTACATTTTACCTAAAGGTAAATATAAAATATTTCACAATTTTTGAAATGCTGTCATCATTTCAAACCATCATTTCTGAAATGTTGTCATCATTTTAATCTGCAACACTTATAGGGCAGGTCAGGTGTGCTCTATGTTTTGGTAGAGTGATCCCTATTATGAATTCAAAATTTTGACTACACTTAAAATGAAAATAAAATATGAATTAACTTAAAGTTGATATTGACTTTCATTTTGTCATGGCATTTTGCAGAACCATTTTTCTGGAACTTCTCAGCTTGAAACATTCTTTAGTGTTTTTCCCTTGACTAGTTTATTGGTAAGAGTAGAATTTGAGGAATTGTGTTAATTTTGGTATATTAGATTTTATTGTTAGCAATGATCTTATTACTATGGCTGATTGCTTGTGTTTTACCATAGGTTTACATCATTGCATTCTCTCTCAGTATAGGACCCATTCCATGGATTATTATGTCTAAGGTATTGTGCCTTCTATATATGGATAAGGGGAATTCTTTTACTTTTGCAAAGCGAATATGAGGCTTACAGTGTAGTTGATATCATACTTGCATAATTGACAAGCTATTATTTCCAACTGTACTCTATTTATACTCTAAATCTGAGCAATTCAATTATGTAAGGATCTTGATTCTGATTCTTTTACTGTCTAATTTAACCGCAGATCCCTCCAACCAATGTGAAAGGTTTTGCTGGCAGTGTAGCAACTTTAGGAAATTGGTTGGGATCTTGGGCTATGACGATGACTATTAATATTATGTTGGATGGCGTTCTATAGGTACAGTTTTAGGTTTGGAGGACTAGTTGTATCATTAATGTGTAATTACACAATTTACTCTAATTATCTCTCTTAGCTTCTGATTTGTGGTTTAAGATTTTCTAAGATTTTTGCTCTCAAAGAATTGTGCATTTCAATGCAGGGACTTTTGTGATTTATTTTGTGATATGCATATTTACTATGCTCTTTGTGGCCTTTTGGTTACATGAAACTAAGGGATTTAATTTAGAATAAATTGAGGCCTCATTCAGATGAAGTGGGCACGTTTAAGTGTCTTGCATTTGATTGATAACAAGATTCATTTATATAAGAAGCAAGGATGTTTATATAGTTTCAAGTGGATATCCTGTATGATAAGGCTCTTTAGTTTAGAACATTGGTGGTATCTGCATACTAATTATAAGCATGGAGAGAGTAGCAGTTGTATTATGCCTTCGATGCCTTGTACATAAGAGCTTCAACATAAAATTCCTATCACAACAGCTTGATGTAGAAAAACTATGGAACTCTATGTATTATATCATCTGAATCTTATTTTGATTCATTCCTTATTGTATGCAGTAGTGCATATTATGTTGTATCATGAAAGATGAGAGCTTAGGCATGGACTTAAAAGTGGTTTCTAAGTAACCATAAACCTCAATCTATTATAACAAGTAGTTTTTGATTTACCATGAACCCTCAACAATCATAAGTATGGGGATATACTCGCCTTATTATGGCTTATGTCGTCATCATTTTTCTTTGGAACATACAACAAACTTTGATAATACATGTTCATCTCAAGATCCTCTAACCATTTTAAACATAGGACCAAGACCATTTTATTTTCCATCAACCAAACAACATTATCAAGGAGGATCATCATTTTTTTTGGGAATTTCAAACAACATTATCAAGGAGGATGATCAATTTTTCTGGGAATTTCATTTTCTATGCATTTGCTTCAATTGCTTTTGCATCTCAATTATTAACACATGGTATTATTTTGCTTCAATTGCATTATTCTTTCTTTGGCTGCTTCACCTCTTGGATTGTTATTTGCTCACTGTATTTTTGTTTGTTTGTGCCCATGTTTCTTTGTCTTATTTCAATTTCTCTCATTGTACTCTTTTGTTTTATGTCATCTTATTTAGATTTTTCTCTCATCTTATTATTTTGTCCTATTTTTGGCTGTATCTTCTCCTAAATACTTTGTTGACTTCGAGCATCCAAAAATTACTAAATTCTTATCAAGTTTGGAACCTACAAATCCAAGATTTCATAGAAACCTTTCACAACAACCACCGTAATTTTCACCACAACAATAGTTTTAGACCAAAATGATGGGAAACATGAGGAACAAGTTTTAGATCTTGTAACAAGGGTTCCAACAACCACATGTCTAGTATCAAGGGGTTTTTACCCCTTTGAAATTTTATGCCTTCTATTGTAGTAAATTCCATGCCTCTTTCCTCCCTTGTTCTCCCTAACATGTTCTAGCATCTTCCATCCTATATGAATCTCTTGTTGTAGATGCCAGAGGCAAGTGTCCATGGGGAATTTCACAAGGCAAGGGAAACTCAAATGTTGTATGCTTCTATCCCTATTATTTGTTGGAATTCTAAAGGAAAAACACACCCCTTGTTGTATTGAAGAATAACTGTAGTTGCCACGTTGATGTGTTTTGTCTCTTTGGGGGAAAGAACATCTTTTGTTGCATTTGTTTGTTACAAATATCACCCAGTTGATTTAGTTTGCTTAGCTCATGATGGGGTTGAGAATGTTTTCGTGTTAGAGTAGAATAACTCTCTCCATAGCTTCATTCTCATACCTAGGGACTTAGGTTAGGCTATGATCTCATGAGTCTAGTGGGCCAAATCCCATTCAATTTGGCCATCTGAGTCAACTTGGATCTTCCTACTAAGCTCTAGGGTACTAAAACATCCTTATTTTCCTATTTTGAACTCATGAAGTCTATTGGTGCATATGAGGGTGAATTCCTTCAATTACGACTTATTTTTCTTGATTTTAGGGCCCCACTTTGCAAGTTAGAGTTGAGTGAATATGGGATTCTACTCCACTATTAAGGGAATCCATGCACTTTTTTTTAGCTATTATGAGACAATAATTCCCTCCTTGTCTGATTTTAGGGATGTGCACCTCATGCACTTGCCTTCTATTAGTTGTAGTCAGTTTCTCTTCTCATGTAGGGTGCTAAGTCCACTTAGGGAAGTCATGATCCAGTTAAAATTATCATGGAGAGCGGATATGGATTATTGATGCATATCCATCGATAGGTGTTCACCCTCTGTCGACACCCTTACCACAACAATCTCCCTGAGCACCGACCCAAACAGGTTTTACCCTATCCAGCAACACTTGCGGAGAAGATGAGGTCTCACCCAAGATGTTCGAGGGAGAAGTGTTAGATGGAAAGTTTCCGCATTATGGAGGAGGATTGTGCATCTACTAATAAACTATCGCAGCATTACTTAGCAGATCCAAGCATTGGGTCATATATTAATCAATTCATACCATCATTCATCAGATCATATCAACATACTCAGATCTCATCCGAAGTATTGATGCATAAACATATCTACCAACATAGCATCATTCGTAACATGAAAGCATCACATCATTCATAAATAAACATCATAATGCAGTATTCATCCACATCACATTACAGGAAAACATAAAGAAGTAAGAAGACATAGTGTTTCTCTCAATTCTCCATCATGTCATATTAACTTTGTATCAAACACAGGTTCCCAAAAATAGTTCCTCAATTCATATCTCGCATCACAGACATGCCACAGATTCGTTCATAAATTCAAGATCAAGCTTAAGATTCAAGACATTTAACATTTACAATCCTATATCTATTTATAGGATTGCACTTTACATCGGTGGTCCACTTAATTCAACTTCCTAACTAATTGGACCAAAATATACAAAGTAACAACCAAAATCTACAAAACGTGACTAAACTGCCTTGTGCGCTATCTTCTACCTTGCACAACAACTTTGGCGCTACAAAACTAATTATCTCCAATACTGCTTGTCAATAGGCCCCCAACACAATCTTGTGGCTCGCCCTTGAGCTATGTCAGTTAGAAGCAGTGTACTCAGTCTTCTTGGTCTTGAAATACTCGTACTGCTGCTTCACTTCTTCCACCTAAACCTTTACCCTGTCATTGATGTCTGCACAGTATACCACATACTGCTTTGATGGACGATCAACGATCTTGGGGATTACTTCCTTTCTATTGTCCTGGACCGTCTAAAGTGCATCTACGGCCTTAATCTCTAGTTGCGTGTCGATATCCTAGAATTCATCTAGGTGTGTTGTACGATGCTCTTACCTTTCCCTTGCCTTGTTGATGCGTTGTTGCATAGCATTCAACTCCACCACTTTCATTTTGTATAGCACCAGAGTCATTTTTTGAAGCGATTCCCTTAGTGCAGTTAACTGACCTTTAGCTTCCCGCAGTTGTGTGTTCAGTTGCTCTAGCTGCTCATCCTGGACCATGCTTCCCCAAAACTGGGTGGTGGCATTAGTGATGTCTTTAGATTCTTTTTCCTAGTCTTCAAGCTGTGTTGTTGCATCCTCGATAGTTATTTTGCGTGCATGCACTACCTTTGGTGGCATACTGGGGTTCAATAGTACCTGCAAACTTACAATGTCTTTCTTGAATCCTACAACAGTCTGGCCTAACTTCTACACTTTGGTTGGTGCATCCACATCCTCTTCCATAACTGGGACTTCTTTATAAGCATCAACAACTACGTTTTCCAACTTATCCCTCTCATCCCTTAGTTGTGACTTCTCAAGAATGAGGTGATTCTACGTCTTCTTCAATTCCACAATATCCATCTTTGCTGCTTCCTCCCGCTCCTGCGACCTCAAAAGGTGATCACCAATAATTTGTTCCTAGTCAACTAACTCCTGGCTCATAACCCTCTTCAATTGAACCAATGTCTGGGTTGATACTTCATTGATATCCAATGAGAAGTCTTGGAACTGCTAGAGTGAGGTGTTGACATCCTCACTATTTGTCTCAATTGCGCATGATTGAGTCTGTACATTTTGGATCCGCTTCCCTATGCTTATCTCTCATGCCTTATGTAAAAAAATTTCCTCAGGCACTCTTTGAGAAATTGCATCAATTAAAGAATTTAGACAAGTGTTTACCTCTCCAAGGCCTTCAACAGTTTGCTTCTTCAACTTCTCTTCAGTTGCAGTAGTTGTTGTCATGATAGCCACAATAATATGGTCTACCTATGAACCTGCCATTGGATCTATGCCCCTGGCTTCACCATGTTCCTGCCTTTTCTTTGTTATGGCTTCCTTAAATATTCGCTCTGCCTATGAGTCTGCTGGGGTCCTCTATGATTCCTTGCGTGACTCCCTGTCACTATCATGCATCGATGCTGGATCTATAGGAACATATGATGGAGGACCCACCTTATCATCTGATAGTTCTTTTTCACTTACCAACACTTTCCAGTCCACTGGCCACTTAGCCACCATTGCGTCCAATTCCTCTTTGGTCAGCTTGTATTGGGTTTCCAACCATTGTCTCAGAGGGTCCTACCGTGCTTGCATGTGGATGGCATGTGGGCCAATATTGAATCTAATGACTCGCTGATACTTTTCCACTACAACCTCTGTGAGCTACAAAACATTCACGACTACCACCTGTAATGCTTCCCAATACAGCCAAAACTGTATTGCACAGTCCGTTGGTTTTTCTTCCTGGATCAAGTAACAAAGTTTCTGGTATCATGCTCCCTTATTGATTTGGGAAACTACGATGTCTATTCCTTAGTAGTCGTCTTGCTCCATCCATGCAACTAGTGCAATCAAGATGAGCATCCAACTATATGTGAACTCATGCTTTCCTGCTTGCATGATCGTTACATCCTCCGTCAATTGGTTCAACAGAACCAACGGCCAATTCATCTGCACTCCTGCAACACACTGCTCACTGCAGGAAAATACCCCTAAGGTGTAGTGGTTTGGTCGATTCTTCTGCACTACTTTTCTAGCAAGAATATTGGTTGTGATGTGCATAACCCACTCATTGATGTTGTCTACCTTGTACGCACGTCTGTTGTGATCCAAATCATATTTCTTCTTCCTCTTCACTGCTAACCTTTTTTTGTTGTCCTTTCCTATGAAATATTGTGATTGATCGGGCCCCTCCTTAGGAATCCCCATGATTTGTGAGATCAATTAAATGGTGACTGGCATTGATCAATACAACTACAGGTAGCCTCCATGAAAGCATGCTAGCAGTTTATTGGTGCATGCATTTGCTTCTGTCAGCCACCCAAAATGCGGCATGTGAATCAATCCTAACAACCTTGACTTGTCCAATCCCAATGCCTACTCATGTGGAGCATGCACCATGGGATCCTCCTCTAGTCCCATCCTATCCTCAAATGGCTCTGTAGTATATTCCATGAAGGAAATCAAATCATGATCCTTATACTTCATCTTAACTAGACACGACGCGATATCAAAATCACACTTCATTCCTTTCAGAATTGTAGCCATCTTGATGGGGTATTTCTAATTCTTCATGGGCTTCCATTCCTTGGAACCAAATTTACATGGGGGGAAATACCCAATGATGTTTGCTGCTATTACCCCTTCCCTTCCCATGGAGGCCTCAGCTGCCTCTATGTATGCTCTTGTCAAACTCCTTGTTTGTATTTTCTTTTGCTGTGGAGACTTGGGCTGGTTGACCCCTCTTTTCTTCCTCGTGGCTGGTGACAAACCCATCGACATAATTTATACCTCTTCTTCAACTCAAACACCAATGATGGGTGAATCCTTAGCAGTCCTACTCAAGTTTCGGTAACTCACTCTAACTCAACTTGCAACTCACTCACAACTCTGCAATTGATCTCTATGACTCAATCTTTGCAATTCACTCTTGACAACTCAATTCTTCACAATGATGATTTCAACCTGTGAGTTTCCAATTATTATAGCATGGGGTCAACTATGTGAATGATTTCCCATATGTCAGCTGTGTCAAATCCTTCATTCATTTCCTGAATATGTCACCGATCCTCCCGATCCGACGATCAGATCCATAATTAAAGTGCGTCTCGTCCAAGTGCGTCATCGGTTAACTGGTTTAACTACTGCATTTACTACTGATTTGACTCTATCACGTCCCTACAAATGTTGTGGAATGGTTCCCTAACTGCAACTATGACATTTCTACTTGTGCAACCCCTTTCTCTTGGCACTCCATCCTCCTAATTAACATCTTATGCAAACATCAAAGAATATTTTTTTTCATGCGTAATGCCTCAATCATTGCATAGCACCAGGCCCGTCCTATAGGGCTTCAGTTTACTGCCACTCACTTGCTTAGGAAGCATCATTCCATCTAACTGTTGCAACTATAATGTACCTCCCACAGTATTGGAATTGATAGCATACAAACCCAACCAATGCATCTGCAACTTACCTAGATGTTTAGGGAACATGCTATCATAGAAGAACACCAAGTCTCCTTGCTAAAAGTGTTTGTTCTTAATATGTCAATCATGCCAAGATTTTTGTCAATCGTTGTCAATGTGCTGGTGAAATCCCATGACAAAGAGATCTTCCTCTAGCTACACGAATTGAGCTAGGCATTCTTCTAATGATCCTTGGTCATCCATTTCTGTTGCGGTTGCAATGTGTAAACTAGGAACAATGTACTCCATTGGCATGAATTCCTCCTTCCCATACACTAACTTGAATGGTGTCTTCCCTATCAATATTTTACAAGTGGTGCGATATGCCCATAAGACCGCTAGAATATTCAAATCCCGGTTATCATGTTTTGCATTACACACCTTTGTGAGCACATGCTCCAACACCTTGTTGAACGCCTCAACTGTCCCATTTTCTTGTGGATGATAAGGGGTACTTTTATTATGATGTATCTGAAGCTTCTTTGTTAGTGCACTGACAGTACGATTGATGAAGTGACTCCATTGATCACTCATTAATATCTTTGGAAAAAAAAAATCGGGTAACAACATCGTCAAACAGGAACCTGATTTCCATCACAGCGGTGTAATATACAACTGGTGTGACTGCCACCCATCTTGTCAGGTAATCCGTTACTGTAATGATATACCACAAACCAGTTCTCTTTCCAGGTGGGTGGATTGGTCCCACAAAATCCACTACCCATTTGTCAAATGTCTGTAGTGTCTCCTGAGGTACTAATGACATGTCATCCCTCTATGAGGCCTTCCCAATCCTTTGAAAAACATCACAAGTCTATGCATAGTCTGCTGCATCCCCATTGAGATTTGACCACCAAATCCCTACGCAGAGTACCTTTCTGGAAGTAGCGCAACCTCCGTAGTGTCCACATATAACTCCTTCATGTGTTTCCTCTAATACCTGCTCCTGTTCATGTGGTAGGACACAATATCACCATAATATCTCATCAATCCCCATCTTATAGAGTTCTCCAGCAATCAGCTAGAAATCTGTGGCTTGAACAACCAAATGATTCTTCTGATTTGTAGTGAGCCCTTCTCGTTCTATTCCCGTTGCCAAAAACTGAACTATTTTCTCATAAAAGTCATTAACCATTCCTACTCTGAATAGTTGCACATATGGTAAACCATATTCAATGTTCGTTGGTTATTCACCTTTCTCAATTCACGATAAGTGGTCTAGGCCTACATTTAAGTGCCCCAGCTTCACAATTATCTCAAAATCAAAATATTGAAAGAGAAGTATCCAACAACATATCTTCCCCCCAAGATAGGTTTATTCACTAGGTATTTCAATGTTGAGTGATCCATGAACATATTGAAATGGCATCCCAACAAGTAGTGTCAAAACATCTGCAATGCATAAACCATTGCCAACCCTTTCCTCTTTGTCATAGTATAATTCTTCTTTGCAGACATCAGCTTTCGACTAGTGAAAGAAATCAAGTGATCAATATCACCTTCACCTGGATGTGCCAACACCACTCCTAGCGCGGTTGACGATGCATCAACATGAACATGGAACGCCTTCATCCAATCGAGAAAAGACAATATTGGTGCTATAGCCATCTTTGTCTTTAATGTGTCAAAACTCCCTTGACACTCCTGACTCCATGCGAACAATGCGTCCTTCTTCAACAATTTCTCCATAGGGGCTGTGATTGTGGCATAACCTCTGATGAACATGTGATAATATCATTGTTAATGCTTTCATAGGTAGTCATTTTGCTGAAATGTGGAATACTGTGGTGGTAGTTGGTGGCAAGTTCAGGATCAACGCAATCTTAGCTAGAGTGACCAACAGTCCTTCCTTACATATAATGTGTCCTATAAACATCCCAAAGGGTGCACATAATATGCACTTATTTGAATTCAGCATGATCTAATGTTGTCGATATCACTCCAGCATTAGTTGCAGGTTTGCAAAGATGATCCTTTATCAGCCCATAAACTATCGAGTCATCCATGTAAACTGCCTGAAAATTTTGAATAAAATCCTTGAATGCGGTGACTAGGATCCTTGAGAATATCATAGGTGCATTCTTCAGTCCAAAGGGAATCATCGTGTACGGATGGAAACCCCAATTAGTTACAAACATTGTATTATGTCGATCCTCTTTCACAATCTTGATATGGTGATAGCAAGAAAAACCATCTGTGAATGAATAGACTTCCTGATCGCCCACTCCTTCCAACACTTCTTCAGTGAACGGTGTCAGGAATAGAGCATGAAGGCATGCATCGTTCAATTTTTTGAGATCGATGCAGATTCAAACTTCACCTATATTTTTATCTTTCACAACCATGGGACTCATCAAATCTGATTCTTCAACTGGTTCTATGATTCATGTGTACAACATCCTATCGAGCTCAACCTTCACTCTTTCCTTGTGTCGCAGATTTAGACAATACAGATGCTATCGCACTGGCTTCACATCTATCCTTAGAGGGATATTGATCTCTCCCAAATATCCTATTATCCTGTTCATCTCAGAAATCATTGTTGGAAACATATCCTAAAAATCATTGTGCAAATCAGTGATCTTCGCCATGGTTTCTTCATCCTAGTTGTTATAGCTGATTTTACCACACATGGTGGATCGCACCTTTATGGCCTTCCTTGTCCCTTTGTAGACTCTTTAGACCCCATGGACCATTTTTGTACCTTTTATGTTTCCAATATCATCCCTAAAAACATGCATTATTTTCTATATGCGACTTTTAAACCTATTCTCGCGTATATACACGAATTTGACCCTTAAACCTGTGTACATTGAGATGTGTGCAAAAGGCCAAATAGTTTTGGAGTTTTCCTTGATGTGGATCCAAGTCACTTATCTCTTGGCCTTCCATATGTCTTGATATCGCTTGGATTTGACCTTCCATTACCCCATTGAAGCACTATATAAGGAACCCTTTGGATACATTGAAAGAAGAGGAATTGAAGAGCAAGAAAACTATAGTCCATTGTTGCCGGAGCTTATACTTGAGTCTGCATCCCTTTGTCCCTTGGAGCACTTTGTGTTCTTCCCAATATTTCCTTTTCTTGTGAGCTTGCTATCGAGAGATGGAGGATTGAAGTGGATGAGGCCCAGGTGGAGGACTCAATTTCTCCGAATCACAGACGTGCCGACAGAGGTTGTCACTATTATAATCTCTGATGTATATTAATAGAAATATCTTTTCCTTTCCAATAATGTGTATTTAAATGAGTATTGAATCCATGGATTCTTTTAAATGCTTATATTTTATTGATTATATATGCTATATTATTTCTAACACAACTATAGATAGCATTCTTGTCTTGTTTGCTTAATGTTGAGAGAGAAAATTATCAATACAAACGAGAGTGGAAAAGCTCAATGGGGATCTACATCAACTGTCTGGAATAAGGTATGTTTCGAGATCCTTTAATGTTAGATGTTTGGTTTCTCTTGCATATAGGAAAGGATTGATTTCTATGGTTGCTCTGTCTATTGTGCTACCCCAAGCCATAGGAAGTTTTCTCCGTAACAGAATTGGAGACCATATTGGGGAGTTCCTAGTCATTTCCTTTGGGGGTTTTTATCGGCATTCAATGTTCTTGAATTGCTCTGATTTCTCTATTTTTGAGTCGGGTCTAGGGGCATGTTTGTCTGGTAGTGTCTAATAGGAGTATATTTTGTCTCATCTTGTCTATTTACCTTATTTTTTATCTCTGTTTCTTCTTGTATGTGATTTTTTGCTTCACAGTTGCATGTACACGTGGTTTTTACTGGGATTTCCATGTATATATGTGGGTTTTCTACACACAGTTGCGTATGCCCTAAGTTTTTCCTTTTAGGGGAAGATTAAGTGTTGCTGGGTGCATTTTCATGATTGCTGAGTCTCCTTGGATGCTTCTAGAGTCTGTATACACCTCTGTTTCTGACCAGAGACGTTTTTTAGGTTGAATTTTTTAAGAATGTTCTTGTCATTGCATTTTCTATTTTTTGTTTTGGGATTAGTGCATTAGGTCTCTTTTTCCTTAGTGCTTTGCGTGGGTGCTGTTTGATAGTGCTTGTAGAGTCTGGGGATGGTAGAGTCATTCTTTTGCTTTATTATCTCATTTTAATTCAAAAAATTACAAAAATATTTGCTTCTTTGCATCATTTTGCATCATTGCATCATTGCATTTTGCATTTTGCATGGTACTTGCACTAGGTTTGTTTGGAAAAGTATTAGTCATATTTTCATATAGGAATGACTGCATTTTTCATTTGAAGGAGAATTTTTCATTTCATGTAGTAGCATAGCCCATTTTTCATTTGACACAGTGCATTTGCATTGACTATTAGGTGTGCATTTTACTTCTTGTTTCGTCATAATACCATTAGTTGCACAATAATTTACCCTTTTGAGTAATAATCCAATTAAAATCAATGCATAATAAAATAAATTACATTCTTTTCTTTTATAGGGTGCACCAACAAGATTAGATTTTAGGGTCTTGGAATAGTCCATTGTGAGTAAATTTTCCAAGACCACTAAAAAAAACATGTATGTGTCTGTCCAGGTGAGAGTGTGAAATTCCTTGGTATAATTAGTGTTTCTCAGGATCCTCCTCTTAAAAGGGAGCTAAGCATGAGGCAATGTGAGCGGTTATTGATTGGCATGACCCATAGTCATAACTGAGTAGCACCCGAGATATTTCCAAGATTATATTCATATCTGGGGGCTCTTTCAGGAGTTTCATGCTTTGCTACCCTGCCCATACAGTCAATCCCGCCTGCGACTGTCTGCCTGAGCATTGATTATACTAAGGTGACCTTAGTTTCCTTACCTAGGTTATCAAGGGGGTACTTTGTAGAGGGTTATTCTGCAGGTGTCCCAGCTAGGTTGGGGTCGGACAACATAGTCGCTATATGCGTTGAAGCTGAGGGCCACAATAATTGGTTACGAACCTCTGCTTGTTGTGTATGGGAGTCTCAAGCCTCTCCTAGGAGAGACATACCTGCTTCATTCGGGAGATCACATATTCTACCCTTGCTTGCTTGTGATTTGGCTTTACATTATATAGGTGTATGCTCTGTGCACGCTAGTTTTCCTAGGGTTTGCATAATTAGATAGATTCTTTTTCATTTTTGAGTCATTATGGATTTAGGTGTGGCACTTCACCGTTCTTATTGTTTTATAGGACTTCTACCTTCCACATCTCCTCTTCCTTTGGGAGAAAGAAATAGACAATCCGAGCTGAGTACTTCTCACATTGATTCACACACGATGGGAGATCATGAGGATAAGATTCCTGAGATGTCTTCTCCACCTCAAGAGGTTGGGGAGGAAGATCCTACTCCTGTATATGATCCTTCACTATATATACCTTCACATTCCAGTTATGATCCCTCTTTCATAGGTTGCTGGTATTGGTTTCTAGGTGATGAGACTCACCATGAACCCACAAGCACTAGTCATGTTAGTTATGGCATGCCTGATATCCCTACACATGATCCGACACATCATGCTGAGTAAAAAATTGAACCTAGCACTACGCCTGGGGGCACTCCTATTCCTTTCCGTGTGGAGAGATTTAGGAGCACTAGTCACATTGCACCTTCCATCCCAGTAGTGGAAGCTATCGCATGTGCCTGTCCTATACCTAATGTTAGTAGTCATATGCGGATACCAGAACCAAGACAAGTGACCATAGGGAAACCACTTACATCCCTTCACATGTCCCTTCATCCTTGATTCCTACTCCTTCGAATGCATTTTTTACAACCCTTCCTCCCTCGCATTCTCATGGTCCTCTAGGTCAGAATGTTGCTACTATTTAGGTTCATATTGTGATTTCTCACACAGTAGTATCTCAGATTCAAGTATATCTCATTGTCTCGGGAGGCCATATTCCTATTTCTGGAGGGTCTTACGGTCCATCACAAGGAGTTCCCCATATCCCTACTTATGGAGCTTCTCATGGGATATCCCATGGTACATCTTATGGATCTTCTCATGGACAATCTTATGGACCATAGTATGGACCGAGCTATCAACCTTATGGGTATGGGTATCAACAACCTACTTACTCCTGTAATTATGGCTTTGTATCACTGCATAGTCAAGGTACACCACATCATAATGCTTCCATGCCACCCTATACGGGTCAAATGGAAGGAGAATATTATGGCCAAGGCCATGGTATTTATAGTAGTCAGCCTTATATGAACCAAAACTATCAAGGAGTGTAGCATAGACCATATCAACCTAGGATCCCTTTCCTCACAACATTAAATTTACCTGACTTATCAAGACTAATGAACGATCCTGTATCTCATGACCCGGCTTGGTCGGCTGTCCCTACTATGCTTCCCTCAGACATTCCCAAATTTGAGGGAAAAATAGGAGAAGATCCTAGTGAACATGTCACTACCTTTCACCTTTGGTGCTCTTCCAACTCCTTACATGATGATTTGATCCGTTTAAGGCTATTTCAAGGCACCCTTACTGGGCTCATAGCGAAATGGTACATAGAGTGACCGAGGGGGGAATTCATTTTGTTTGATGATCTTGCTATGACTTTCCTCAATCACTTCGAGATACCAGTGCATTACGACGTTGGTACGGAGATCTTGTCGACATTTTGGCAGGAAAAAGCCACACATATCTCAGACCATATCCAAGAATGGCGTAGATGGAAGAGGTTGATTAAAGCTTTCATACTGTCGGAGTTTCTCCTTGAGTGGTTCCTTAAACAATTGCTACCTTACATCGCGAAGGATGTTTCTACATCTGGAGTTTAGAATGATGAAGATGCAATTTTTAGGGCACGGGAATTGGATTTGATTTATGATCAATCCAAATTATTATATGAGATCATACCTAATGCTCTACGTTCTAGTTTCGATCCCAAGATCAAGTCTAGACCACATGCCGATGGCATTTTGGGTTGTACAAGTGCCAAACCTGTGAATTCGGTTGTGAAACAAGTGAGTCAATTGTTTGTCAATCAATCTGCTCCGGGACAAGCCACAACTTCATCTTGTTGCAGCTGCAACTATTTCCCCAAATTTTCAAATTTTGGACCCCCTTGTTAATTTTTAGCATTTCCTAGAATCGTTTGGATCCATGAACTTTTTTTTGTTTTGCTATAATTTTGGACTATTTTGAGGTCAACTCTCTTCATGCTTTTCGGAAAATTGCTTATGTTTGAAACTGCTATGGGTTGCGGAATTTAGAGTTTGGTTTTTGCCCTTTCAGCTGCGATTTCTTTCTTTGTTCTCGGAAGCTTATTTCTAATGTAGCCACTATTTCAAATGCCATTTAAACAACGTATCGGAGCCATGTTTCCTTAGGGAGCCTCCGTTGTGGAAACTGAACGATGATTATTCTGTAGGAGGATCTTGACTTCTCTGATGTCGCGTCGTATTGTTTGACTTGTTTATATGATCGGAGGCTGTATTCTGTTTATTTTCTGCCCTTGCGGCTCCCAAGCGAACTAGGTATTCGCCATATAACTGCTCTGCCCACCAATGCTTTGTCTGGTTTTCACCATGGTGTCTTTGGACCGGGGGTCTGTAGTCTTTTCCTCCTCTGCCCTTGTGGCTGTGTAACGCACTAATTTCTCGACGTTGATGTCTTTTCACTTGCCGACTGGGAACTTTTCCACCTAGAGTTTGGGTTTTAGCTCTTCTGACTCTGATAAACTTAATGGTCTCACGGAGCCCATTGCCTGTTTGAGACCCATTGATGTAGCAGTGAGTGAGACTAACCAGCCGATGTTTTAATGTTTTAAGCCACCGATAAGTTTTTCTCTTCCCGTCGTTTTGTGAGTTTTTTTAAACCCCTGTGTGGGCGACAGTGGTTTTGGTGCTTGTTAAGGTTTTCATGACGAGAGTGCAGTACATGGCCTCTTTTGATGACTAGTCAGTTTGTTGATGTAGTTTGATTGAAACGATGCAGTCCTAATTAATGATAAATGTCGTTTAATTGCAGATGGACTTAAGAAACTTTTTTCAGATTACTATTGCGAGAAGGCATAGCTGGGAGACAAAACAACATAAAGTTGGTTGGGCAGTGTTAAGTAGAGTTCATACTGAAATGAACCGGATCTCAAGGAGGACAAATGAAAGACAAGGAAAAATCGATGGTGACAAAATCCCAAGCTTGGAAAGATCCGTGAGTTACCGAGTGGATCCGGTTTTGTTAAGTACTCATAAGTTGAAATCTGAAAATGTAATGCATGAAGCGAATCATGAGTATTCATGAAAAAGACAAAATGGTGATATTAGACGTTTTTGAGGATCCCAAAGGTCACACGATTTGGGAAGCCCAAGGGGTTGGCTGATTTGGTTTAAAAATAGGAAAGTTGGAGTTTACAAGGGCTTTTTTCCCTGGAAAAACTTGTGAACTATTGTTTGTAAGAGGAACTACTTCGTTTTACAATAAGAAATTGCAAATTTTGCCTGTTGGAGAAGGTGCTGTGTGGAATGTTCAAATGTGATAAAATGAACAATGTTGAAGGGGAACTATTTCGTTTTTGACTGTGTTTCATTAACTGTGAGAGCATTCTAACTTTCTGAACCTATGTTCTTGCCTGAATGTTCTCTAGTATATTCTGTGATATTTTCCACTATGAGTAATGGAGGTTTTAACTGTTGATGAGCTATCTTGTCATGTATATGTTTATTCATGCTTATGTTTTTGGTTCTAGGAACAAATATCTGTGATTTTCCGTAACATGTGAACAGTATTACATTACTCATGAATTAATATCTAGCTCTCTAGAAATAACTTAGTTAGTATTTATTTTCTAGTTGTGTGTGATTTAGATGTGAGAGAGTTTAAGACGAGAGGTAAGAACCTGAGCATCACATTGTGAACACTCCTTGCATTCTCAATCAATCTACATGTTAGGTAGGCACTTGCATATCATACTTACAATCAAAAAATACAAAAATATAAATGGTGGACTGGGCCGCAACCGGTAAAACCTTTTATTTTTGTTACTTGACCTACGGTATCCAGATCGCAAACTGAATGGATTCCCTACACCAAACAGTCACGGGCTAGTTGGGAACGTTGACTGGGGAGAATCCCTTGCTATTGTTGCCTGTGAATTTCCAGCCCTCAACAGTTTTTGGTGCTAGAAGGAGGGCTGGCAGTGCATGGCTGGCCGAGGAAACCTGTTTTCCCGAGATCATTTCACCGGTAATAGTTCAGGAGGAAGTTTGTTTTCCAATCCAATTCCTGAAGAGGGGGGTAGAGAACATTTGTATTCTATCGACAACAAAGTTGTTAATGATCTGAGAAGACACACTAGAGAATACGTGAAGAATATTGGAGGATTGTAGATTATCCCTAAATTGCCCAGAAGAGAATATAAAAGGAAATATCGTCCTATATTGGAAGACTCAGTGCTGGTTGGGGATTTAGAAGAACTTGTAGAAACAGCCTTACAGGAATTTGTACAGGCTTTGAATCAAGTAGGCCTAGATACTCCTCACAGTTCTTCTTTTCATACTCCTATTCGTTCACCACCTCACTCTCCACCCAGACTCATGGAAGGCGTAAACGCAAATCAACCACCCAACCCACCGAATCCACCACCTGCCTGGAAATCCAGATCACCTTTAAACCTAACACCTCCTTTGCATGATTTACCTCAATCTTTTGAAAAGATGCTGCCCAAATTTGACCCAAATGAGAAGATGCTAGTAGATGACTTGCAAAGTTTCTATTTGGAAATAGAAGGATTAAGGGCTAGGGAATATGAGGATGTAGTTTGTAGAATTTTCCCACACACCCTTAAAGGAGCAGCAGCATCGTGGTACTTTGGTTTGCCTACAAATTCTATCCCTGATTGGGATACCTTCGAGAAGATTTTTAGAAGTAAGTATGGAACCCAAAAAACTCATGCAGCTCTCATGAAAGGACTATGTGCCTTAAAAAAAAAAAGAAAGGAGAAGGTGCATAGTTTCACCCAAAGATTTGCAACCTATCTTAAGAATTTTTCTGAAGCTGACAAACCTTCGGATAAAGTCCTGATTAAATATTATACCTCAGCTCTAGGACCCGAGTTGGCCATATTTTCCAAAATGAAGGCCAAGCCTACGCTAGTGGAGATCTATGAGGAAGCGGAGAGAGTAGAGGCTGAAAGGGAAAGTATCAAATATTATCCTGAACAGTCGGGAGAAAAAAATGTGGGGAGGAAATCTTTGTTGTTTACCAAGCCTAAGGAAGAGCAGTCACCAGATTTTGAAGGAATGGCAAAAATGATGTAGAAGCTTTCTAACAGAATCATAGACTTGGAAAAGGAAAAGGAATCCCAAAAGTTCTACAAGCCTTATTACAAGAAAAGGGAAGATAACAATCAATCCCAACCCCCTCCGTACAATCCTGCATCTATGAATTTAACAGAGGTAGGAATGGACAATTTTTGCACTTTCCACCAACAACCCCACTTTGAAAAGAATTTTCCTCAATGGATAAACTCAATGACATTGGTTATGAATCAGCTGTTGTATTCTAAATTGACCGAAGATAAAGATGAAGAAAGGAAATAAAACAATACATCAACGAAAGAACAAGAGGATGAGACCATGGTTTTATGGGACTGTGTTTCATTTTTTGACACCGAGGAGGAAAAGGTTTTGAGGCATGAGGGCATCCTGGAAACAAATGTAACAACAAGAAGCCAAGGGTTGGCTAAAGAAAATAGTCTCATGCTCCCAAATATTAAAAGACTTCAAAGGAATGTTAAGAAATTTCAAAATAACTCCTCAGCTAATAAAATTCCAGAATTTACCATCACCAGTTAAGGTCCTAGATAGATTAACATGTTTTCCAAGCCCAATGAAGAAAAAATAAATAGTGGTAAACCAAATCCCACCGAGCCTAATATGGATTATGATATTGTGGAAGATATAAATAAGGTAAGGGTGAATATCTCATTATTTGAAATATGCAAGGTACCGCAACAGAAAGAAAAGCTATTGAAAGCACTTGAAGCATCAGAGGAGGGGCTTCCCACTGACAATCAGCCCAAGAAAGAAGAATAAATTGGGGAAGCAAGTGTAGGAGGTAAGCCTAAGAGCAAGAATCCACCTTTTCTCCTCACTTTTGAAATTTTTAACCACAACATACATAATTGCTTGGTAGACTCAAGGGCATCTGTTAACATCATGCCACTGTCGGTCTGCAAAAAGATAAATGGGCAGCCTAAACCATCCACCTGGAGGGTTGTTCAGTTGGATAGAATGAATGTGAAGGTAATTGGGGAAATAGAGGATGTTCTAGTCCGCTTGTATTCAAATGATAAGGTGTGTCAATTTATTGATATTGTGGTGGCTGACATACCAGAAGCTTATGGGCTTGTTCTGAGCAGGGACTGGTCGGCAAAGATAAACAGATATTTTGCCTTGGACTGGTCACATCTATCACTGCCATATAAAGGAATCCCAAATCAAATTAAAATTTTGGGGGAGCCCCACATGAAACACAATGTTACTCAATTCGAAGAAAAAAATAAACCAATGGATTCTATTTTGGGAAATTGCTTTATTGAGTTAGAACCAAGAAATTACCAAGCAGAAGAAGCCAACGACACATCAGACACTCAGCCTGATCTCCTTCGGTTTTCACAGGCTGATGAAATCGATTGTAAAATAGTAGACTTAGCAGTAGAAGTAGATGTAAATTCCCGCATAGTAGTTAGCGATTTCTGGACACTTTTTTTTTACGGTTCTAAAACGTTAGAAGGGTCAGGAGCTGGTTGTGTCCTGATTGACCCTAAGAAGAACAAACATTTTCTCTCATGTAGGTTAGAGTTTGAATGTACAAATAACACAGCTGAATATGAAGCATTGGTTCAAGGTTTAAGGAAAGCAATTGAATTAAAGGCAAATAATATGAAATTGTTTGGAGATTCTGAAATAATTGTAAAACAAATTCAGAATCAAATACATTGCATTTCTCCTCATTTAAAAGCTTATCAAAATGAAGTATGGGATTTACTCAAATGTTTTAATGCATTTAATATTGTTTCAATTCCAAGACTTAAGAATGCAGCAGCTGACTTGTTGGCCACATCATCTACGAGGCTTGTGCCCTCTAATAATCGGTGCTTTGTTGAATTGATTTTCAGGCCCTCGGTTTCAGATATGATTACCAACCTATGAGTGTTCGATGATGATCAGCAGATTATAGAATGCTTAACGAATGACGAGGCATTCAAAGGGGTGATTATTGATGATGAAGAACATCAGGCCGAGATGAAATTTGATAATTTCATCCCTAAGGGAGTCAGAACTTTAGAACAGATGTTTGATTTAAATGAAAAATTTAGAAGACCAGCAAATGTGAAGACTCATAGCTCATCTCTGCAATTCAAATTGATTAATTTGGGGACTGAGATGAAGCCTAAATATGTGAATCTTGGAAAATGTTGTTCACCAGCTGAAAGAGATAATTTCATCGTTCTTTTCAATCAATACAAAGATGTTTTTCCCTAGATGTATGAAGACCTGAAGACATATGACACTAGTATTATCCAGCATGTTATCCCCATCAAATATGGAGTCAAACCTTATTAGCATCCTTTAAGGAAAATGCATCAAAAATTGGAACCTCTAATCTAGAGTGAAGTTAAGAAATTATTGGATGCTAGAATCATTTTTAAGGTTAGACACTCGGAATGGGTTTCAAATCTGGTACCAATGAGGAAGAAATCTGAAGAAATCAGGTTATGTGTGGATTTTAGAAACTTAAATCACGCTTTAGATAAATACAATTATCCTATTCCACCCATGGAGCAACTACTCCAAATGGTTTTAGGTTCTGAACTATTCTCTTTATTAGACAGATTTTTCAGGCTACAATCAAGTATTAGTAGCCAAAGAAGACGGATTGAAAATGACATTCAAGACCAGGTGGGGAACTTTCGCTTACAGAAGAATGCCCTTTGGACTTATAAACGTTGGAGCTACGTTCCAGAGGACTATGGAAATAGCTTTCCATGGTTTGATTGGCTGTAGTGCTGTAGTATACCTCGATGGCATCATGATATTCTCAAAGAAGAGAGAAGGACATGCGTTTCATCTAAAGCATATTTTTGAATGTTGCCGAAAATATGGTATCTCACTAAACCCCAAGAAGTGCATGTTCGCTGTTATAGAAGGTAAGTTGTTGGGTCATGTGGTTTCAAAGAAGGGGATATCCATAGACCCAGAAAGGATCAAAGCCATTGAACAGATTCCCTTGCCCCATAATAAAAAGGGCATGCAATCATTTATGGGGACAATAAACTTCATGCGAAGGTTTGTGCTAGATTTCACTCAAATTGTTAAACCTTTGCAGCAAATGGTAAAGCAAAGTGTACAATTCAAGTGGACTGATGTTGAGAAGAATGCATTTAGTAAGATTAAAACCGCTATTGCGCATGCACTCTCCCTCAAAATCCCAGATTTTGATAAAGATTTTATTCTGTACACTTTCGCATCCGATGATTCGCTAGCAGCTGTGCTTACGCAGAAGGAAGATGGGGGAGATGAGTTCCCCATATCATTTATGAGCACTAGTCTGTAAGGGGCCGAATTGAATT
Source organism: Pseudotsuga menziesii (assembly GCA_001517045.1). Taxonomy (NCBI): domain Eukaryota; kingdom Viridiplantae; phylum Streptophyta; class Pinopsida; order Pinales; family Pinaceae; genus Pseudotsuga; species Pseudotsuga menziesii. The sequence goes on from LPNX010116662.1 coordinate 102,059, forward strand.
ACCTGGCTATAGATAAACAAGCTTATGCAGTGTTCAAAGTGGTAAAATAATTCAGGCCATACATACTAAAGAACCAGACCAAGGTAATCGTCCCACATCCAGCTGTGAGGTCTCTTTTCATATAGAAGGAGTTAGGAGAAAGAAGGGGCAATTGGGTAACATCTTTTCAGGAATATGACCTCGAATTCAAGCCAGCTTCTATAGTTAAAGGGCAAGGATTGTGCAGACTGATGACTGAAAGTAGAAACAATGAAGAACATGCCTGTGAAGACAAAGCTGAGTTACATTTGATGGATGTATGTCCTCTTTTCACAGCCCCAAACTCTTGGTATCGAGACCTTGTGCATTACCTTCAGACAGGATCATTACCAGAACATTGGAATTCTAAGCAAAGAAGAGCACTGTGTCTTAAATAAACCTCATATCAAATTATTGAAGGAATATTATTCAGAAAAAATTACGATGGAGTTCTTCTTAGATGCTTAGAGAAAGAAGATGCGAAGAAGGTAATGACAGATTTACATGATGGGCCTGCTGGGGGATATTTTTCTGGAGATACTACAGCTCATAAAATTCTTAGAGCTGGATACTATTGGCCCACGCTTTTCAAACATGCACACACCCATGTCAGAAAGTGCGACATTTGTCAAAGGGGTAGTGGAAGACAAGCTAAAGCAGCAGGACCGTTGAAGCCTATGATGATAACAGAGCCTTTTGAGCAATGGGGGTTGGATATTATTGAGGAGATAAAGCCGAATTCTTCCCTGCAACACAAGTATATTCTGACAACAACCAACTACTTCACTCACTGGGTCGAAGCCATTCCATTGCGCAAAATAAATGAGGATGTGGTCATAGACTTCTTGCAAGACCATATTATGACCAAGTTTGGAGTTCCAATTTCTTTAGTTTTTGATAATGCTACTTAATTTTCCTTGATTACAGTAACTGCTTCTACTCATGAGAAAGGAATTAAGTTGCATTACTCTGCTAATTACTATCCACAGGGAAATGGTTTAGCTAAATCTACAAACAAGAATCTGATTAGGATTTAAAAAAAGATGGTGATAGAAAATTAGAGGAGTTGGCACTCAGCGTTACCAAATGCTCTTAGGGCTGATAGAGTCACCCCAAGTCTTCGATAGGGGTGTCTTTGTATACCCTTTTGTATGGTAAAGAGGCAATTCTACCCCCAATATCATTCTACTGTATTCCATAATAGCTCAGGAATCCAGAGGATCAGATAATGAAGTCTTGCAAATGAGGATATATAATCTCCTGAAGGCAGAAGAGTCTTGATCTAAAGCCAGAGAGCGCTTTAAACAACAACAAGCGGTAGTAAAGAGATGGTTTGATAAACACAAGGCTGGAAAAAATATATTTTGAGGTGGGAGATTTGGTTCTCAAATGGGACCACCCCCATGATGAGAAAGGAAAACACACAAAATTTCAACAGTTGTTGGTAGGTCCTTTCCAAATTGCAGCAAAGCTTAGCCCCTTAACTTATAAATTGCAAGATTTACAGGGGTGGGAAGAGAACTTACCAGTAAATGGTTTAGTTCTCAAACCTTATTTTTCCTGAGTTTTGTTTGTGTTCTTTGATCTTGTATATAAACAATTTGACTTGGCCATGTACTTTGATTTATGTAGTTATGTTTTGTTTTGGTTTAAATTTTGACTGATTTCAATAAAGGAGGCAAACTCTTGGTTGCATGCAGAACATCAGAATTTTGGAATGATTAAAGTTCTTGGGTATAAGACTGTGTATTATTGTTTATCTAAAGGAATTTCTTCTATTTTAGTAGTTTTCCCGAGTGGCTATGAACACATTGAAGTCCTGCTTAATCCTTGTAAAATAAACCAGAATCAAAAGGTCTAGAATACTATTTTGAGGCTCCATCCATCTCACATTTAAAATGTCCTAGGGAGTGACAGCAAAGGGCCCATGGAAAGGAAGCAGGGTAAACATTATATTATATATAAAGGATCCCATGCCAAGAATTGAATGCCAAAAGGCAGATAAGAATCGAAAGCTCCTATGAAAGCATTATGTATCAAAAAAAATACTGAACCATATAAGTACTAAATCGCCAAAATTTCCTCTCCGTCCGTGAGCTGAAAATTGAATACATCTCTCACACAAAAGGACACTATGGATAGAGGAGACTAAATCAAAATTCAAAAAGAAAGGCATGCAAGAGGACTCATATGAAAAGGACAAAAGTTCAAAAGCACAAAAGGTGCAAAATGGCATCGGAATGAGGAACAAATGAATATTTCTGTTTACCATATGCTACAATCCCGTGGTGTCCAAGCTGGCAGCTACCTGAAGACAGAGGTAACAAATGAAATTCATCTTCCTGGCCTCAAAAGAGTTATCTTGACTTGAAAATCCTGGTTTCCACTCTCCTAAATTGGACTATCATCAATGATTAAAATTACATATATTTTCCATTTGAGAAATCCAGATATCTGGAAGAATTCAACAGGTTCGTTTGTTGTTAAACAGTCTGTTGCTCAAGAAATAATTGTCCAGAGATCTAGGTCCACCAGGTAGTCGCCAATTGTTGTAGCTGCAACTGTTTCCCCAAATTTTCAAATTTTGGACCCCCTTGTTAATTTTTAGCATTGCCTAGAATCATTTGGATCCATGAACATTTTTTTATTTTGCTATAATTTTGGACTATTTTGAGGTCAACTCTCTTCATGCTTTTCGGAAAATTGCTTATGTTTGAAACTGCTGTGGGTTGCGTAATTCAGAGTTTGGTTTTTTCCCTTTGAGTTGTGATTTCTTGCTTTGTTCTCGGAAGCTTATTTCTCATGCTATCAACTATTTCGAAGGTCATTTAAACAACGTATTGGAGCCATGTTTCCTTAGGGATCCTCTGTTGCGGAAACTGAACGATGATTATTTTGTAGGAGGATCTTGACTTCTTCGATGTCATGTCGCATCGTTTGACTTGTTTATATGATTAGAGGCTGTAGTCTGTTTATTTTCTGCTCTTGTGGCTCCTAAGCGAACTAGGTATCCTCCATATAACTGCTCTTCCCGTCGATGCTTCGTTTGGTTTTCACCGTGGTGTCTTTAGACCAGGAGTCTGTAGTCTTTTCCTCCTCCACCCTTGCAGCTGTGTAATGCACTAATTTTTCGACATTGATGTCTTTTCACTCGCTGACTGGGAAATTTTCCACCCAGAGTTTGGGTTTTAGCTCTTTCAACTCCGATAAACTTAACAATCTCATGGACCCTGTTGCCTGTTTGAGACCCACTGATGCGGCTGTGAGTGAGACTACCCGGCCGATGTTTTAATGTTTTAAGCCGTCGATAAGTTTTTCTCTTCTCATCATTTTGTGAGTTTTTTTAAACCTTTGTGTGGGTGACAGTGGTTTTGGTGCTTGTTAAGGTTTTCATGACGAGAGCGCAGTACATGGCCTATTTTGATGACTAGTCGGTTTGTTGATGTAGTTTGATTGAAAAGATGCAGTCCTAATTAATGATAAATGTCATTTAATTGCAGACAGACTCAAGAGACTTTTTTCAGATTACTACTGCGAGAAGGCATAGCTGGGAGACAAAGCAGTAGAAAGTTGGCTGGGAAGTGTTAAGCCGAGTTCGTACTGAAATGAACGGGATCTCAAGGAGGACAAATGAAAGACAAGGCAGAATCGATGGCGACAAAAGCCCAAGCTTGGAAATATCTGTCAGTTACTGAGCGAATCTGGTTTTGTTAAGTACTCATAAGTTGAAATCTGAAAATGTAACGCATGAAGTGAATCATGAGTACTCACGGCAAAGAAAAAATGGTGATATTAGACGTTTTTTAGGAGCCCAAAGGTCACACGGTTGGGGCAGCCCAAGGGGTTGGATGATTTGGTTTAAATATAGGAAAGTTGGAGTTTACAAGGGATTTTTTCCCTGGAAAAAGTTGTGAACTATTGTTTGTAAGAGGAACTACTTCGTTTTACAATAAGAAATTGCAAATTTTTCCTGTTGGAGAAGGTGCTATGTGGAATGTTCAAATGTGATAAAATGAACAATGTTGAAGGGGAACTATTTCGTTTTCGACTGTGTTTCATTAACTGTGAGAGCGTTCTAACTTTCTGAACCTATGTTCTTCCCTGAATGTTCTCTAGTATATTCTGTGATATTTTCCACTATGAGTAATGGAGGTTTTAACTGTTGATGAGCTATCTTGTCATGTATATCTTTATTCATGCTTATGTGTTTGGTTCTAGGAACAACTATCTGTGATTTGCCATAACATGTGAACAGTATTACATTACTCATGAATTAATTTCTAGCTCTCTAGAGATAGCTTAGTTAGTATTTATTTTCTAGTTATGTGTGATTTAGATGTGAGAGAGTTTAAGAAGAGAGGTAAGAAATTACGCATCACATTGTGAACACTCCTTGCATTCTCAATCAATCTGCATGTTAGGTAGGCACTTGCATATCATACTTACAATCAAAAAATACAAAAATATATACGGTGGACCGGGCCGCAACCAGTAAAACCTTTTATTTTTGTTACTTGACCTACGATAGTTGGACTGCAAACCGGATGGATTCCCTACACCAAACAGTCACGGGATATTTGGGAACGTTGACAGGGGAGAATCCCTTCCTGTTGTTGCCTGCGAATTTCCAGGCCTCAACACATCTCAACCCACCCAAATGGTGAGTGTACTTTCCATGCAATCGTCAGACCAGAAGGGCAACCAACAGCCCGAAAGGAATAAGAAAAAGGGTAAAAACAATCATAAGGGTTGGAACAAGAACGAAAATGCCAATTTTAATGACAAGAATGACCATAATGCTGGGGCGACAAGTAGTCTAAACATAAGGTTAAGTTTCCTTGCAAATTGTGTAAGGATGACCACCTCACTAACTTGTTCCCTTGTATGGAAGATGCCTCGAGGTTCATAGAACAGGGCCCAACTGTGCTGACTAATCTTTTACCCCATAATAAAAATATGAACTTGAGGACCCATGATCCTCATTCTACATCGGATGGATATCAAAATCCACTGGAAACTAGTACTGGTCATGGGTGCATCAACATGGTGCGTGCTACTAAGGTTGTGACTCATGCGAAAGACTATGGTTCGTCACAACTAGACCTTGGGAAGGAACCCCCTCCTACTGAGATCCATTTGCGTATTGAAAACCCTATGGATAAACCTGAGATTGCACCTCACATTCCTAAGGGATTCCTAAAGCATTCAGGTCACAATCCTAATTCTCGAGCCACCCAGAACTATTCTGTTGTTGAGGATTTGGGCCAAACTCCTTGTGCGATGTCTATGCTTGAAGTTCTTCAGAGTTGTCCTTCACAAAGGAAATATTTGCTTTCTACTCTTGGGGTCAATGATGATAACTCTTCTTCCATCATCAAATTTGAAACCATGGGACTACAACCTCTCTTTCCTTACTACATGTATATCTTGATTCATGTAGAATGCCTTAACATGACTGTCAAACACACTGTGATTGACGAAGGCACTGCTGCTTCTGTGATGTCTTTGTCATGTTGGAAGAGTTTGGGCTCTCTTGAGTTGTATAAATCTACTACCATGTTGAATACCTTTGATGGTATATCATTTCAGCCACACAAAATTCTTCCTTCTCTTAAGGTGTATTTGGGAGGGAAGACCGTTGCGATCAAGGTTGAGGTGGTTGATGCCCCCCTTGATTACAATATTTTACTGGGTCGAAATTGGATGTATAGTATGAAAGCCGTAGCCTCTTCTCGATTTTGAGTTGTATGCTTTCCATTTAATGGGAAGATTGTTACGATTGATCAGACATCATTCCAAAATCTGAGTGTTAGTGCATCGTTGGGAGCTTCTATCCCGATTATCGATCATTCTCAGCCAACAACTGGGAGTGTGGGTGTAGGCATGTATCCATCCCTTATGGGGATATTTAGTTGTCCTGCACCTGTCCTTATGATCGAATCTAGTTTTGATGGGGCTTCATCTTCATTGAATTCGGTGTCTTTTTGCACTACCCGTATGGAAGATCCTTGGATTCTTCCTACACCGAGTCTTCGAACGGACCTATCAAAATGGATGTGTCGTTGCCTGCAGAAATGATTGCATATTAGGTGAATATTGATGTTGTTGCAGAGCCTAGTCCTTCCTCTTCATGGATGGAGGAGGAGGACCCATATGTGTTGCCTGCATGGGAATTTGAGTCCTCTCATGCACATGATTGCCTTGATAGTGTTTTTTCATCAGATGAAGCTATTATTGAGGCCATGTCTGGGGTTGAGCCACCTTGGGAAGAGTTACATCATAGATCTTATTTTCTTCCCAATATTGACCATTTGGAGCATGAGGAATTTAGGGAGATTCTTATCGAGAAGATTGGTAGCCCCGTGGTTCCATTAATCTCTCCTGGTCAAATGGCTGATGGGAACATGACGAATATATCACCTACTATTCCTATCAATATCTCTCACGATCCTAACAAGAATGAGAATGTCTATATTGGGGCAGAATGTTCCCATGCTGAGATTAGGAGTATACTGAGCTGTTCAAATAATTTTGTGACATATTTGCTTGGTCATACGAGGAAATTCTAGGTATCGACCCTCATATTGTCAAACATGAAATTAATACCTACCCAAATGTGAAGCCTATTCGACAACGTTTGTGTGTAGTGAATCCTAGAAAAGCACTCGCGATTAAGGCTGAAATAGAAAAGCTGTTAAATGCCAATTTTATCTATCTTGTTCCCTTGATAGAGTGGGTTTTAAATCCCATTCCATTTGATAAGAAGTAGGAAACGATCCGTATATGCACTAATTTCTGCGATTTAAACTATGCTTGTCCTAAGGATAATTTTTCCACACCATTTATTGATCAGATTTTGGATGAGTGTGCGAGAAGTGAGGTATTTTCCTTTATGGATGGATTTTCTAGATATAATCAAATTCAGATCAAACCCGGGGATCAACAAAAAACTGCATTTATTTGTCCTTGGGGTATGTTTGCATATCAGAAGATGCCTTAAAAACATCGGAGCCACATTTCAGTGGGCTATGACCTTGATTTTTCACGATCTCAAATCAATTATTGAAGTCTTTTTGGATGACCTTGCTACTCATTCTCGGCTGAGAGTGTGTCATTCCTACCATTTGAGATTAGTATTCGAAAGATTCCTCCACTACCAATTTAGGTTGAATCCACATAAGTGCATATTTTGCGTGAAGTCTGGTCGCTTACTAGGGTTCATTGTTTCCAAGGAGGTTATAAGAGTATCACCCTTAAAGGTTGAGGCAATACTTCAATTGTCTCCCTCGAAAAATATTAGACATATTCAATGTTTGCAAGGAATGGAAAAATTCTTACGGAGATTCATGGTTAACTTTGCCAATTTTACTAAAGGCTTTATGTGTCTTTTAAATAAGGACACTACCTTCTACTAGGATGAGTGAGCCCAAGAGTCCTTTGATGCTCTTAAGCGAGCCTTAGCATCGGTCCCCATGCTTAGTCCACCCGACTATAGCCGTGACTTTTTGATTTATGTGGCCGCGTCCATGGAGACGATTGGTATGGTTTTGGTTCAGAAGGATGAGGAGCTCCATGAGCATGTCATATATTATTTGAGTTGGAACCTTATAGATGTGGAAATATGTTATTCCCATGTGGAGAAACTTGCCTTAGCTACCGTTCATGCTGTTCAAAGATTGAGACACTACATTCTCCTTCGCTAGACCTTGGTGGTAGCTCATGTCAATCCATTTCAGTTCATCCTCACTAGAAGGATGATCAAGGAAAAGTATAATAAATGGATTGTTATTTTGCAAGAATTCGATCTCGAGTTTGTTTCGGTGAAATCGAAGAAATTGTTAATTTTTGCGGAGCTCATTTCCGATTTCCCAAGTGAGGAGGAGGAGGAGGTTTATGAGGATATGTTTGTCTATGAGCATATTTTCCTTATCTCAAATTTGGATCCATGGTATGGGGATATTATAATATATTTACAAATGTTGAAGGTCCCTACTCACCTTTCATAGGACAAGCGACGACGATTACATCATGTATCTAAGAACTACCTTATAGTGGATAACACTTTGTACCGCCGTGGGATAGATTCCATTTTACATCATTGTTTAACCCATGAAGAGGCTGAGGTTGTGCTAAATGATTGCCACGAAGGGGCGTGTGGTGGTCATTTATCTAGGCTTTCTATAGCCTAAAAAATATTGAGAGTGGGATATTTTTAGCTGTCGATATTTAAAGATTGTGTCAATGCGGTCAAGAAGTGTCACCCTTGCCAAGTGTTTGCACTCAATATGTGCTCACATCCTGCCCCGTTACATCTGATTATCACTGCTGGTCCCTTCACCAAGTGGGGGCTTGACTTCATGGATTGCAACCTAGCTTCGGTTGGGGGGCATCATCATATTACAGTGGCTGTTGATTACTTCACGAAATGGGTTGAGGCTATGCCCATGATTAAATCAGATGGTGAGACAGCCGCACATTTTGTGTTCAACCAAATTATTACTCAGTTCGATATTCTGAAAGAGCTTGTCACTGACCATGGTAGGCACTTTCAGAATTGAATGATGGAAGAGTTGTCCTCGAAGCTAGGGTATAAGCAGGAGCACTCCTCTTCTTATTACCCTTAGGTGAATGGATAGGTTCAAGCAGTGAACAAATCACTTAAGTCCATTCTCCAATGAGCCATCGCACAAAGAAAAATGAATTGGCATATCATGTTATATCCTTCTTTGTGGGCATATAGGACCGTGGTTAAGACTGCCACTAGTTTTTCTCCATATCAGCTCATACATGGAGTGGAGTTTGTCTTACGGGTTGAATGCAAAATCCCTTCATTGAAGCTAGCCATAGATATTTTACCAGACACTTCTGCATTGGAGGAATGTTGGGTCAACTTAGAGAAGCTTAATGAGCAACACCGAGATGCTTTAGTGGATCTAGAAGTAAATAAGCATCGCATTAAGGTCTCATATGATAAGTCTATCCATCCGAGGAGGTTTAGTGAAGGAGATTTGGTCCTTTTGTTGGACCAAGCTAAAGAACCCTTGTGGGCAGGGAAGTTTAATCCCATGTGGCAAGGTCATTATGTGGTCAAACGTGTGTTAGAGAAGGGTGCCTATGAGCTGGTGGATTATGAAGGGACAACCTTGGCTGATCTTAGAAATTGGCTCTATCTTAAAAAGTACTATGCATGATCTTCAGCCAAGGATGATTATTGTATATTATTGTATAGTTTTTTTGATAGTTAGCTTTTCTTATGGTGATCAAGTTTGTTGATTAGCTTTCATTTCTTATGGCAGATGTCAATGGAGTCTTTCGCTTACATAGGATTTTCTAATGGTGCTAGCCGCCACACTCAACACTCAGCCTCTACTGTTTGGGTGATTTATACTCCTACGGGTCAGGTATTGTCTTCAGGAGGTGTATGTTTATGGCCTTCTTTGAACAATGTTGCTGAGTATAGTGCCATTAACGAGCTATTACGGGATGCCATTTCACATGGTGTTGTCTCTCTTGAGTTACATCTTGATTTGCAGTTAGTAGTGTCACAACTTAATGGCTTGTATCGTATTAGGGATCCGACATTATTATGAAGATTCTTACATGTGATATTGTTAGAACGACAATTTGACAACATAACATACATATATGTTCCGAGAATTTTTAATCAAGTTGCTAACTCATATGCTAACTATGTGTTAGATTGGCATTTGTTTCATAGACCATAAGCACATCACAAACATACATTTTTACACACATGTAAATAAATAAAATCGATCATCATAAAATCTTTTCATTAAAACATCCAAAATGTGACGTCATAATACATAAGTGTCATAATACAAAAATGGGGCTTCCAAGCCACCAAAATATAATACACAGTAGTAAAAAAATGAATCACTCTCCGGTATCTAAACCTGTGGTGGAGGAGGAGGGGGGTTCTGATCATGGTAGCACACCACAGCTCTAGTTAGTCATTGGAATAATTGAACCCATTCTCATGGTACCCCAACCACCTGATGTTGCATGGCCTTAGGCAAGTCCTCAACTTGTACCATGGGTACCCGGTGTGTCAATCGTACAAAGTTTGTGTGGATTCTTTGGAGCATCCACTCCACATCCACACCCATGATATCATCTCCTCTTCCCCTCCGTCTATGATGAGGGAAGCCACCAGGCTATCGTGGTCGAACATCTGCATACATATGAGAGATTTCCACTATGTGTCGTCACACCAAAACATGTCTTTTGAGTCTATATATCAAAAAACACAAAAAAAATTAATAATTCAAAAAAGTTTAAAACGAGGGTTTGGGATGCGTTATCAATGTCACTGTATGTTTCTCCTGGTAGTAGAGGCATGTAGAGGTCTCCTTGGAAATATTTTCCCGCATAGGGATAATCATCGATGGAAATAATCTTCCTTTGCCACCATGGAAAGAAATCAGCTGGGTAGGGGTTAGACACCCTAACTTCACCCAGTCTGTACATAGCATCTACCCAACGTCATTGGGCCGGATCTTGAACCCCGTGAGGAGGAACGTCATCTCTAGGGCTTAGCCTCGGAACATGCTCAAAGAAGAACGTGCTCAGTATACTGCCAAAACTGAAGTTTCGTACCCTTCCCATCTTGCAGTCACTAAGCTGCTACTTCATGTTACTCAACAGCACAGTTCTCCAATCATAAACTATGGGTCTCATGCACTCCATTTCATAGAACATCAATGGTCGCGAGGCCTGGTGGAGTGATACTAGACCAGCTATCCTGTCGAGTGCCAATAGTGTGGCCTTCAATCCTAGCACCTGGATGGAGTTTGTCAGGATTTGACTCCCAACCTTTTCCATGTCTGGAAAACAGTATACTGCAATGTACTGATCAATGGTGAGGCCACCTCCGGGCCTGTGAGAGCATAGATTCACCACCTGTCCCCGTCGGGACAATCCTGTAATGAAGTACATGTCCTCCACCTCTATAGTGAGGGACATCCCATCGATATGGAAAGACTTTGAGTCTAGATCCCAGTAGTCTACTAGCATATGCAAGAGTCTTGGTTTGGCCCTCAGGCTACCTAGACACCAAAACTTGTATAGTGTTGGAGCAGGGTCCCGCAGCTACAGAAGAAGCTGCTAGTTTAGTGGAGAGATAAGTTTTGGCGGAGAGAAGATAAGATAGAGCTATGATGCCGTAGCACATTTCTAGCTACAGAGCAGAGCCGAAAACCATGACTTTTAAGATAGAGAAGTCAAGAAAGGCAACGGTACCTGAGCGGCCGAGAAGAGAGAGCTCACCCACTGCATTGAAGGCAGTGGTGGAAGACAGGAGAGCTCAGCGACCCTCATAAAGGAGAAGGAGCAACGAGGCTGAAGCATTGAAGGTGAAGGACAGAAAAGCGAAGCGGTGCATAGTACCCATGATCAGCGCCGAGAAGCATGGAAGACTGCAGAGAGCTGTGGTGTGACAGAAAGCGGCTACCTCAAGTACAGATATGGCCGACTGTCACTAGTTAGGGTTTTGGGTTACTGTTGGGACAGGCCCACAGTGTTGTAATGGAAAGACCTTCGGGCTGCCTATAAAGGGATATATTTTGTATTGTAAAAGGTTAGCTAGTCGGATAACATATAGTTAGCCATTGAGTTTGTTAGATCACCGTTATCTTGTATTGTAATAGAGTTGAGCTCTGGTTCTATTATTAGCGGTAGTAATCTACTGTAACTAGTAGCTGTCTTACAGAGCATGCATGTAACGATCCGTAGGGATCGACAGAGAGGGAAGAGTATATTGTAGGAGAGCAATATAGAGAGGAAAATAGATCTAAGAGAGAAGATCTTGAGCTACATATGTGGTGTAGTAGAACTGTGTTTTACCTTCCCCTGAGCTATAGTAAAACCATAGTTCTGTGGACGTAACTTCCATCCTGGAGGTGAACCACGTTAAAATCAAGTGTTATGTGATTGGATTATTTGTTATGTTTACTTATGCATTTGTCAGTCATTTCATGGACTTTGTTTACAAGTTAATGAATGAATGTGTTAATCAGTTCACAGTAATATAGAAGGATAAACATAAGTTGAAGTCTTTGGCATGTTGTGTGTGGTTCATTTATGCTTTGCGTGAAACAGTCACTAGTCGCAGTATTAAACAGCCTTGTATGTTAAGTCTTGCATGTCGACACGAGCAACGCTAAGTGCACTAAGCCACGGAGGTAGGATATCACAGAGCAGTGATACCGCATCAGCAGAGGAGCTGCGGTGCGCGATACCGCAGGTTGAGGACTTAGCGTTGGGAAGGAGCTGCGTGTCGCACGGTGCGCGGCGATGTGGTAAGGTTGGAGATCTCACGAGCCAGGGAAAGTGAATTATGTAGAAAGGAATTGCATGATGGTATAAGGGAATATCTCGTGGCTAGAAGAGCTGTAGGACGAGGAGATCATGCGACGCGAGCAGAGGGTCGCGCGACATGCAGAGAAAGAGACCTCGCAACTAGGGGAGCTGCGAGTTGCGAGTAGGATCGCCACAAAACCTGGTCCAAGACACTTGAGTCCTTGGCTAACCCATTAGAATCACTACGGGTGAGACTTCAGGCTACTTTGCGGTCTGTTGCTGAAAGGGCCAGTGAGCTAGGGGTGTTGTTGGTTGATTATAGTAAACCCAGGTCTGCCCATGATAACCAACGAATGGTTCCATTGATAGCTTTGAACAAACAGAGCACTAATGTTCTGGTGGCGTCCTATGAGAGATGAAATCAATGAGTGGGTTTGGTCTAACCTAAAAGAGTTTTCTAAACGAGAGAACAGGAGCCATAAACTGAACACAGAGGCCTGGTTACAAAAACATATCATTATAGACATACATGCGATATTTTTTGCTACCTTTGGAAACGAGCTTTATGACTGGTTAGCAAAGCTAACTGATACAGGCATATTCAAAAAGAAAAGAGACGTTGTATTGACATTGAAGCTGATTTATACCATGGAGAATCTTGATAATCCCCTCACGAGGGCAGTAGACTTCTGGCTTGTGAGTGTGCTAGGAGGCTTCATCACAGAGTTTGCAGTTGACCAGATGAAAAGCTTCAGCAAGGCTGAGCGCTACTTCTTCAAAAGATATCATGGTAAGTACCTAAGATCTTTAAACTTGTCCATTAAGATGCTATTACATGAAAAAGGAACAATGGATCTAGTTTCAGATGAATAAGTAGAAATCGTAATGTCACAAGAGTTCGAAAGTGATTTTGATGACATTGTAAGAACACGAAGTGGAAAGAAGTATAAAGTAGATTTCAGATCTCTAATATTTGAGGGCAATTCAGATAGTACCAGATAGCAAATTCATAGTACTATAGAAGGAACAGAGGGGGGTATCCCTTATCACCCTTATACCCCACAGAAACAGACCGGGACTCAGAACAATCCAGTCGGAACTCCATCTAGTAGCTCACAGACAGTACCTACCACCGCTACATCACCTCCACCTACACCACCGAGTGGTAGTAACATAGTAAATCAACATCCACCATGAAGAAATAGAATGGGGGATGATATGAAGCTACCTATATTTAAGGGAACAGGAGCAGAAGACCCAGAGCAAAATTGGTTTCTATGTGAAGCCATGTGGATCATTAAAACAATCAATGACGATAACCTTAAACTTGTACAGTTGGTCACCACACTCAGAGATCGAGCTTTAACATGGTACATAAAGTATACCACAGTACCCAAGACACTTTCCTAGGTCAAGAATTCCATGATTAAAGAGTTTAAGAAACCTAAGTCTGAGTCACAGTGTATTACAGAACTCAAAGACATCAAGAAGCTACCTACAGAGTCGGTGTGGGACTTTGATTAGAAATTCAAAGCCCTTATCGACCAAGTCAGTTTTGAGTTCGTGCTGGAGCAGCATAAGGAATGGTTTATTGTAGCACTGCTCCCTCACATTATACTGCCGTTAATGTAGCAGAAACTCCAGATGCAGGATGACACGTTGGAGATGGCAATGAAACTAGAGGCTTCACCTCTAGTTGAGAGCAGTACAGGCATGGCAAATTTACAAAATCAATTGGCTAATCTCACACTACAGTTGCATGAACTTAAGAAAGGGAAAGAGGTTGCGCAAGACATATGGTGCATAAAATGTAAAGCACAAGGCCATAGTAAAGACACTTGTCCAGTATTTGTAGAATATATAGAAACAGGGGCTCCCAACCCCTTACCACAAACCCATGGACCATGGTGTGAAATATGTAAAATGCGAGGACATCTACCTCACTAGTGTCCCTTACTTCAGAAGTACGTGCAGACACCAAAGAACCTATACTGCATCTTCTACAAGTCGGTGGGCCATGATAAACACAATTGCAGAGCCTATGATATGATGGTTGGAGCAAAGCAAGACTCGTACAGAGTCCAGTCAAAAACACAGGGTCCAACAACAGGACCACAACCTGATCCAACTTATGGTGGCCGTGGAGGAGGATTCAGAGGACAAGGCCGTGGAGGAGGCTTTGCACAAGGAGAAGGCTTCAGCAGAGGAGAAGTTTTTGGCCATGGTCGCGGCCCAGTTACTTGTTATAACTGTGGAGTTGTAGGACACTATGCTAGGGACTATCAGAGCCCCACTACCACTTGTAACTACTGCAAATATTATGATCATACCATAGAGGAGTGTCCTACCTTGATAGCTAAGATCAGAGACCCTAAGCCAGCAGTACACTAGAACATCCAGCTTATTGCTTCTGAGAAGGCAGAGCCAGAACCAAGAGTCAATATTGTGACCCGTAGAGGTGCTTCCACCAGTGGGACATCGTAGGCTATCAAAAAGAACGCAAGTCAGCAGTGGGTGCGCAGAGCTCCTACTAAGGCAACATCACTCGACCTGCAGAAGAATAAAGAGACATTTCATGAAGCCAAGGCTTCCTTTGATGAAACTACGCAATCAAGATTGCAGGTACCGCTGTCTAGGCGCGTACTATAGCAAGCACCTTGTGGTGATAGCCCTGAACAAATACCGCAGGCTACCACATCGGGAAGATGCGACGAGGATGAATCGACAGGAAGCATACAATCCTTCCTGCGCAGTTGCTTGAAACTCGTGAGAAATGAAAAATCTATCAGTGAGCTACAGCACATCGTAGATCAGTGTCAGCAACCTTCTCTCTCAGGCAGTGCACACCGTGCTGTTCATAATATTACAAGACATACAAGGACCAAAAGAGAGATGAAGCTCACAGCACAGATTGGAGAGTTTGAAATGGATGAGGTCATCTTAGATCTAGGATCAGAGGTGAATGTTCTGACTAAGCAGACATGGGAATAGATGGGTAGCCCTCAGTTAGTCAGATCACCTATCCAGTTGAGATTAGCTAACCAGCAGCGAGTATCACCATTGGGTCGACTGCCGCAGGTGCCAGTTGACATTGACGGAGTTCGCAGTTTTGCGGAATTCAAGGTTATAGAAATCATTGGCGACAGTCGACCGTATCCATCATTATTAAGTATTGATTGGGCGATTGGTAGCAAGGCTGTCATTGACCTAAAGAGAAGACAAATGACCTTTGAGGATGTGCAGATCTGGGTCATCGCGCCGTTGGATCCTCACCAGGGTCCTAGATATATTGAACCTATCCGAGCAGAGGAGGAGGCACATAACATGGATAGTCTCTACCAGATGACTGTGAACCAGAACGACTACATCAATCCAACCACAGAAGGGAACATTAGTTGGCGATGCGACATCTCATGCGCATCGGATTCCAATGTTGGTCTAGAGAACTGGCAGAACAGACTTCACGAAGTCTCAGCGCACAGATGTGCGTTTATGAGTAAGTCACTGCGATGGATTGGCGCAGAGATCACTGAGATTCCACCATATCATGGTCTGATAGATATCTAGGACTTCCTTGAGCAGTTTGAGCAATAGATTCCTTACGAGCAAAGGATCGCAGCTATGGACCTTGCAGTACGAGCCACACCTGCAAGATGGTGGTATGCACATAAATAGAATATTGCATCATGGGATGATATTAAAAGATTGATGGTGATCAAATTTTCTATCGAAAGAGAGTATGTCCAGCAGAACTACACAAGAGAAATTGATCCTAGGACACACATTCAGACATGTGAATAGAACTGGTCGGACATTCCTGAGGATGAATGGGTTCACCGATTCATTCACACATTGGACACGGTTCCAAGGAACTGGTACACATAGACTGAATTGCGCAAGGGGACGACCACATGGTCACTTATGATAGACATTTTCCTACTCACCTTCAAATTTGAATCAGAACATCCAAGTGTTGCTCAGGCCCTAGACATAATCAAGATCAAGATATTTGAGGACTGTACCATCTCAGTGCAGACTCAACCTGAGTGGGCCGTCCAGTTTCAAGCCGCACTCGAGTGCTATAATTTCGCAGCAAAGTCAGAAAATGAAGATAAGGATGAGGATGAGGATCCTCACAACACAAAAATTCTGGAGTCAGAAGGGACCTGCGATGTTGAGGGACCACAGTTAGAGATTCCAGCAATCACCGAACCCATCAAGATTAAAAAGATCAATATTGGCATAGATGCAGAACCTAAGTTTACCTCTATTGGAGACCATTGGAACGATGAAACAGTCGGACAGATTGCAGATTTGTTACATGACGATTAGGACCTATTTCCCACCAAGTTCATAGAGATGAAGGGAATAGTTGGAGACCTGGGAGTTATGAGGATACCATTGAAGGAGGATGCTAGACCAGTCAAACAGCGCCCATATAGATTGACTCTGCGCTACAAAGAAAAAATTAAGGATGAGATTGATAAGATGCTAGTAGTAGGCATCATTGAACCAGTGGAAGAAAGTGAATGGGTTAGCCCCATGGTCATACAAGAAAATAAAACCAAAGGAGACATCAGGATCTATGTCGATCTGCGCAAGCTCAACGATGCATCGCTTCACGATCCGTTTCTGACACCATTCACTGATGAGGTATTAGACAACATGGGAGGACAGGAGGTCTACTCGTTCACTGATGGATTTTCAGGCTACCATCAGATCAGAATACATCCAGAAGATCGATCCAAGACCACCTTTGCAACAGAATGGGGCTCGTTCCAGTATACGGTAATGCCCTTTGGTATTAAGAATGCACTAGCTATATTTTCTAGAGTAGTAGTTGCTGTATTTAAAGAATACATCCATAAATTCTTAGAAGTATATTTTGATGATTGGACTATATTTGGACTAATCGACAAGCACATAGGAGACTTACGACTGATGTTAGAAAAATGTAGGCAGTACCAGATTTCTCTAAAATTGAAAAAATGTATATTTTGTGCACCATTCAGTATTTTGTTGGGTCATATTGTGTGTAGACAAGGCTTGATGGTAGATCCCACGAAGATCACCATCATTGTAAATCTTCCAGCACCCAACTCAGTCAAGCAACTGAGGACAATACTTGGTCATACCGGGTACTACAGAAAGTTCATCAAGGGCTACGCAAAGATTACAACACCAATGGAGAAATTGCTAAAGAAAGATGTAAAATTCCTATGGAATGAGGAATGTCAGCAGAGTCTAGACATACTTAAGGAGAAGATGGTTACAGCACCCATCTTAGTATTTCCAGACTGGACTAATCCATTTCATGTACATGTGGATGCGTCTGGCATCGCACTAGTGGTTGTTTTAACACAACCAGGAGAAGGCGATATTGGCCATCCCATCGCATATTCCAGCAGAAAGCTATCAACAGCAGAAAACAACTACACCACAACAGAAAGAGAAGGCCTAGCTATGGTGTACGTGCTGTAGAAGTTCAGGCACTACCTATTGGGTGCGCCATTCAAGATGTTTACTGACCATTCCACCTTGAAGTATCTCGTCAATAAGCCAGTGTTAGGGGGGAGAATATGCAGATGGTTACTCCTCTTTTAGGAGTATGATTTTGAAATCATTGTGAAACCAGGAAGACTGAATGTCGGACCTGATCATCTGTCGTGGATAGAATCAGGAGAAGAGCCAAGTAACCTAGATGACAATCTGCCAGATGTGCCGTTGTTTTCTATCCAAATCGCAGACGATTACTATGCCGATATTATTCAATTTCTCACTACAGGAGTAGCACCTGATGAGTTTACTAAGCAGCAAAAGAAGCAGTTGGTTGTTAAAGTAGCATAATTCACCCTCATCGTAGGACAACTATACAAGTTAGGTCCGGATGAAGTTTTGCGCAGATGTGTGATGCTACATGAAAAAGATGCTATTATCAAAGAGGCACATTCAGGAACTGCAGGAGGCCATTTCATAGGAAAGCCGACTGCGCAGAAAATCCTGGAGGCAGGATTATGGTGGCCTACATTGCATAAAGACACCAAGGACTTTTGCAGATGCTGTGATATCTACCAAAGGGTAGGAAAACCCTCGCGATGCGATGAAATGCCGCTGTGACCGCAGGTCATGCTGTGCACATTTGACAAATGGGCTATAGATTTTGTGGGTCCTATCAACCCACCAGGAAAGTGCACTGGTGCAAGATATATTATCACCGGAACAGAGTACCTCACCAGATGGGTAGAGGCCAAAGCAGTAAGAAATTGTGATGCTGCTATAGCCGCACAGTTCCTTTTTGAAAACATCATCAGTAGATTTGGATGCCCAGTAATTTTGATGAGTGATCAAGGCACACATTTCTTGAACAACACTATTGAGGCCTTGACAGAAGAATTCTAGATTCAGCACCATAAGAGCACTTCCTACCACCCACAGGCTAATGGTACAGTGGAGGCCTTTAATAAGATTCTAGAAAATTCTCTTACTAAGATCTGCAATAGCCAAAGGAATGATTGGGACCTCAGAGTTAACGCTGTATTATGGGCATACAGGACCACATGCAAGAAACTTACGGGACACACACCTTTCAGCTTGGTGTATGGACAGGAGGCTGTTATGCCTATGGAGTATATTCTTCCCAGTTTAAGAATCGCTCAGATTACCGCGATGAATGATACAGACACAGTGGAGGAAAGGCTAGCACAACTGCTTGCCCTAGAAGAAGACAGATTCATTGTCGGATTCCATCAGAAAGTGCAGAAGGCACGAGAAAAATCTTGGCATGACAGACACATTAAGAGTAAGACTTTCCATATCGGAGACCTAGTGCTCCTCTATGACAGCAAATTCATTAAGTTTCCAGGAAAGTTCAAGATGCATTGGCTGGGGCCATATCAGATACAACAAGTTACAGAGGGAGGTGCTGTTCAGCTCAGCCAGCTGAATGGGGAGCTTCTTTCCACATGGATTAATGGAAGTAGGCTTAAGCTCTATAGTGATAGCCACCCCACCACTCAGCCCTAGCTTAACCAGTTTATGGTGGTGCAGATCTCTAGTGTAGTTGAAAGGAGGCATCGCACCAGGAACTAGTCTACACCGGTAGGTATTTTCTAAGTATGAGGAATCGCATAAGGTCGGTTCATTTTTGTGCAAGTCATCAGTGGCTTGCCAAAAAAAAAAAAGTATTGTTTTACGCAGATGATGCGGAGTCGCATCGCGGCAGTGTGATGTTTCCCCATGCCACGTATTCAGTTTGGTAACCGATAGAGGGCCAGTCAAGTCACCCTCTAACAAGCAGTTAATGAGGAAACAACCGGTATATCTTACCATAGATTTGGCAGCAGTATAATAACTTTTTCCATATTTGGCAAATCTTTGACGAGACCGGTGCCTGTACACACACGCTTCGAGGGAAATTCGATCAAATTTCTGCATTTATTAAGGATTGGATGACAAGTGTGGTCTTGTCCAAGCATTTATTATGACCGATGGGTTCAGTCTAGATGACCGTTGCATCCGGGATTATCGTATTGGGCATAAAAGCAGAAAGTATTCAATTGGGACGGTTATGTTTGCAGAAAAACTGAGAGCTATAGAGTAAGTTGTTAAGAACTCCCTGTGAAGAGCTAAGTTTGTTGTAGAGTGCTGTGATTTTCAGAAGTTGCAGCCATTGCACGTCCGCCGCTTTGTACTGAGAGGGTTATGTCTGAGGACAAACCTCTAGAAGACATGCCAAGATGCTTCGACCCTGGTGGTTGTAGGTCCGCTATGACGACGCCGCCCAGGGTTGTGAAATTAAGTACATCACAGGTCAGACAACTGCCAAGGATGAAGAGTCAAGTGCTAGAAGTAGAAGTTGTCACCAAAGTCTCTGCTAAGGAGAAGAAGAACGCCGAGCTGATCACTGAAGATAAGAAAGCAGAGCAGAAGAATGATGAGAAGAAATCTCCCTCCAGGCGAAAAGTAAAAATGAGAAAAAGAAAGCAACGAGAGAAGGTCACCGACCTATCTGAGCAGCTAAGAGAAGCACAAGAGACTGCGGAGGCAACGAAATGAAAATCTGACGATCATAGGTAGCATGTGTACTTGGAGCACCTCGAAGAGAAGAAAAGTGGAAGAAGACAGCAAACCCAGTAGTTGGTAGAATTCCAGAATGCAAACAAAGGTTTGTTCTCGGAACGGAATTCATGGTTTGTATCTCTTTCATATACAAGGCTCCAGACTGAATGAAATGTTTGAGAAGGCTGGAAGATACAGATTTTCCTTGTGATAAAAGTTCTAACCTAGATAAAGAGGAAAGGATATCTGTGGAAGACCTTTCAAACACTAGAAGGTTCTTAAAAGGTTTCAGGAGCAATGAGAGCGAGACCATGACTACGGGCAGGAAGGATAAGAGAGCCCAGTGAACCAAGTTACAGAAACTACAAAGAGTGTGTTGAAGTGATGTAGAATGAAGTTGCAGGACTTTGAGACAAGTTTAATAAGGCTTCACAGGAAGCCAAGGTAAATATATAGCAGGAGAAGCCCGCTGGTAGTGGCTCGGGGATGAGCCACAAGTAAGTGTTAGGGGACTGTTGGAGCAGGGTCCCGCAGCTACAGAAGAAGCTGCTAGTTTAATGGAGAGATAAGTTTTGGTGGAGAGAAGATAAGATAGAGCTACGATGCCGTAGCACGTTTCCAGCTACAGAGCAGAGCCAGAAACCATGACTTTTAAGATAGAGAAGTCAAGAAAGGCAACGGTACCTGAGCGGCCGAGAAGAGAGAGCTCACCCACTACATTGAAAGCAGCGGCGGAAGACAGGAGGGCTCAGTGACCCTCATAAAGTAGAAGGACCAACGAGGCTGAAGCATTGAAGGTGAAGGACAGAAAAGCGAAGTGGTGCACAGTACCCATGATCAGCACCGGGAAGCATGGAAGACTGCAAAGAGCTGTGGTGTGACGAAAAGCGACTACCTCAAGTATAGATATGGTCGACTGTCACTAGTTAGGGTTTTGGGTTACTGTTGAGACAGGCCCACAGTGTTGTAATGGCAAGATCTTCGGGCTGCCTATAAAGGGATATATTTTGTATTGTAAAAGGTTAGCTAGTCGGATAACATATAGTTATCCATTGAGTCTGTTAGCTCACCGTTATCTTGTATTGTAATAGAGTTGAGATTTGGTTCTATTATTAGCGGTAGCAATCTTACTGTAACCAGTAGCTGTCTTACAGAGCATGCATGTAACGATCTGCAGGGATCGACAGAGAGGGAAGAGTATATTGTAGGAGAGCAATATAGAGAGGGAAAGAGATCTAAGAGAGAAGATCTTGAGATGCATATGCGATGCAGCAGAACTGTGTTTTATCTTCCCCTGAGCTATAATAAAAACACAGTTATGTGGATGTAACTTCCATCCTGGAGGTGAACCACGTTAAAATCAAGTGTTATGTGATTGGATTATTTGTTATGTTTACTTATGCATTTGTCAGTCATTTCATGGAATTTTTTTACAAGTTAATGAATGAATGTGTTAATCAGTTCATAGTAATATAGAAGGATAGACATAAGTTGAAGTCTTTGACATGTTGTGTGTGGTTCATTTATGCTTTGCGTGAAACAGTCACTAGTCGCAGTATTAAACAGCCTTGTATGTTAAGTCTTGCACGTCGACACGAGCAACGCTAAGTGCTCTAAGCCGCGGAGGTAGGATATCACAGAGAGGTGATACCGCACCAGCAGAGGAGCTACAGTGCACGATACCGCAGGTTGAGGACTTAGCGTTGGGCAGGAGCTGCGTGTCGCACGGTGCGCGACGATGCGGTAAGGTTGGAGATCTCGCGAGCCAGGGAAAGTGCGTGACGTAGAAAGGAATCACATGATAGTATAAGGGAATATCTCGTGGCTAGAAGAGCTACAGGACGAGAAGATCATGCGACGTGAGTAGAGGGTCGCACGACGCATAGAGAAAGAGACCTTGCAGCTAGGGGAGCTGCGAGTCGCAAGTAGGATCGCCACAGAACCTAGTCCAAGACACTTGAGTCCTTGGCCAACCCATTAGAATCACTTCGGGTGAGACTTCACGCCACTTTATGGTCTGTCACCAAAAGGGCCAGTGAGCTAGGGGTGTTGTTGGTTGATTATAGTAAACCCGGGTCTGCCCATGATAACCAACATATATCCTACATGCACGTAGAGCTTGTTGAGCCATTAAATCACCACGAACAGCCACTTCTACGTCTCCATGTTCCCTCTCCCTCCATTCTAGAACCATCCTACACATTAAAAATAATTTTTGGTCATTAGATACCTTAAAAAACCATGTGTGTTGCTGCATATGCAACTGTTTGCAAAACAACCATGTATGTAGGCTGGTTTGGGAGGTTTTTTCGCGTATAGCCAGTCCTATATGCAGAAAAAACCCTGATTTCTACGTGGGATGAAAATACCAATTTAGAATGGCCTAAAAGTAAAAAATTGACCATGAAAATTGAAAAAATTTACATGAAATGGAAGAGGAGGACATGAGGAGTTACCTGGAACAAACGGTGTCGAATTTTGCCAGACGAAGCTCCCAGAATTTGCGTTTGAATTTTTGAGCTCAAATGGGTAAAATTTCAAATGATATGTAATTTTTGAACTTTTTACTATTTATAGAAAATTTTTGAAATGTTTTACCCCCTTTCTATAATTTTGGACCATTTTGGACTAATCTGATGATGTAGGAGTTTGTTTTGAGCGACGTTTCGACCATTATTTTGATTCATTCATGCTGCTCTCAGGTATTATGTTTAAACTGGCATATAGGTTATATTTCACATCCATGTGCATTTTGCATGACCTTATGACCATTCCATTATAACCTTAGGTATGAACCCATTCTATCATGTCACGAAACCTCTTGCTGTTTTTGTGAATGGTAGAGCTTCACCATACATGGGTGCCCTAGTTAGATCCTTTGTTGCATTTGGTGCCCATGATGACTTTTTTCCCTTTAGGGTGTGGGAGTCCTTTGTATAGTATCGCCATGTCTTTGCACAAGAGCCTCATACTCCTCTTGATCTTTTTGCTGGCCTTTGTGCCCAGGATTCCCTTATGTCAAGTTGTAATTGCATTATCATGAGTTTTTCCTTCCTCATTGATCCTTATGCCGGCTTCCCTAACTTTGATTATCAGCCATATATATCTAGCTTGTCTCATGTATAGCCACGCAAATCCATTTTATATATCCTTTACATCTTGATTCCCTATTTTTACCAGGAAGGGACTTTCCCCCAAGTGTCGTTATCCTACACATGTGTCCTTGAATTGAGCATAGGTGTGTTCCGCTGCTTGGAACTAGTTTGTTTTCCCATTGACACTCGTCTTCTCCTAGTTTGTAACTATAAAGCACTTTTATTCTTTTTCAAGATTTTCAAAATAATTGAAAAAGTCCCAAAAAATCAAAAAACCAAAAAGCCGGACAAGAAAAGATGTTATCTTTGGCAGCAGTCGAGTCGTGTCACCTTCGAACAGATCACTGTATATCACATCCGTTGGTTGGGTTAATAGTTTGACTTTAGGAGCTGTACTCATTTCTCTGAGTTTATCTCCACTGACTGGTTAAGCTTCCAGTCCCTATGGATCCTTTGTCGATGCCTCCTGTGTCGCAGAGATGTCCTAGTTTTGTATATTGAGTCTATGCTTCCTACATTCAGTCACCGTTCACCTTTATGTTCTTGTTCAAAGGAAGTTGAAAACTAAGTTTCCCATTCCTAAGTTCTCTTGACTTTGCATGTCAGCCATTCCCGATACTGATACTGGTCTGTGCACTTTATGATCAAGTCCTTCCACATTATACAGCCTTGCTAAGTACCTTGTGTTTGATGATGAGGGATGCATTAATGCCCTCCTTCCAGTGGATTTAATCCCATTGAATTCAGATCATTTATTCTAGGATAGGAATCTAGAGTCATTTTTGAGTGCCTTGAGACTTGCAGCCATTAGTGGCAGGTTCTCTCGCCATTGAAAGTTCTGTGAATACATCAATGTCCACTGATCGAAGGATTCTTTCAAGTGTTCAACCTCAACAAATTTATTCACACTTGTTAGTTTGCACTCTAGTACCTTGATTCCCATTTTCATTATTGATGGGTGATCTTGTGTCTATTAACGGTATACATCAATGACCGGTAATCAGACGATGGACTACTATGTTTGACCTCCACATCTCTATTCACATAGTAGGACATGTACTCATAGCATATTGTGTAGAAGACCTTCCAGATTAGTGGCATTTCATATTTGCTACCTCCTTGATTGTGCCATTGTTCATGAGATTTCAGCTCTCGTGACTTGATTCCAGTATATGTCAAATGTTTCCAGCCATTATGGAGATCTTGATCCATTGTATGTCTTTAGCTTTCACAGAGATCATGATCCTTTGTATATCTTCATCATGGAGATTCTGATCTATCTATATTGTACATGGTGATGACCACACATGTCATATTTTCTATCATGCCTATTCATGGCCATTGTACTCTTATGTATTCGGAACTACTATATCTACTTGCAGTTATGTGCAGAGTTTGATTACTGTATTGTACTATTGGATGTCTAGTTCTTCCACCTGGTTCTTCATCACTCCACTTTTGGGATGGACTTATAATGTATTTCGGCCATCGTATGACCCCTCTAACCTCACACATTAGGGGGCATCTGTTACAACTAATTTTACCACACATGGTGGATCACACCTTTATGGCCTTCCCTGTCCCTCTATAGACTCTTTAAACCCCATGGACCATTTTTGTACCTTTGATGTTTGCAATATCATCCCTAAAAACATGCATTATTTGCTATATGCAACTTTTCAACCTATTCTCACATATATACGTGGATTTGACCCTTAAACCCATGTACATTGGGATGTGTGTAAAAGGACAAATAGTTTTGGAGTTTTCCTTGATGTGGATCCAAGTCACTTGTATCTTGGCCTTCCATATGCCTTGAGATCACTCGGATTTGACCTTCCATTACCCCGTTGAAGGACTATATAAGGAACCCTTTGGATACATTGAAAAAAGAGGAATTGAAGAGCAAGAAAACTATAGTCCATTGTTGTTGGAGCTTATACTTGAGTTTGCATCCCTTTGTCCCTTGGAGCACTTTTGTTCTTCCCAAGCTTGCCTTTTCTTGTGAGCTTGCTATCAAGAGATGGAGGATTGAAGTGGTGGAGGCCAAGGTGGAGGACTCAGTTTCTTCGATTTGCAGACGTGCCAACAGAGGTTTTCACTATTGTAATCTCTGATGTATATTAAAAGAAATATCTTTTCCTGTCCAATAATGTGTATTTAAATGATTATGGAATCCATGGATGCTTTTAAATGCTTATATGTTATTGATTATATATGCTAGATTAGGTCTAACACAACTATATATAGCATGCTTATCTTGTTTGTTGAATGTCGAGAGAGCAAATTATCAATACAAGCGAAGTGGAAAAGATCAACGGGGATCTACATCAACCATCCGGAATAAGGTATGTTTCGAGATCCTTTAGTGGTAGATGTTTGGTTTCTCTTGCATATAGGAAAGGATTTCTTTCTATGGTTACTCTATCTGTTGTGGTACCCCAAGCCATAGGAAGTTTTCTCCGTAACACTAGTAGTCTCCAATATTAAAAAACTGTGGGTTCTCCTTTGTCCCAATGTTAACCTTTTGAATATTCAATGGATGATTGATTTTATCTGTTGGTATCTCAGGCGCCGCGATATCTCGATTTCCTTCAGATTATGGAATATTGACATTCCTTGGGTCATATTCATCTTCAGGTTGTTCAGTTACATTGTAGCATTCCATCATTAATTGTGTCATTGGTGCTATATGTGGGTCCAATGGATATGCACCTAGAACTACCTTAAGAACAATGTTGCGGATATGCTGTAGTGCACCATGAATGGCTGGATTAGTATCAGCAAAACTTAGGGTGTGACTAAAGCAAATCGACAACTCTTCCCAGGTCATGATCTCTCTGCAAAACTATACTGATACATACCACTGTCGTGACATTTCATCCAACGTGTGTGCAAAATAATGTACCCACTCATCCTTCTATCATGACACCCACATGGTATGACATGCAATTAGATGACCGTTGGGATCATTCTCTGCATCATACCTCTCATATTAGTACTGTTATGCTTCGCCCAAGAGAAATTTCATCAACCTGGGACACTATGACCACCCAGTGATAGAAATATTATGGGCCTCCCACCAACGTGCTGGAGTAGCCTTCAATGCTTCATCCAACACCAACAATTGTTGTGGTTCAGACACCTTATCTTCAAATTGAACAAGAAACTCAGACAATTCAGGTATTCCTTCATATACTGGAAACTCAACAATATCTGTTGTGACTCAACACAACAACTGAGTGATTAAACCGAACTTCCGAATTGATACCTCATGCATCTGATTCTTCCAATTCTCTAAGGCGTCATCAGAATCCAAAGATGTCGAACTAGAACTGCGCCATCCCATCTCACCATCAACAGTAGGATGGATGTGGTATTCTAATATGTTGTATGCATGATCCAATCCTCTTATGATTTCTTCTTCCTTCATTTGGATCCGTCAAAGCTATGAATCTGATATTGCGGTTCTCGAAATTCATCACACACTTCTTGAAATTTATCATTGCCAAAATATCATTGGCACATCCAGTCTCCAATAGTGCGAGATATGAACTTCTTCCATCAACAACCTCAATCACATCAAATTCCTCCAATGCTAGATGCGGAACATGCCCAATTGGTGTTACTCTGTCCTAGTTAACCATTCGTTGCTATACATAAGACCAAACTAGATGTGGGATCCCCATCTTCTACCATGTCTTCTTTGTCAGAATGTTTACATCCGAGCCTAGATTCAGAATAAATGAATCTACCTCGTAATCCCCAATATGAATATTCATTCTCATTTCTTTCCCCATTTTCTTCTTGTGCATGGAGTTCACAGCAAACTCCTCCTCCCCTTTTCTGGTCGATGCAGTAGACTCACGATCTTGGAAAGCGCATCAGGGTCTTTTTCCAGTGACATACAACTTTCAAAGAATATTTGGAAGGTGCGATGCTGTCACGATGGTCCTGCTAACAGAGTGGAATAAAAAATAGGTGGCATCCCAAAAATAGGCAACTTACTGGGATCTCTTCTTATCACATCACATGCTTCAAAGAATGTGTCCCTATTAGCGTTAATATCAAATTGCACTTTCTTCTTTCTAGCCAATTGGATTTGTGGAATTGGGTTATCATCCCCTGTCATCACACCTCCATGAGTGATTACAACAACATCCACAGACTGAAATATGGGTTTTGATGAGATCTTCACAACTATTGGTCCTTGGTTCTAGTTTGATGGAAAATTCACTGGCTGGTTCGCATTATGATTTGAATTTTGGTTCTGATTCTGAATCTGGTTTTGGTTCTAGTTCTGATTCTAGTTATGGTTCTGCAATTGTGGAATGTTCCTTGCTTGCCACTTTGTGATCAATTGCCGATAGTTCTCAACAGTGTGATCTGCAACGATACAATAAGTACACTATGCTTGCAAATTCAGGAAATCTCTTTAAAAATGTCCTAGTACTCCATAATTATAACATTGTACAGGTATGTGACCTCATCCTCCTCCTTAGCCAAAACCTCCACCTCGTCCTCCTCAGATTGCTCCGCAAAATCCTCCTTGCTGCTGATACTATGGTTGATTGAATTGTTGTTTATGCAGGGGTTTCAGATGTAGTTGTGCATATTGTGGTTGAGTATATGGTGCCTGAGTATATTGTGGCTACTATGGAGCAAACAACATCTAGTTGTACTATGTAGGTGGCAAAGAAAATTGTGGTTGTGGCACAAATTGAGGTTGCGGTTGCGGCTGTGGTACAAACTATGGCTACAACTATGGTTATACCACCTGCGGCTGTACCACCTATGGTTGCTGCATCGTTTGATGGTCTTCTCCCTTCACATAGTAAGTATCCATTGTCATGTCCTGGAGCAAATCATATGCTTGACAGTCCTTGTCTTCATGCCCAATAGATCAAAAAAATGCACAATACAAATTCATCGGCTTCGTTACCATATTTTGCATATACACACAATATTCATGTCGATTCCCATGAACTTGGAAAATGCAACACCATGGTATGCCACCATGAATTATGGATTTGGAGCTCCCGACAATAGGTAGTTTTGAAAATTCAGGAACTGATCCTTATGATGTCCCTCCGCACAACATCAAGTACACCAAACCTCCTCACGATGCTCTCTTCTTTCTTGATGTCTTACAACTAGATTTTCAGATTTACTAGTTGTGTTTGAATCTAATTATTACCTTTTATAGCTCAAAATAACACATCTTTGCATGTGACCACTTTCCCATGATTTCGTCGCATGTCGACACTTCCATGACGACTCTTCATGAAAGTCACTGAAAAAATACCTAACTTGGAGGACCCATATCTTGAGTTTTGTAACTCCATTTCACCTCATCTCAACACTGTTCGAAAGATATTTCAGTTAGATAAAACTTTCTACAAGACACCAAAGTCTGAAAATGCTTAGAAATACCCTTAAAATGAGCGCTTTTGATGTATATGCAAGTTTCCTTAAGGAAACCCGTGTATGTATGCAACTTTCTATATATAATACTTGCGTGCACCTTAAATACATGAATTTTTGCATTGAAAGCTATGTATACCTCCTGCATACATGAATGATGTCTCTACAACCCACGTATTCCTCTCAAAAATGTCAAAAAAATACGTTTTTTGAATTTCAGGTAGTTTGGGTAGTTATGCAATTGACTCCTTCAGTTGTAACTACTTTGTCTTCGACCCTAACTCTTCATAAAGAATAAAAATATAGGTAGGGAGGTCCATGAGAGGAGAATTGAACTTTTTCATTGTCATGCTAGAGGAAATGGGACTCTCTTTGTCCACACCTTTTCCCTAGTGATCATCCCCTTATGTTGTAGAGCTTGGAGGTGGAGTTCCTTGGAGAAGAGAAGCAACAGAACTAGATCAAGGTTTCGTGAAGTTCCCAACTTGAAGAGAAGGTATATTTGTACTTGTTTTCAAGATTAATAAAGATGTGATGTCCTTCTTCTTCCCAAATCATTGTTCAATGTGTGATTGAATCTCTGTTTATGATCATATGATGATGTTAATCAAATTATTATTTCATGTTTATTTGATTATCATTTCTTTATATGTGGTCATATTGGTTTCAAGAAGGTATAATTCATTTTGCAGGTCTCTTAGAGCAAGAGGAGCGAGAGGAGCAAGAAGAGGATTGAAGGGCTTCTTGGATCAACCTTTGTGTGGCTAAGGTATGAACCATTCCAATCTCTAATCTTTCTTATATATGCTTGCTGAAAATTATGCATCTCTCTTTCAAACCTAGTACGTTGATGGCCTTCTTAGTCTAATAGAACACCTCCCCTGCCTTCCTAAGGTATTTTTTGACCTTTTTTGTGTATTTTCTCACCCATACGTGAGTTCCAGATTGAACAGTCACATATCTAGTATTTATATGTGACTTTCTTTACTGTAAACCCACGTATGATAAGCGAACTATCAGTTGTACAACCCACATGTGCTTTTACATGTGACTTGTTATACTATGAACCCACATATGATACACAACCTGTCAGTAGTACAACCCGCGTGTGCCCCTAAAACAATGTTTTTTCCTCATTTTTATGGTTTTTTCTGCTGTTGTGGGTTGTTTGGTAGGTCTTTTGGGGTCGTTTGCAGGTGCATGGCTCCAGGGAGTTAGTGTCATCCCTTTTGGTTGTTCTTTATCTATGTGGTAATCCTTTTTATAGCATGAGGGTTTGATGTTTGCTCTTCCCCCCACCCCCTTTGCTTGGCATGATTTTTGGCTTATGTTTCTTGTTAGCATCTATTAGTGATGTTTGTCTGAGTTTAGAAGCTTGTTGGTGTTTGTTTCCTTCTTCTTTTTTTGGTTAACTTCACCATGCCAAAATAGTTTAATTTTATTTTATGCAAGCCTTCCTTCCAATTAGGGTTTATACTAACTTTAGGGAATTCTAGAGTCTTTTGGGGGGTTGTATAGCATAGTTCCTTTTGCTTTGTTCTTGTCATCTGCATACTTTTGTTTGTAGGTAGTTTTTCTTTTGCATTTATAAAGGAAAAATAAAAAACACATGTTTTCTTTATATGCATGTAGATTAGGTTTTTAGTCTAGATTGTAAGGCATATCATTGTTTTTGAAAAAAATAAAAAGAATTTGTTCTTTTGTGGCTTTCAAGTTTCTATTTGAAAAAGAAAAAGAGAATAGTTTTTGTTTTTTGCATTTCATTTCTCATTTCTTAGTCATTTTGATTCAACTTTGAGTCAAAACACCAGATAAGTTTCACTCAAATTTACCCTTTGACTAAAAACAACCCTTAAAATAAATGATATAATTTAAAAATTATTAGTAAGTTTTATTTTATAGGATCCTACACCAACTAGCTTAGGTTAGACTTGTGGATTAGGGAGTTTTAACTCTCCACAAGTATTAAATTTGAGACGTAATTGACTAATCACTAGGTAAGTCCTCTTCTATGTTGATTGTATCTAGGAATCTCTTCTCAAATGAGAGTTAATCATGAGGCTGTGTGGAGGCTTGGATTGAGGAGAGAACCTTTTGATTCCTTGCCAAAGCGTAGACCAAGGTTTTTGCGCATCTGGGGATTTTGTCTTAGACAGGGTTTTAGGCTTTGCTACCCTACACATGCATATGAACCAAGCTTATGAATATCCCCCCAGACTTTCAATATAGTTAAGGTATCCTTTAGTTTCTTTCACATCTAGGGTTCATACACAGGTACACCGGAAGGCTATTTCTGGTTGACCTTGGACAGGATTGGAAGGTAAACCGAATAGAAGGCATGGGAGGGTGGTGGGTGATTCCTCTTCTTGTGCCTAAGAACATATACAGGGACGCCAAGTAACTATCTATCAACTTTCTTCTGGAAAGCATAGCTTATACATGTTTGTTTGTTTGGCTTTAGGAATTTTTTAGTGAGTGCTGTGTGGTTTGTCTGTACTTAGCTTTCCTTTAGGTGTATGTTTTGTACTTTTGGTTTCCTATCAACCTCATATTTTGTCTTGTTCTTTGAAACTATGGAAAAAACCCCTTTGAACACCAACCAAGAGATCCCCATGCTGGGAGCTCCTTGTACTATTCCTCTCACAGGGAATGTTGGTGTTCCTTTGATGGCCACCTTGAATCTACCTAGATTCACCCTAGGGCTACTGGTGTGGTTTTTTTCCACTCCAACTATCCCAAATTCTCCTGATGCTTCCCAAGTAAGATCCTTATATCAAGGGCATCAAAAAATTGCTTCCCCTTCACTTGTAGTTGATTCTCCTACTCCTTATACCTCATGCGATGAAAGTACTAATACTAGTAACCAACAGTCTAAAAGGAGTAAAAGAAGGAGGAATAGGAAGAAGACGCATAAACAAGGGGGAACCCATTCAACCTCTACAAGTCAAGTTGAACCTCACCACCCAACATCTGTAGTTCATGCTGGGGGAACCTATCTAACCTCTGCAGGTCATGTTGGATATAAGCACTCAACCTCTGCAAGTTAAGTTGATCTTCACCATCCAGCCTCTATTCATCATCCTGGTGGGATCCTTCCAACCTTTCCAGGTCATGTTAGATCCAGTCACTTAGCCTCTGTAGTTCATGCTAAGGGAACCCGTTCAACCTTTGATGTTCATGTTGAACCTCCCCATCCAACCTATGCAAGTCATGTTGGATCCATCCACCCAGCCTCTACAGTTCATGCTGGGGGCACACACTCAACTGTTGCAAAGCATGTTGATCCTAACCATTTTGCCTCTGTTGCTCATGTTGTTGGTGCTTTTCCAACCTCTGCAAGTCATGTTGGACCCAGTCTCTTAGCTTCTGAAATTCATGATGGGGGCAGTTTTTCATCCTCTGTGGTTTATGCTGGAGACAATCCATCAGCCACTACAAGTCATGTTGACATTGTTGAAAATACTGCACGTTCAAAACACAAGACCAAGTTTCCTTGTAAGCTTTGTGAGGGAGACCACCTTACTTATAAATTCCCTTCTATCATGGAGGTGTAAAGAGTTTGGTTTCATGGTCATCCCATTTTTGAACATTCTGAATTTTTTCAACAACCAACCTCTCTTATTCAGGTTGGACCTATTCACCCAGCCTCTGATGGTCGTGTTGGGGGAAAAATCTTAGCCTCTGTAGGTCATGCTAAGAGTAAACAGTCATCCACTGCTAGTCATGTTGACACCGTTGAAAAAATCGGTCGTTTGAAATGTGAAATTAAGTTCCCTTGTAATCTATGTGAGAGAGATCATCTTACTCATCAGTGCCCTGCTATCATAGAGGTACGAAGAGTGTGGTTCGAGACTCAAGATTTTACTTCTCCTAAATAACCTATAGTTTCTCAACAACCTACTCAGTCCTTGGTTGATCAAGTGGTTGAACCAATATTATCTTTGGTCGATCCCACTCTTCTTTCGGAGAGTGATCCTTATGTGATTGAACCAATGTCACCTTTGGTCAATCCCACTCTCCCTTCGGAGAGTGTCTTTCATTAAGCGGTTGAATCTATTTTAGTATCAATCAATCCCACTCTTCCTTTGGAGAGTGATGTGTCTACTAGTCACATTTGATTCACTTTTACTTCAAAAATTACTGAACAAGGGGGCAGTGAACTTGCTTTGGGTCAACCCCCACCAAGCTCTCAGATTGCTTCCTTTGATTAGGATAGCCTAGTTGAGTCATGCCTTCCTTCTAATGCACCTTTCCAGATAAAGGTCAAAGTTGAACCATACACAATTTATCTTTGTATTGTTGATTAAGGAGCCTCAGTTAGTATCTTGTCTGCTTATGCTTAGTGAGGAATGGGATCTCCCAGCCTTGTGTCAACTACTAGTCAGTTACTAGCATTTGAAAGAAGAACTTGTATAGCCTTGGGAATTATTGCTCAAACACCTGTTACTTTGGGTGGAAAGACCGTCTTAGTTGACTTCATGGTGATAGAAGACCCCTTGGACTTCAATATGCTCCTTGGATGTGATTATGTCTATGCCATGCAAGCTGTGGTGTCAAACTTATTTTGTATGATGTACTTTAATAATGGTGAAGAAATTGTCACTATTGATCAATTGGATTTTCTTGAACTGTCTCCTGACCTAACTAGAGACTAGGTCTTTCCTTTATTGATTCCCACTGTTTCTATGGGCACTACCCTGCCACATGTGAGCTATGCGGCCTCATGTCCTTTTCATTCAATTGCTATTAAGAAGTAGCCTCTATTTTCATGCTTACCTTCTCAGGTCTTGGTCCCAACAGTTGACCAAGTGATTCGTCCTATACATACTGTGGAGATCGCTCTCCACTATGTCGATCCATTTGAAAGTTTAGACATGTGTCCTATCTCAAATGATCTCCTTCCTTCGGATGAAGGAATCCTAGAGTCTTTGATACAATTTGATCTTCTATTGGATGTTGGTTCAGTTGTGACTAATTATAACCCTGATTTTTTTAGTAATCCTGACCTTTCTTCTTTTGTTGGTCTCATTGAGTCTTATTTTGAACAGTAAGTCAGTGATCCTAATGAGTTTGATTTTTGTTATGAATTTTTCAACTCCCGTGATACTGAGTTTGTTCCTACGAACTCTATCTCCCTTGTTGATTTTTGCTCTCCTTCTAAGGTTGATCTTACTGATTATAAACCCTTGAGCCTTGGTACTATAGAATATTCTTCAGTCAATTCTACGTTGAATTTATCA
Source organism: Pseudotsuga menziesii (assembly GCA_001517045.1). Classification (NCBI taxonomy): domain Eukaryota; kingdom Viridiplantae; phylum Streptophyta; class Pinopsida; order Pinales; family Pinaceae; genus Pseudotsuga; species Pseudotsuga menziesii. Next base: position 136,212 of record LPNX010116662.1, read on the forward strand.
TTTGTAGAAGATAGCAAAGTAACATGTGTTTCTGCCAAAGTGACCTGCATCAGATCTTTTCTTCTGAATGTGATTTTGATGTTGTTGTTTCTTAGAGACAGGATTTTTAGTTGGATTCACAACTATTTACTGGCCTTGCCTTGTTGTTAAAGTTGTAACTACATTTTCATGTACCCTGCTCATGCTTATGAGCCTTATGTCATCTTCCATGCTTTTAGCTCATTGTATAAGCCCTCATCTTTGTTCTCATCATCGCTCAGCCTTGTATCATTTTTCCTTTACAACTTGAAACCTTTTACCTTGAGGAGATGTTCCCCGAGTGTCTTTATCTTGCTCATGTTCCTTTCATTATGCATAGGTTTGTTCCTTGCACTTGGAACTAGTTTCACTTGCCTATGATACTCATCTCCTCACATTTAGAGCATTCTTTTTGCTCTCCTTCAAGCTCGTTGAAAACAGTAAGGAGGTTGCAAGTTTTCTTTTTCGGACTCATTAAAACTTCACAGGAAAGATATTGAGTTTATTTAGGCCCAGGTTTGACTCCTCAAAATAGACTTGACTTCCTTGTAAACTTGTCCATTCAGGCTCGTTAAGAATATGTGAATGGGCATCCACATTGGTGGTAGTGTTACGGAGAAAAATTCCTATGGCTTGGGGTACCACAACAGAAAAAGTTACTGCAGAAATCAATCCTTTCCCATATGCAAGAGAAACAAAATATATAACATTAAAGGATCTCTATACATACCTTATCCCAGACGGTTGATGTAGATCCCCATTGAGCTTTTCCACTCTTGCTTCTATTAGCAATTTTCTCTCTCAATAATCAGCAAACAAGACAAGCATGCTATATGATGGTGTTATACCTACTCTATAATATATAATCAATAACATATAAGAATTTAAAAGCATCCATGGATTCAACACTCATTTAAATACACATTATTGGATAGAAAAATATATTTCTATTAATATAAATCAGAGATTACAATAGTGACAACCTCTGTCGGCACGTCTACGAACCAGAGAAACTGAGTCCTCCACCTAGGCCTCCACCACTTCAGTCCTCCATCTCTCTATAGAAATATCACAAGCAAAGGAAATCTTGGGAAGAACACAAAGTGCTCCAAGGGACAAAGGGATGCAGACTCAAGTATAAGCTCCAACAACAATAAACTATAGTTTTCTTGCTCTTCAATTCTTCCCCTTTCAATGTATCTAAAGGGTTCCTTATATAGTGCTTCAATGGGGTAATGGAAGGTCAAATCTGAGCGATCTCAAGTCATATGGAAGGCCAAGAGACAAATGACTTAGATCCACATCAAGAAAAACTCCAAAACTATTTGGCCTTTTGCACTCATCCCGATGTATGTGGGTTTGAGGGTCATATCTGCATATATACGCGAGAATAGGTTTAAAAGTCACGTATGGAAAATAATGCATGTTTTTAGGGATGATATTGGAAACATCAAAGGTACAAAAATGGTCCATGGGGTCCAAAGAGTCTGCAGAGGGACGGGGAAAGCCATAAAGGTGTGATCCACCATGCGTGGTAAAATCAGCTGTAACAGATGGCCCCTAATGTGTGAGGTCAAAGGGGTGATACAATGGACAGAATACATTACAAGTCCATCCCAAAAGTGGAGTGATGAATAACTAGATGGAAGAACCAGCCATCCAATATTATAATACAATAATCAAACTCTGCACATAACTGCAAGTACATATAGCAGTCCCAGATACATAAGAGTACAATGGCCATGAATAGGCATGATACAAAATATGACATGTGTGGTCATCGCCACGTACCATATAGATAGATCAGAATCTCCATGATGAAGATATAAAAAGGATCATGATATCCATGGAAGCTGAAGATATATAATGGATCAAGATCTCCATAATGGCTAAAGATATCTGACATACACTGGAATCCAGTCACGAGAGCTGAAATCTCATGAACACTGGTACGATCAAGGAGGTAGCATTTATGAAATTCCATCAATCTAGAAGGTCTTATACACAATACACTATGATTTCATGTCCTACTATGTGAATAAAGGTGTTGAGGTTGAACATAGTATTCCATCGTCTGATTACCGATCATTGATGTATACCGTTAACAGACATGGGATCACCCAATGATAATGAAAATGGCAATCAAGGTACTAAAGTGAAAACTAACAAGTGTGAATAAATGTGTTGAGATCAAACACTTGAGAGAATCCATTGATCAGGGAACATTGATGTATTCCCAAAACTATCAATGGCGAGAGAACTTGCCACTGATGACTGCAAGTCTCAAGGCACTCAAAATGACTCTAGATTCCTATCCCAGAATAAATGATCTGAAGTTGATGGGATGAAATCTACTGGAATGAGGGCATTAAGGCATCCCTCATCTTCCAACATGAGGTACTTAGCAAAGCAGTATAATGTGGAATGACTCGATCATAATGTGCACAAACCAGTATTAGTACTGGCAATGGCTGACATGCAAAGTCAAGAGAGCTGAGGAATGGTTGGCTCATGTTTCAAATTACTTTCAACAAGAGCATATAGGTGAATGGTGACTGAATGTAGGAAACATAGACCCAATATACAAAACTGGGACATCTCTGCGACACAGGAGGCATTGATAGAGGCTCCATAGGGACTGGAAGCTTAACTAGTCGGTGGAGATAAACTTAGAGAAATGCGTATAGATCCTAAAGTCAAACTATTAACCCAACCAATGGATGTGATATATAGTGCTATGTTTGAAGGTGACATGACTCAGCTGCTACCAAAGATAACATCCTTTCCTGTTCGGATTTTTGGTTTTTTGATTTTTTAGAATTTTTCAAATATTTTGAAAATCTTGAAAAAGAATAAAAGTGACTTATAGTTACATACTAGGAGGAGACAAGCGTCAAGGGGCAAACAAACTAGTTCCAAGTAGCGGAACATACCTATGCTCAATGCAAGGACACATGTGTAGGATAACGACACTCAGGGGAAAGTCCCCTCCCGGTAAAAAATGGGGAATCAAGCTGCAAAGGATATGTAAAATGGCTCTGTGTGGCTAGATATGAGACAAGATCAGGCTATATAGCTAATAATCAAAGTCAGGGAAGCTGGCATAAGGCTCAATAAGGCAAGCAAAATTCATGATAATGCAATTACAACTTGACATAAGGGAGTCTTGGGGAAAAATGGCCAGCAAAAAGATCAAGAGGAGTATGAGGCTCTTGCATAAAGTCATGGTGATACTATACAAAGGACTCCCACACCCTAATGGAAAAATGTCGACATGGGCACCAAATGCAAAACTGGAACTAACTAGGGCACCCATGTATGGTCAAGCTCTACCATTCACATCATGTCACTTCTAAAAGCAACAAGAAGGTTTTGTGACAAGATAGAATGGGTTCGTACCTAAGGTTATAATGAAATGGTCATAAGGTCATGCAAAGTGCAAACAAATGTGAAACCTAACCTATATGCTAGTTTAGACATAATATTTGAAATCAGCACGAACAGGTCAAAAAGACGCTCAAAATGGACTCTTATATCATCAAATTAGTCCAAAACGGTCCAAAACTATAGAAAGTGGGTAAAAAATTTCGAAATTTTCAATTTTTTTTATAAATAGTAAAAAACTCAAAAATTCCATATCGTTTGAAATTTTTACCCATTTGAGCTCAAAACTTCCAACTCGAATTCCGGGAGCTTCGTCCAACAAAATTCAACACCGCTTGTTCTAGTTAAATCCTCATGTCCTCCTCTTTCTATTTCATTCAAATTTTTTCAATTTCCATGGTCAATTTTAATTTTTAGGCCAATCTAAAATAGGTGTTTCAACCCACACAGATGTCGGGGTTTTTTTCACGTATAGGGCTGGCCATACGTAGAAAAACCTCCCAAAACTGTGTACATATGGGGATGTTTTGCTAATTGTAGAGTATCCAGCCGCACATAAGGATATTGAAGGTATATAATGACCAAAAATCATTTTTTATGTGCAAGATGGTTCTAGAATGGAGGGAGAGGGAACATGGAGATGTCAATTCTGTTATGGAGAAAACTTCGTATGGCTTGGGGTACCACAACAGACAGAGTAACTGCAGAAATAAAGCCTTTCCCATATGCAAGAGAAACAAAATATCAAACACTAAAGGATCTCGAAACATACGTTATTCTGGATGGTTGATGTAGATCCCCATTGAGCTTTTCCACTCTCGCTTGTATTAGGAATTTGCTCTCTCAACATTCAATAAACAAGATAAGCATGCTATATGATGGTGTTAGACCTACTCTAGCATATATAATCAATAACATATAAGCATTTAAAAGCATACATGGATTCAATACTCATTTAAATACACATTATTCGACAGGAAAATATATTTCTATTAATATAAATCAGAGATTACAATAGTGACAACCTCTGTTGGCACATCTGTGAACCGGAGAAACTGAGTCCTCCACCTAGGCCTCCACCACTTCAATCCTCCATCTCTTGATAGCAATCTCATAAGCAAAGGCAATCTTGGGAAGACAAAAAGTGCTCCAAGGGACAAAGGGATGCAGACTCAAGTATAAGCTCTAGCAACAATGGACTATAGTTTTCTTTCTCTTCAATTCCTTCCCTTTCACTGTATCCAAAGGGTTCCTTATATAGTGCTTCAATGGGGTAATGGAATGTTAAATCCGAGTGATCTCAAGGAATATGGAAGGCCAAGAGACAAGTGACTTGGATTCACATCAAGGAAAACTCCAAAACTATTTGGCCTTTTGTACACATCCCAATGTACGCGGGTTTGAGGGTCATATCCGCGTATATACGCGAGAATAGGTTTAAAAGTCGCATATGGAAAATAATGCATGATTTTAGGTATGATCTTGGAAATTTCAAAGGTACAAAAATGGTCCATGGGGTCCAAAGATTCTGCAGAGGGACATGGAAGGCCATAAAGGTGTGATCCACCATGCATGGTAAAATCAACTGTAACAGGTAGGTTATCACTTTATGAGACCATGTCGAATAATACAAGAAATGAACACTCTCTTTTCTTCGGAATTGAGAAGAGTATTATCAAGCATAGGTTTATTGCTTTTCCAGACCCGAGGGACTAAACTTACGAAAAAGGAGTGCCCTGTATGAGCTTAGTTTTCTCTTTTTCGTGCTATGGACCAAAACATGAAAAATATTCCTAGTGCACTTTATGTCTTTGTCATGCTCATTAAACCCTAAAGAGAAAAGAATCAAGTTAATTGTTGTAAGCCCTGTTTCTTGCAATCAAATGGATCTTTCCATGTGAACTTGCCTTCCTTCACACTCGTAAAACTCATGCTATATACTGCTTTTGAAGGAGCGTTGGGTAGGTGGCAATTTAACATTTTTCAGACCTTTCTGACTAAATATGAAAAAGGTGTGCCTTACTTCTTTGAAAGCTAAGAGAGTTCTTCTGTGGTTTGTTTTATACTTTTTTGGCCTTAGGAGACTAAATTGGACAAAAAAGTTCCCCCCTAGAGTCTTCTTTGGAGTTTTTAGACTCTCTAAACTATGAAAACACCAACGACCATGTACTAGTTTGGGCTCGTAAAGTCCATGAATCGGTGCTTTATTAAGCATTCTTCTGTCTCTTCTTCGAGCTTTCCAAAAATGAAGAAGGTCCCAAGTTTTCTTTCTTGGACTTGTTAAACCTTTACAAGAAAGAGGGGAAGGGAAGTTCATTCACATGTATTTTACATCATGGAAGCAAGTCTTATTTCCTTGAACAAAGCACCAGTTTTGATTCTATCAACAATTGGGTCCTAGTATTTTGAGCTTATCTCGATCCAGAGTTTCTTTCTACTCCAGTTGGTTTCTTTTCCAATTATATGGGGAATCTGTCAATGTCTCCTATATTGTAGATTTGTTTCATTGGTCCTTTCATGTCAAAAGCTACCTCAGGTCACTTATTGTGTCGTGCTCACTGTTCAAGGATTAAACCTTTGTCAGCCATTCTGCAGTTGCCTTGACGTTTTGTGTTGTCCATTCCCTAGTATTAGTTCATTACATCATGTCTTCGACGATCCTTGTCGTGAAATTCAGTACCAATTCCAGATCCAATTAGTCTTTGAGTTACCTCATGTTGGATGATGAAGGATGCCTTAATGCCTTTTTGTTAGTGCTAGAAATTTTTCCCAGACTACGAGAGAACAAACCAATAGAATCTCAATAAACTCAATTACGTAAAATAGGTATTTTAGGGTTTTGGTTGTACAATTTGAAGACAAGAGGGAAAAAAGTCATAAGACCAAATAAAACACTAAATCATGAGCATTTGAATGTCTGATCCTTCCCTTACAACAAAAATAGAACCCTTGGTCCTCTTTCAGACTTACATTTATCTTGTTCTTTCACAAAAAAGTTGCATAACTGAACGCTAACTACTTTTAGGTCATCTATCGAATTGTTCAATATAAACTATAATTATGCAAAAATAAAATAACTTTATCAAACCAACTACTAACTGATCTTCTTTAAAGTACTTTACAAATATTTTTCTACCTCAGCTAGAAGAGAAATTCCCTCTAGAGCTTGAGCTTTCCTTTTAGCTTTCAAGTGGTCTACTTCCAAGTCTACAACTCTCTTTGTTAACTCCTCATTCTACTGTGTCAGCTCCTGGATAGTTTTCCTTAATTCTGTAAACTGATTCTCTGTCTGTATTTTTCTTTTAAGAGCCTCTTTAGAAACTGCAATCAATTCCTGGTAGTGACTGTTCACTTCTATTGGGCTATAGGGCAGACCCAGGTTTATACCATTTACTTCGCACCAAAAAAAGACCCACAGTGTTGGCCCTTTTGGCAACAATCTGAGAACAGATTGCAGTCTCACCCGAAACAGCTATGGGATGCCGCAGAATTAGGTTTCTGCAAGCAGAAGAGGGGATATTACTATACCTTGGCCTTTAACAACTTATATTCATATACATAGAGATTCGGCATTCACATATATAACTTCACAGCTAAATAAACAGACAGTGACTTGCATAACCCTTTATTGGGAATTCACAGCGAAGTTATTTAGTTAGCAGTGATCTTATTTATCAGATATATATTTATTAATGCATGAAAGAACATAACAGAAACAACACAAAGAACCACAACACTAGATATAACGTGGTTCACCCCCAGTGTGGTGGTTACGTCCATAGAACTATGTTTTATTCAACTCTTTACTAAAATCACATTTCTGATTTGCGCACTTAGCTGTAGATCCTTTCAAGTCCTTAAAGCCACGCACACAGCTGCACGCCTCTGTGCACACAACTACAGATTTCCTTAATCACCCAAAAACCCTCTGCACACATAGCTACAGAGGTTGTCCACACACACAGCTGGGACTTAACCTTCTCTTACAAAATAACCTTAGCTTCACATCAATTCATCTTACATCTAAAATCCTAAACTGACTTCTTTACAAGAGTGCTTATTTATAGTGCACTTATTACAAAACCATGGGCTTAAACCATGGGCACCCCGAACCCTAAACCATGGATTTAAACCATGGGTTTATTACAAAAGAAGGTTTTTACTCAACCCCGACACCCCTAATACTGTTTTGAGTCATAACTTCGCTTACAATTTCCACAAAAACCGCGGAGTTACCAAAATTAGGGATCGTTAAGGTGCGCGCCCCAACAACTTCTTCCAAGTCTTCTCTAAGTCTCTTATTTGTAGTCACTAATCCATCATTAGGTTCATGCATATATTCAATTTGATGTTTGTATTGTTTAATGCTTCTTTGCATATTTTCCTTTTCAGAATCAATACATTTACCTTCTGATATTGATTGCATCCCTTTTGGTATCCATGGGATCTTCAGCTTCTTGTATATCTCTTCATCCTCCTTCATATGCTCTGTGAAGGTCACATGAATCTCTAGATGTTCTTCAGCTTCAACCTTTCACTGAACTTCATTAATTACCTTTCTTTTCTCCATACAAGAACTCTTTATATCATTTTACTGCTATTCTTGAATCATCTTATTTTGACCCTCCATGAAAATGTCTGAGATCTTAGTATCAGTGAAGACTGGTTTATCTTTTGACACTATTTTTTTTTTACCTTTCATAACTTCTTTTTTGCCATCTTCACTATCTTCCAATTTCTCCTGAGATGATGAATCTTCTATTGTTGTAACCTTTTTCTCAGCCAGTTTGGGATTTAATAGCTTCTTCGTGTTTAACCTAAGCTTATTCTTTGCACTTGTCTTGGGTCTCCAAACTGCTCCAACCTCTCCTAACATTTTCAGAACCTTTCCTCGATAAGTTATTGAAGCAAATTCAACAACCTTTATTCTTTTCTTTCATGACACTATCTCCTCTTCAAAATGGGTGTGTACTTCTTGCTTAGAACAAACCCTAGCTTCATTAGTAGTAGGAACTCTAGCCTCATCATATAAGTATTTTTTATCCTCTTCAGATAGTACTATAATAGGGCTCTACTTTTTCTCCTTAACATCTTCCTTTACACATTGATTTAGTTATGCAGTTAAAACATCTTCTAGTGGCTCAACCTCCTTCACCTCTGACTTTGAAACTTTACTTTCCTCAACATTAATTTGCTGTTTAAGTTCAATGTTTTCATTTTCCTGATTCAAAAAATTTCCTGGCTCACTAGCTTCTTTATCTTTAACTGTGACTTTCTTTTTTAGTTTCTTGATCAGATTCTGACCTTTGTCTAACTGTCTCTTCTGATACTGCTCCTCCTTCTCAGTTTGGAAACCTGACAAAAGTAAGAAGTGTTCCCAGGTCTTCTCTCTTTTCTCTAGTACATTGCTTCTAACCAATTTAATAAGCCCATGATGAAATACTGATTGTTTTGTATGATCTTGATGTTGTTTCACCCTACTTGACATCTTCTGTAAAATTTTCAAAAAGAAGAAAGGGAGATTCATTTTGGATTCATGACTAAGATGAAGGAATCTAAAATGATACTAAAACACAAAATCAAATATCCCTTCATAGGTGATATAGTTTTGTAGGATTTTGATAGGCTCTATCCACTAAGGTTTAAACTTTTCAATAGGTACTCCCTTTCCCCAATCTTCTATTACACCTGGAAGTAGATATATCTAAGCATCAAAAGTGAAAGGAACCTTTTTGAACCAGAATTCACCCTCATCTAGAATTTCTGTTGCTTCTGCTAGTAGCTCCCTAGTCGGTTTAAACTTCAAAGTATCAAAAGACACTACATCCTTATCCAAGCATTGAGCAAATTTTTATGAAACTTTTGAGCGATAACCTTCAATATTTTCAAAAAACACTAACCACCCTACTTCTACAAACAATTTTGCACAATATGGAAAGGTTTAAGCCCAACTTAATTCTGGAGGTTCTGCTCTATTAGTCTTACCACACTTTTTCATTTTGAACTATTGTCAAATGGCTTCTATCAATAAACACACTCTGAATCTCTTCAAATTTTGATAAACTGACAGACAATACTGTATAGGGAAACCCCAAAAAACCCTAAATTGAACTCTTTCATTTAAAATGACAAATACTTTAATTCCATGACTGAGAATTCATCATTTAGTATCAATTAGAATTGAAAACTAATAATCTGCCATCAATTCGGTCATTAATCCTCTGTTTAGAAAAACCCAAATTTATGAACCTTGGTAATTGGTTCGGAGCCTACCTATTAAAATGACTAATCCAGCTGCAGGAATCTTGTTCTCTTGATTGTTAGGTGTTGAATTTCATTCCCCAATATTCTTGGGCTGCTTTGATAACTCTAGACGACTGCTCCTCAAAGCCCTAATTTTTCACTCTGTTTAAAAATTTCAATTACGAAGTGCTGATTTTTCGGCATGACCTTCACCTGATCTATGTGCACTTCAGAGAATACATGATTCAAAATGCATTTGTCTCATTATGTTCAACCATCATTACTACATCACCTTTGCAAGCAACCGCCATGATTTTCCCTCATGATGATATTCACACCTGTCATAGTGATTATTCTAAAAGAAACACGTATCAAATCCATCATTCAGTACGTTTGACATCTTATGTGTGAGAATTCTGGGGAAAACTGAACCAGAAATGATGATTTTTGACTTGCGCGACTTTCTTGTAGCACATGTGTGCATTTGTTTTTGGCTTGCACTACAAGAAAGTCTGAGTTAATAATTTGCAAAAATTAAAGTTATGATAAAGGCTTAAACTTAGTTTAGGAACCCTAATCAAGATTTTATGATATTCTTTATACCTTTTAATCCATATATGCATTCTATAATCCCTCTAACTATGAAATCAAACCAAAATTTGTAAAAAATAAAACTAAGAAATCAAATAAACATGAAAGCTAAAGGGAAAAGATTCAAACTATCCTAAGCAATAAAATTTTCTAAGAGTAATGAATAAAACCAAGCTTCAAAACTTAAACAAAAGTATTAAAAGATGGAAAAAAAAACATGACCTAACATCTGGCTCCTGCTGTGGGATGAAGTCCTTCCTGTGAGGCTTCAAGAACCTGTAGACCAGTGCCTTCTGTGCTACTAACTGCTAGTTTGCAAAATTTCCATTGGGTTATGGAGTCCTTATTCTGTTATTCACACTGGTATATACAATGAAAGTCCAGTATCCATCTCAAAAACTGTAAAAATGCTTGAGGAATCGTCCATTAACTGGATTAGACATTTCCTCACCCTCCAAAGTTTGTAGTACAAAAGCATTTTTTTCCAGAAATGTCGATACTATGAAAGGACCAAACCAAAGGTTATCAAACTTGCCATGCTTTCCTTTCTATTCTTTCCTAGCATCCCATCTCAAAACCATATCTCCCACTGAAAAAGTGTTATCTTTGATCCTCCTATCAAATCTTTCTTTGATCTTCAACCAGTATAGCTTAGCCTTTTCTTCCACTGTTTCTCGTTTCTGCTGTAACTCTGTCAGTGCATAAATTCTTCTTTACATATCATTAGGTTCTTCCTGACAATCTTGAAAAAATTTCATCACTGGGATACCCAACTGAACAGGAAAAACTACATCAATACCATATATTAATTGGAAATGAGAGGTTCCAATTGCTTTTTTTATTGTTATTCTGTCTGCCCATAATGCATATTTTAACATAGAATCCCATGATCATTTATTCTGCTTCAATATATTCTTGATACTCTGAATAATATTCTTATTAGATAACTCATCTAACCCATTCCCCTGAGGATAATAAGGAGTTGAGTGTTTCAACATGATACCATTCTTTTCACAAAGTGCCACCATAGCCTTAGATTTAAAAGCTTTAGCATTTTCAATCAATAATTTCTGTGGACATCCAAATCTACCAAGAATATTTTCTTCAATAAAATCTATGATCACCTTGTCTATGGCATTCCTTGTGGGAATAGCTTCTACCCTCTTAGTAAAGAAATTTGTAGCAGTCAAAATCCACTTATGCTGCCCTGAAGAAGATGGATTTATGTCTCCTATGAAATCCAAACCCCATTGTTGAAAAGGGGCATTAACTGCAATTGATTTTAAAGGTAATGACAACAAATTTTGTTTACCAGCAAATTTCTGACAAGGGATTCATGCTCTTACTTGTTGATATACATCTGAGAATAAGGAAGGCCAATAGTATCCTACCCTTATAATTTATTATGATGTTGCCTTCCAATACTTATGTCCCCCACTAGCACCTTCATGGGATTCGGAGATCAATCCTTCAATTTTTGGTTTATCTAAACATCTGAGCAAAATACCTCTTGGATCTTTCCAAAACAACTACTGTTCTATCAAACAATATTTAGTAGTTTTCAATTTCAAAGACCTAGCATCTTTCTTGTCTAAATGTTCTAGACATTGCAAGTACAAAAGAAAATGCACAATATCTGCATACCATGTGGATTCTGCATAATGGTACATAATCTTTTCTTTCTCCTGCTCTGCTTGAATTTCTTCCTATGCTAGTTGTTCTACCATGAGATGTAGACCTAAATCTTGGCAATTCGAATCAGCTAGCATTTTAGCTAAACCTTGTCCCTTTACTAGCTTTGTAGGTCTGATATCCACGTCATATTCCATTATTTTTGTAATCCACTTCCCTCTTTTTCCCTCACTATCAGGCTGAGTCAAAAGATCCTTTATGGCAACATTAGGAACATAAGCAATAACCTTGGAATGCAAAACACAAATTCTAAAATACTTCAAAGCTTTTACCAATGAGTAAGCCCACTTCTCTACTGTGCTATATTTTAACTATGAATCTCTAAGAGTTTTGCTGAACAATGCAATGGGCTGTTCAAGACCATCCTTATTCTTCTGTAACAAAACAGTAGCCAATGTATCTTCAGATGCAAAAGGAAAAGTTAGAAATTCCTTTGTAAAATATGGGCTTACTAATACTGGAGCTTCCGTAAGAGCCATCTTAATCTTTTCAAATGAGTTTTTTGCTTTTGCAGTCCACTTGACCTCCTGAATTTTCTTCAACATGGATGTAATCTATTTGATGGTTTCAACAAAATTTGGTATGAACCAACGTAGAAAATTAATTTTACCAATAAAGGATTGTACATCCTTCTTGCTCCTTGGTAAACTTATCTTCAGTATTGCTTTCACCCTTTTCAGATCGATTCTTATGCCATCAGCTGAAACTAAATGACCCAGTAATTTAACTTCTTGTACAACAAAATGTGATTTCTTTGGATTGAGGGATAAACCATATTTTCTACATTTCAGAAAAGTTTGTTTTAAGTGTATTAGATGTTCATCATCTTGTGAAAAGACTATAATATCATCTAATTAAATCACTACAAATTTATCTCTTTCACCTACAAAGGCTATGTCCATAGCCTTTGAAAAGTAGCTCTTGCATTCATTAATCCAAAAGGCATTTTATCATACATGAAAGTACCCCAAGGTGTAGTAAAATCTATTTTTTCTTTGTCATCCAGGTGCATGGCAATTTGATTATATACTGAAAAACCATCAACCATAGAAATTCTTTGTGCACCAACTACCTTCTGCAATATTTGCTCTATCTTTGGCAAAAGGTAATTATCCTTCAATGAAGACCTATTTAGATTTCAAAAATCAACACATAGTCTGATTTCAATGTTCGTCTTCTTGGAAGGAACTAGATTGGATACCCATGAAGAATATCTGAGGGGAACAATGATCTTAGCATCTAATAACTTTTTCACCTCCTTTTCTATAATAGGAAACAAAGCTAGATTTATCCTTCTTATTTTCTGTCTGAAAGGTTTAACATTCAATTTTAAAGGCACTTTATGCTATATAATTCCAGTATCATATGTTTTCAAATATTCATATGACCAAGCAAAAACACCAACATACTCTTTTAACAACTTAATGTACCTGTTCCTCTGTTCTGCTATGAGTGATTTTGAAATATTCACCATTCTAGGATGTTCAGGGGTGCCAATATTATAGTCCACTACATTTTCTTTTGAAGACTGTACAATAGGTTTTAAAGGTGTGTCATCCTTTGAAAATATTCTCTGTGATGGCACCAAACCTTTAGGAATGAAATTACTTTTAAGTTCAATAATCTTATGACCAGAAATCTCATTTTCTGCAATATCTTCAAAATCTTCAACCTCATCATCTTGTTCTTGATCAATTAGGGAATTGGAAAACTCACCTATCATCTCTAATAACCTTTTTATTTCAATGTCGTCTTCAAAAAATTTCCACTGCTTTACATTATCAGGCATAGAAGGTCTGTACCTAACCTCAATAGGATACTTTAGCTGTGTTGTTTTGGGAATCCTGAAATGTGTGGCTACTAGGGCAAGAGAATCAGCAGTTTGGTTATGACCCTAGGAATATAAGTGACATTAAAAGCCAGAAAGTAATTTTCTATCATATCCCATACCTCTTACGATGTACTTTCAGCAGATCTTGTCTTACTTGATAGTTGTTCCTTACTTGCTAAACAACCAATTTGGAGTCGCCATATACAGAAATCTGCTGAATACCTAAATATTTTGCAGCTTTCAAACCCAACAACAAAGCTTCATATTCTTCAGTGCTATTGGTGGTAACAAATTCCAATTTATACATTAACCTTACCACTTCACCACCAGGAGATATTAGAAGAACCCTTGCTCTAGCACCTTCTTTGCATGATGATCCGTCAAAATACATTTCCCAAATTTCATCTTCTTGTTCCCTAGTGTGTTTGACTGGATTTTCTTTTTCAACCTGTAATAAACTAGCAGTATTGTCATCATCACTAAAATGCAACATATAAGTACCCAAATCTTTGTCAACAACATACAAGGGATGATTTCTAGGGTTCTTGTCATTAGTCACAATATAGGCAAATTGTAACTCTCTATATAACCTTCTAATTTCTCCTCCAAATATAGGAATAGTGGCATATGTTAAGTCCATTTGCAGGGTCCCACCAACCTTCTTGGCCCAAGATCTAGAGAGGAGCAGTCCAAACTTAGGTGTAATGTCTGCTACTACCACCTCCATAATCACACTCTTCATTGGTAGCTGAGCTAAATTGACAATCATATATTTTATCACTCCTAAACATTTTACAGCTCATGAATCAAAAGCATACAAGTCATGATAAGGTTTTGTTATGCTCAAACCTAAAGCCTCCATGACAGCTTTTGGCATTAGGTTATGAGATGCTCCTGAATCCAAAAGACAATTATGTATCATCTGCTCATGAATAGTTAGTGTGATGTAAAAAGGAGGTGATGCATTTGCCTCATTTTTAGTTTTTTTTGCCAAGGCTGACCCAATAAATATTTTAGGACTTTCTTCTTGTAAATTCACTGTGTCAGAAGGAATTTGACTATTTGTTGAACCAATCATTTTCAGAACTGAATTTTTGTAAGATGGATTCTTCATCAACTCAGTCAAAGGCATAGGGATCTTGATTTTGTGTAATTCATTTTCCAGATTGAAATTCTGCATACTTTTATTTACCTCTTCAACTTCAACATTCTTCTTTTGTTTATCCTAATTTTGTTTTTTCTCTAACATAGGATCAGACTGCTGTTTAGGAGGCACAACTACCTTTTTCTTAGGATTCTAAACTACTTGCTTTGGACCTAAACTTAAATTTAAAGTTTTCTTTGGCTCAGTATGATATGTATCAGTAGTTACAATAGTCACTTCAAGATTCAAATCATTTTCTGTTTCAAACATATCTGCGTCATAGTATTCTGATTTAAAAAAATCTTCTTCAGTCACAAAACTCTCAGTCAACTGTTCTCCAAAATAATTCATATCCTGATCTGTATCCTCAAAAAAAACTTCCTCTTCAATTTCTTCTTCATCAACTACATTATTCTGAAGTGGTGGTGGCACTTTTTAATCCTCAGTTTCTCTCATTTCTCATTGTATATCATTATTTCTTCTCTCTCTGGGAATGAAATGAGGCACAAACTGTCTTCTAAATTGATTTGGATTATTGGGGTTTTTGTCTCCTTCTTGAACATGTTTATTTGAATTTTTCTCTAATTCCAACTTGTTTAATTTTGCTGTTAGGATCTTTACTAGCTTGGACATCTCATCAATTTTACCTTCTGCAGAGTGGGATGTTAAAGCTTCTGGAGCTGCCTCTTTCTTACCCTTCTTGTCATATATTTGTTGAGCTGTATTTCCCTTCAATCTATTAGAAGCTAATATATTAGATTCCACTTCTAATGCTGCATCCTGCATGTTCAGTAAAATAACAGGTCTTCTTTCTCTTAAAAGTAGGGAAAATTCATCATCAAAATCATTGGTATAAGTGAGTTTTGCGAAAGTTTCTGAAGGTTTAATCTCTGCAGGAATTCTTCCATACATTTTATTGAATCTCTTTGAAAAATCAGCTATGGTTTCATCCTTTTTTCTTCTAAGGGATCCAAACTCAGTAATGTAATATGTGTGAACCTTGGTATCACCCCACTGTCTCATGAAAATATCCTGAAGCTCTTCTATTATAGTAATGGAATTTGCAGGTAACTATCTAAACCATTTTCTAACCTCTCCATCAAGACTTTGTACGAACATACTCATCCACACATCCTTTGCCTCAATATTATGATTATCAACATAGCTGAGAAATGCATCCCAATGCTCCTCAGTTGTGGTTTCACCTTGTCCATTAAACCTAGGCAGGTATTTTTGGTAATCACCCCCAGGAAGTGCATTCAAAGGCTGACGCAAAACTAAAGGTGCATACCTAGCTGCCACCATTTGGTCCATCATATCTAATGGTTGATTTTGGGCTGCCATCTTTAAGTTGACTGGTTTAGGTGATGAAAAGACTTGGCTTAAACTTGGCTGAAATGGAGTTTTACCAACTTTGAGGTGAAATAAAGGGATTTTACCAGGAGATATAGTATTTTCTTTCTTGAAATATTGAGGATCAGTGAAAACATGAAAATTACTAACATGAATTGTAGGCTTCAACCAAGATGAATCTTGTTCTTCTCCCTTCGGAATAGAAAAAGGTGATGAAATATATAACTGATCAGGGTTACATAGGGCTGGTAACAACTGAGACCTTCTAATATTCCTAGTTGTTTTCAATATTTGTTTTGGGTCTGAGACACCCAGTTGTAAAGGTGAACTAGGTCTATTTCTTGTTCCGACTCCCTTAGTAGCCACTATGAAATACTGGTGAAAAGTAGTCTTTAAAATTTGCTGGTTTAAGTTCACCTCTCAAAACTAGTGAAATGATGAGTATCCTAGGGAAAATAGGTTTTCAAATTCATCCCTGGCAATAGCGCCAAAGATGTTAGTGCCAAAAATTGTTCCCACACTACGAGAGAACAAGCCAACACGATCTCAATAAACTCAATTAAGTAAAATAGGTATTCTAGGGTTTTGGTTGTACAGTTTGAAGACAAGAGGGGAAACAGTCATAAGACCAAAGAAAACACTAAATAATGAGCATTTGAATGGCTGATATGCATAACATATAAACCATAATCCAAACAGAATAAACACAATACTGATTTTCACCCACAGTTAGCAAGCATTTCAAGCATAAAAACATTAAACAGGAAATGAATATACTAACTGCGTAATTAACACAAATTAGAAATGAAAACAATCAATAATCTAAAGGGCATATAGTTGCATATATTTCATAATTCAGTCATCAAAAACACATAAGAGTATTTACACTTAACTCATAAACCAAATCCTGATAGCCTCCCCTTGCAACAAAAATCGAACCCTTGGTCCTCCTTCAGACTTACATTTATCTTGTTTTTTCACAAAACAGTTGCATAATTGAACCCTAACTACTTTTAGGTCATCTATCGAATTGTTCAATATAAACTATAATTATGCAAAAATAAAATAACTTTATCAAACTAACTACTAACTGCTCTTCTTTAAAGTACTTTACAAACCTTTTGCTGCCTCGGCTAGAAGATCAATTCCCTTTAGAGCCTAAGCTTTCCTTCTAGCTTTCAGGTGGTCCACTTCCAAGTCTGCAACTCTCTTTGTTAACTCCTCATTCTGCTGTGTCAGCTCCTACATAGCTTTCCTTAAATCTGTAAATTGATTCTCTGTTTGTCTTTTTCTTTTAAGAGCCTCCTTAGAAACTGCAATCAATTCCTGGTAGTGACTGTTCACTTCTTCCAAGTCTTCTCTAAGTCTCTTATTTGTAGTCACTAATCCATCATTGGTTTCATGCATATATTCAATTTCATGTTTGTATTGTTGAATGCTTCTTTGCATATTTTCCTTTTCAAAATCAATACATTTACCTTCTAATATTGATTGCATCCCTTCTGGTATCCATGGGATCTTCAGATTCTTGTATATCTCTTCATCCTCCTTCATATGATCTGTGAAGGTCACGGGAATATTTGGATGTTCTTCAGCTTCAACCTTGCACTGAACTTCATTAATTACCTTTCTTTTCTCCATACAATAACTATTTATATCATTTTGCTGTTGTTCTTGAATCATCTTATTTCGAACCTCCATGAAAATGTCTGAGATCTTAGTATCAGTGAAGACTGGTTTATCTTTTGACACTATTGGTTTTTTACCTTTCATAACTTCTTTGTTGTCATCTTCACTATCTTCCAATTTATCCTGAGATGATGAATCTTCTATTACTGTAACCTTTTTCTCAGCTAGTTTGGGATTTAATAGCTTCTTCATGTTTAACCTAAGCTTGTTCTTCATCCTTGTCTTGGGTCTCCAGACTGCTCCAACCTCTGCTAACATTTTCAGAACCTTCCTTGATGAGTTATTGAAGCAAATTCAACAACCTTCATTATTTTCTTTCGTGACACTATCTCCTCTTCAAAATGGGTGTGTACTTCTTGCTTAGAACAAACCCTATCTTCATTAGTAGTAGGAACTCTAGCCTCATCAGATAAGTATTTTTCATCCTCTTTAGACAGTACTATAATAGGGCTCTGCTTCTGCTCCATAACATCTTCCTACACCTTGATTTAGTTCTATAGTTAAAACATCTTCTATTGGATCAACTTCCTTCATCTCTGACTTTGAAACTTTACTTTCCTCAACATTAATTTTCTATTCAAGTTCAATGTTTTCATCTTCGTGATTTGAAAATTTTCCTGGTTCACCAGCTTCTTTATCTTTAACTGTGACTTTCTTTTTTAGTTTCTTGATCAGACTCTGACCTTTGTATAACTGTCTCTTCTAAGACTCCTCCTACTTCTCAGTTTGGAAACCTAACCAAAATAAAAAGTGTTTGCATGTCTTCTCTCTTTTCTGCAATATAGTGCTTATAGCCAGTTTAATAAGCCCATGATGAAAGACTGATTGTTTTGTATGATCCTAATGTTATTTCACCCTACTTGACATCTTCTGTAAACTTTTCAAAAAAATGGAGGGGAGATTCATTTTGGATTCATGACTAAGATGTTGAAGGAATCTAAAATAATACTTAAACACAAAAGAAAATATCCCTTCACAGGTGATATAGCTTTGTAGGATTTTGATAGGCTCTATCAACTCATGTTTAAACTTTTGAATAGTACTCTCTTTCCCCAATCTACTATTACACCTGGAAGTAGATATATCTAAGCATCAAAAGTGAAAGGAACCTTTTTGAACCAGAATTCACCCTCATCTAGAATTCCTGTTACTTATGCTAGTAACTCCTTGGTCAGTTTAAACTTCAAAGTATCAAAATAAACTACATCCTTATCTAAGCATTGAGCGAATTTGTACGAAAATTCTGAGTGATAACCTCCAATCTTTTCAAAAAACACTAACCACCCTACTTCTGCAAACAATTTTGCACAATCTGGAAAGGTTTGAGCCCAACTTAAGTCTAAAGGTTCTGCACTATTAGTCTTACCACTCTTTTTCATTTTGAACTATTGTCAAATGGCTTCTGTCAATAAACACACTCTAAATCTCTTCAAATTTTGATAAACTAACAGACAATACTATATAGGGAAACCCAAAAAAAACCCTAAATCGAACTCTTTCATTTAAACTGACAAATACTTTAATTCCATGACTGAGAATTCATCATTTAGTATCAATTAGACTTGAAAACTAATAATCTGCCATCAATTCGGTCATTAATCCTTTTTTAAGAAAAACCCCAAATTTATGAACCTTGGTAATCAGTTCACAGCCTACCTGTTAAAACGACTAATCCAGCTGCTGGAATCTTGTTCTCTTGATTGTGAGGTGTCGAATTTCATTCCCCAATTTTCTAGGGCTGCTTTTATAACTCCAGACGAATGCTCCTCAAAGCCCTAATTTTTCGCTCTTTTTAAAAATTCCGATTACCAAGTGCTTATTTTTCACCACGACCTTCACCTGATCTACGTGCACTTCAAAGAATACATGATTCAAAATGCATTTGTCTCATTATGTTCAACCATCATTACTCCATCACCTCTGCAAGCAACCACCACGATTTGCCCTCATGATGATATTCACACATGTCACAGTGATTCTTCTAAAAGAAACTTGTATCAAATCCATCACTCAGTATGTTTGACATCTTATGTGTGATAATTCTAGAGAAAAGTGAAGCATAAATGATGATTTTTGACTTGCGTGACTTTCTTGTAGCGCATGTGTGCATTTGTTTTTGTTTTGCACTACAAGAAAGTCTGAGTTAATAATTTGCAAAAATTAAAGTTATGATAAATGCTTAAACTTAGTTTAGGAACCTTAATCAAGCTTTTATGATATTCTTTAGACCTTTTAATCCATATAATCATTCCATAATCCCTCTATCTATGAAATCAAACCAAAATTTGTAAAAAATAAAACTAAGAAATCAAATAAACATGAAAGCTAAAGGGAAAATATTCAAACTATCGTAAGCAACAAAATTTTCTAGGAGTGATGAATAAAACCAAGCTTCAAAACTTAAACAAAAGTATTAAAAGATGGAAAACAAAAATATGACCTAACACCTTCCTTCCAACGGATCTCTTCCTATCGACTGCAACACCTCTTGCTCTGGGAATGAGATTTAGAGTTTTATTACAGTACCTTTGGGATTCCAGTAATCAGTGGCACCCTCTCTATTGGGTACTGGGAATACCTTATTGTCTCCTACTCAATGGATTCTTCAAGTGTTTGAGTTCAAGTCCTTGTATTCACACTTGTTACAATGTACTAGCTACTATGGGGACCATTTTCATTAATGGTGGTTTCCCTCGCATTTGTTAACGGTTCTCATTATTGATCGATAATCAAACAGTTTCCTCCATGTTTGACTTCAACTCCTTTATTCGCATGGTTAGGATTCGTACCTTTAGGGCGGTTTGGATTGAAGATCTTGGGCCGACAGTAGCATCGTCATTTTTCTATTGCCCAAGTTGTGCAAGACCTTGTTACATTTTATATGAAATTTTGCTGAGACATAGATCCACCTTGTATTTTGGTGGCTATGATCAATTGTTGAGCATGGATCCACCTTGGTCATTTGTGGCCATGACTCCTTTAGATTTGATATGGTGCCTTTTTGCATATTGAGCAACCATGATAGTTTCATCAGTCATACATATATTGGATCCACTTGTATCTTTATGGTGATGATTTGTATATGGACTTGTATGTCCTAGAGATCAGTTTTGTCTAACATTTATCTCTCTTTCAGGTACCTTTGTTTGAGCCTTTTGATCTTGGATTCTCTGCTCTCTCCATACTCAGTTTTTGCCTTTATAATGTATTTTGGATATCGTCTTCCCCTCTAACCTCATACATTAGGGGGCATCTGTTATAGCTCAAAATGACACATCTCTTCCTATGACCACTTTCCCATGATTTTGTTGCATGTCGACACTTCCATGACGACACTTCATGAAAGTCACTGAAAAAACACGTAACGTGGAGGACCCATATATTGAGTTTTAGAACTCCATTTGACCTCATCTCTACATTGTTGGAAATATATTTTAGTGAGCTAAAACTTTCTAGAAGAAACAAAGTCTGAAAATGCCCAGAAGTACCCTTAAAATGAGCGTGTGTGATGTATATATGAATTTTCTTAAGGAAACCCATGTATGTACGTGAGTTTCCTTAAGAAAACTTGCATATGTACATGAATTTCTATATATAATACTCATGTACACCTTTAATATGCAAATTTTTGCATTGCAACCCATGTATACCTCCTGCATATGCGACTAATGTCTCTACAACCTGCGTATTCCTCCCAAAAATGTCAAAAAAATACGGTTTTTGAAATTAAGGTAGTTTGGGTAGTTATGCAAATGAATACATAAGTTGTAACTACTTTGTATTCGACCCTAACTCTTCATAAAGCATATAAATAGAGGTAGGGAGGTCCATGAGAGGAGACTTGAACTTTTGCATTGTCATGCTGGAGTAATTGGGACTCTCTTTTCCCACACCTTTGCCCTAGTGATCATCCCCTTGTGTTGCAGAGCTTGGAGGATGAGTTCCTTGGAGAAGAGATGCAGTAGAACCAGATCAAGGTTTCATGAAGTGCCCAACTTGAAGAGAAGGTATATTTGTACTTGTTTTCAAGATTAATAAAGATGTGATGTCCTTCTTCTTCCCAAATCATTGTTCAATGTGTGATTGAATATTTTTTTATGATCATATGATGATGTTAATCATATTATTATTTCATGTTTATTTGACTATCATTTCTTTATATGTGGTCATATTGGTTTAAGGAAGGTATAATTCATTTTGCAGGTCTCTTGGAGCAAGAGGAACGAGAGGAGAAAGAAGAGGATTGAAGGGCTACTTGGATCAACCTTCATGTGGCTAAGGTATGAACCATTCCAATCTCTAATATTTATTATATATGCTTGTTGAAAATTATGCATCTGTCTTTCAACCCCACTATGTTGATGGCCTCTTAATCCCTAGCCATAGGAAAATTTCCTTTACAACAATACTGACTCCATTTTCTCCAACAGGTGAAGCTTCCAACTTCATCACAATCTATAGAGCCTCGCTCTATGTCACAATATTTTGTTGCATCAAAGGTAGTATGATATGTGGTAATAACTCCATGATGAACCATTCCTTGTGCTGTACATTACTTATTCTAAAACTGACATTTTCCATCAGTGCCTTGAATCACAGATTGAGATCCGAGATAGTCTCATTTGGGTATTGCTTAATCTCCTTTAACTCTGTATTGTATTATGCTTTAGACTTAGGCTTTTTGAACTCTTCAACCAATCCTATTCTTATCTCTTCCATAGTATTCATTGGAGTCCCTATGGGAAATTGCACAAACTTCATGTACCAATCTAGTGCGCGACCTCGGAGGGTCGTCACCAACTAACTCTTCTTAACATCATCATCCTCATCTTGATTTATAGTTCAAACTGCTTTGCATTGACACCAATATTGTTTTGGATCCCTAGTACTTTTCCCATGAAATAGAGATAACTTTACATCATCGCCCACCATTTTGGGCCTTCTTCCTACGTTTGTTGATCCGTTACTACTAGAGTGTTGTAGACACACCAGACAAGTCCGTGTCGAGCTAGTATTTCTTCCTAAGTGTGGTGTAGTGCACAGAGGTGTGGGTATGTTGTTGTTCTGGGTTTGTCTTTCTTCGGGCTTGGGCATATCCTAGTTGTCTCCTTCGTCACTGTAGGGTCACTTTGTCCCTTGTGATATTCTCTCATAGCCTCTTGTATCGGTCGTAGCAGGACTCTCTCGTATCCTCTGCCTCTTCTCTTCCCGAAAATTTACTCCACTTCGCAGAAGACCACTTCCTTCCTTAGCTTCCCTCACAGTCTAATCATAACTTCCTTCCATCTACCCCATATGTTTCCATCCAACCCTCGTCTCTCTGATACCCGCAGCCTCTGCACACCAGGGCTCTACTCGTCAGAGTTCATCTTCAATATTCCTTTTCCATAGATGATCGTCTTAATTGAAAGTTGCAATGATAATAGAAACCTACCTCTTGGTCCTTTGAAGAAATCCCTTTCTGCATCACTCTAATACTTGAATGTGTCGACTGCGAACTCAGTGATGTAACCTTCTAAGATGTTGTCAAACAAGAATTTGACATCCATTGATGCTCTTTTATCTACCTCCTCTAGTTGTTGGATCAACTCTAGGGTCTAGCAACTGGGCTTGCCTCCTTGGAAATTTGTTTTCCGATAAGTCAATCATGCCAACCAGTCATATAAGATGATCAGGAACTCAGAGAAAAATTACTCATGGAGATCAGAATACAGGTACCTTCCCAACCACTGTTCTTTCATCAAACTAGGGTTGTGATTTTCCTCCACAGAAAATTCTCAAGCCTTATGGCTAAACCAATATTGAATCTCCGGTCTTGTCAGATGCCACAACATGTCCTCCTTCTCCACGCACTATGTTCTAGACAACGAAACAATTTGTTGACACAAATCTGTCGATAGGGGGTTCACTCTTTGTTGACACCCTTATTGCAATGATCTCACTTATCACTGGACTAGACAGGTTTTACTCTGTCCAACAACACATACGGAGCAGAGGTCTCACCCAAGATGTTCGAGGGATAACTGTCGGAACCAAGTTTCCACAGTAAGAAAAGGATTGCGCATCTACTAATAAACTATCGTAGCATTACTTAACAGATACAAGCATTGGTTCATACATTAATGGATTCATACAAGTATTCATCGGATCATATCAACATACTCAGATCGAAGCAAAAGTATCGATGCATAAACATATCTACCAACATAGCATCATTCATTATAGGAAAGCATCACATCATTCGAAAATAAACATCATAATGTAGTATTCATCCACATCACATTGCAGGAAAATAGGAAAACATGAAGAAGTTAGAAGACATAGTGTTTCTATCGATTCTTTGTCATGTCAAACACAAGTTCCCAAAAACAGTTCCTCAATTCATATCTCACATCACAAACAAACCACATATGCATTCATAGATTCAATATCAAGCTTAAGATTCAAGAAATTTAACATTTACAATCCTAGATCTATTTATAGGCTTGCGCTTGTACATCGGTGGTTGTTACGGAGAGAAATTCCTATGGCTTGGGGTACCACAACAGACAGCTTGACTCCAGAAATCAATCCTTTCCAATATGCAATAGAAATTAGATATCTAACACTAAAGGATCAGACGTCATACCTTATTCCGGATGGTTGAAGTAGATCCCCCTTGAGCTTTCCAACTTCAGCTTGAATTGATAAATCACTTCCTCAACAACAAGTAAACAAGACGAGCATACTATATATATTGGTGTTAGATCTATTCTAGAATATATAATCAACAATGTATAAGCATTTGAAATCATCCATGGATAAAATATTCATTTAAACATACATTATTGGACAGGAAAAGATATTTCTACTAATATAAAATTAGAGATTACAATGGATACAATCTCTGTCAGCATGTCTACGAATCAGAGAAACTGAATCCCCCACTTGGGCCTCCACCACCTCAATCCTCCATCTCTTGATAGCAAGCTCATAAGCAAAAGGAAAGATTGGGAAGAACACAAAAGTGCTCCAAGGGACAAAGGGATGCAGACTTAAGCACAAGTTCTAGCAACAATGGATGATAGTTTCTTTGCTCTCAATTCTCTCATATGCTTCAATGTACCAAAGAGTTCCTTATATATCTTTTCAAAGGGGTAATGAAAGGTTGAATCTGAGCGATCTCAGGGGATATGGAAGGCCACGAGTCAAGTGAGTCGGATCCATGTCAAGGAAAACTCCAAAAGGATTTGGATTATGCACACATCTCGATGTACGTGGTTTTAGGGGTCAAACCCACGTATATACGCGATTATGGGTTTAAAAGTCGCGTGTATTAATTTTCACATGTTTATAGGGATGGTCAACGAAACATCAAAGGACAAAAAATGGTCCAAGGGGTCTAAGGAGTCTGCAAAGGGACAGGGGAAGACCATACAAGTGTGATTCACCTGGAGTGGTAAAATCAACTATAACAGATGCCCCCTAATGTGTGATGTCAGAGGGGTCATACGATGGCCGAAATACATTATAAGTCCATCACAAAAGTGGAGTGATGAAGGATCCAAAAAGGAATACCAACCACCTAATCAGCATAGTACAATGATACAACTCTACACATAACTACAAATACATCTAGCAGTCCTGGATACATAAGAGTACAATGGCCATGAATAGGCATGATACAAAATATCACATAAGTGGTCATCACCACGTACAATACACATAGATCAGAATCTCCATGATGAAGATATAAAAAGGATCATGATCTCCATAATGGCTGAAGATATATAATGGATCAAGATCTCCGTAATAGCTGGAAATGTTTGACATATACTGGAATCAAGTCACGAGAGCTGAAATATCATGAACACTGGCATGATCAAGGAGGTAGCATATAAGAGATGGCACCAATCTGGAAGGTCTTCTACACAAATCACTATGAGTACATGTCCTACTATGTGAATAGAGGTGTCGAGGTTGAACATAGTAGTCCATCGTCTGATTACCGGTCATTGATGTATACCGTTAACAGACACGAGATCGCCCACTGATAATGAAAATGGGAATCAAGGTACTAGAGTGCAAACTAACAAGTGTGAATAAATGTGTTGAGGTCTAACACTTGAGAGGATCCATCGATCAGGGGACATTGATGTATTCGCAAATACTATCGATGGCAAGAGAATTTGCCACTGATAACTGCAAGTATCAAGGCACTCAAAAATGACTCTAGATTCCAATCCTAGAATAAATGATCTAAAGTCGATGGAATGAAATCCACTGGAACAAAGGCATTAAGGCATCCCCCATCATCCAACACGAGGTACTCAGCAAAGCTATATAATGTGGAAGGACTCGATCATAAGGTGCACGAACCAATAACTATACCAAGAATGGCCGACATGCAAAGTCAAGATAACTAAGGAATGGATGACTCAGGTTTCAAATTCCTTTGAACAAGAGCATAAATCCTAATGGTGACTGAATAAAGGAAGCATAGACTCAATATAAAACTGGGACATCTTCGCGACATAGGAGGCATCGACAGAGGCTCCATGGGGACTGGAAGCTTAACCAGTCGATGGAGATAAAATCAAATAAATGAGTACAACTCCTAAAGTCAAACTATAAACCCAACCAAAGGATGTGATATACAGTGCTCTATTCGAAGGCAACATGACTCGACAACTTCCAAAGATAACATATTTCCTTGTCCAACTTTTTGGTTTTTTGATTTTTTTTGGACTTTTTCAAATATTTAAAAATCTTGAAAAAGAATAAAATTGCTTTATAGTTACAGACTAGGAGGAGATGAGTGTCATAGGGGCAAACAAACTAGTTCCAAGTAGTGGAACATACATATGCTCAATGCAAGGATACATGTGTAGGATAGCAACACTCAGGGGAAAATCCCCTCCCGGTAAAAATAGGGAATCAAGCTGCAAAGGATATATAAAATGGCTCTGCATGGCTAGACATGAGACAAGCTTGGGCAATATGGTTGAAACTCAATGTCAGGGAAGCAGGCATAAAGCTCGATAAGGCAGGCAAAGCTCATGATAATGCAATTACAACTTGACATAAGGGAGTCCCGAGGGAAATAGGCCAGCAAAAGATCAAGAGGAGTATGAGGCTCTTACGAAATGTCATGGCAATACTATACAATGGACTCCCACACCCTAAGGGACAAAATGTCAGCATGGGCACCAAATGCAAATGAGGCACTAACTAGGGTACCCATGTAAGGTCAAGCTCTACCAATCATATCATGCCACTACTAAAATAGCAAGAAGGTTCCGTGACATAATAGAGTGGGTTCATACCAAAGGTTATAATGAAACAGTCACAAGGTCATGCAAAATGCAAATGGTGATTAAACCTAACCTATATGCCAGTTTAGACATGATACCTGAGATCGGCACGAACGGGTCAATCCAACAGCTGAAACGACACTCAAAAAGGTCTCCTACATCATAAATTAGTCCAAAAACGGTCCAAACTATAGGAAAGGGGGTAAAAATTTTCAAAAATTTGAAAAATTTCTATAAATAGTAAAAAATTCAAAACATCATAAAACATTTGAAATTTTTACCCGTTTGAGCTCAAATTTTCAAAAGTGAATTCTAGGAGATCTAACAGGCAGAATCCACTACCATTTCTTCCATGTACTTACCCATGCTCTACTCTTCCATTTTGATGTATTTTTTAATCAAATTCCATGGTGATTTTGGATTTCTAGGCCAATCCAAAATAGGTGTTGCGGCCCATGCAGAAATCGGGGGTTTTTCCATGTATAGGGCTAGATATACACGGAAAATTCCCTCATAGTCACGTACATACATGGCTGTTTGGCAAACAGTCATGTATGTGGCCGCGCATAAGGTTTTTTAAGTGTTTTAATGGGTAAAATTCCAATTTTTTGTGCAGGATGGTCCTAGAATGGAGAGAACATGAACATGGTGATGTAGAAGAGGTAGTAAGGGCTGGTCTAATGGCTCAACAAGCGCTACGTGCATGTGGGCTCTATAAATTTTGGTGTCTTGGTGGGTTAAGGGCCAAACCAGAACTATTGCAGATGCTGGTGGATTACTAGGATCTAGACTCAGAGTCATTCCAGATAGATGGGATGTCCTTCACCATAGAGGTGGAGAACATATACTTTATTATTATACTTTCCCGACGGGGGGAAGTAGTGAACCTACATTCTCGCGGGCCTGGAGGTGGCCTGACTATAGATGATTACATTGTGGTGTACTGCTATCCAAACATGGAGAAGGTGGGGAGTCTGATCCCAACTAACTCCATACAGCTGCTGGGCCTAAAGGCCATCCTACTGACACTGGGAAGGATAGTAGGCTTGGCTTCACTCCACCAAGCCTCGCAGCCTCTGATGTTCTATGCAATGGAGTGCATGAGACCCACAATATATGATTGGAGCACTGCACTACTGGGCAACATGAAACACCGGCTCAGTGAGTGTAAGATGAGTGCGAAACTTTGGTTTCAGCAACATACTGAGTACATTTTTCTTCGAGCATGTTCCAGTATTGAGCCCTAGAGTTGACATTCCTTTACATGGGGTTTGAGATCTAGCCCAATGATGTTGGGTAGATGTGATGCGCACACTACGTGGAGGTAGGGTGTCCAAACTCTATCCAGCTGATTTCTTTCTGTGGTGGTGATGATAGATAGTTTCCATTGATGACTACCCCTATGCGGGGATAGATTTCTGGGGGGACTTGGACATGCCGCTACCACCAGGATCGGCATATGGTGACATAGGTAACGAATCTCGACCCTCTCTTTAAATTTTTGAGTTATTTAATTTTTTGTGTTTTCTGATTACATGGAATCAAAAGACATGTTTTTGGGTGACAATACATAATGAAATCTACCATATGCATGTAGATGTGGGACCACGATGGCCTGAAGGCTTCCCTTGTCATAGACGGAGGGGAAGAGGAGACGATATCACGGGTGTGGATGCGGAGCAGATGCTCCAAAGCATTCATACCAACTTCGTGAGGCTGACACACATAGTTCTCGAAGATTCTAATGCACACGTCAATCCTCTTGAACAAACAATAGATTACATATGGCTATTTTACAATGCCTACAAGCTTTCCTTGCATTGGAGTTTTTATGGCAGTCTTCATTTGACAATTAACTCAGAGGTATAAACATTTATCTTAACGTCTTAATTGCCCACGATCTGGTATAATAATTTCCTTTTTTTCTGGAAATTATGGAGCTCGTTTTATGGAATGGCTACCACATGACTTTGACGGTGACGTATATTCTTTATTTCATTAACCCTCCATAATGATTTGAGTGCATTCGAATCTGTTTTTAATGGACTGTTGAAGATATTTCACTAGCGCTCAAATCTATGATTGAATCATATTTATCTTGTAGTGATCCCACGATGCAACGTGGAGTTCTTTCTTCATCGATTCAAAACCAAAAGCAATAAATGAAACAATATCGTAGCCTTGGGAAGAGTAAACGTGACAAGGTACCAGCTTGACAACTGGTGGACTGATTTCTTCATTGTTAAAATTAATAACTACATGGCATAAGTAATGCCATCTCATAGTCTATCAATAATTTTGCAGCAAAAAAGTATGATATACTTTCAAACGAGCTTCTCTTTCCTGTGACACCGAAGAACAAACCCATAGATAATCGGAAAATTGTTTTTTTTTTATGATCACAGTCTGATCTTTGCAAACTCATTGGTCTCAAATCTTCAAATAGACAAGAAACATTTATACCAAACTATGGTTTTAACTAATAGTTGGAAATGCCAAATTTTCTTAAGCATGTGTACAATCTTCCAGATATGAAATGATAGCCTTTAGAATATTATAAATGCAATTATTGAAGGTAAAAAAAAACTTATGCCTTGAGTGAAATACATCCACGTAAACAATCTGAGAATTGTAAAAGAAGCTTAAAACTTTATGGGAAACAATGCTTTATTTAAATAAAGAATCACAAGATTTGTTTATAGAAAAACTTCAAGGGATAATCACATGTGTTAAAATTGCAATATTAAGCAACCCTTTAAAATAACAATTAAAGCTTTATCAAAGATTTTTTCATATTAATATATGTACATGATATTGTTAAAAGAGATTTTTGGATAAAGGATTTTGAATAATGATTTTGTAACTGAAGTTGAGAACATTAAAGATATGATACTTCATATAAAGATTAATTTTGATTTCTTGAAATTAATAATTTCATATATAGATAAGAAAATCAAGGATTGAAGATAATCTTAATATTTTGATGAGATAAAATGTTCTTCTTCTCTTAAAATATATATATCAAACATATAATCTTTGTTAAAATTTATTGATATTGATAATGACTATCATTATGATGAATAATGAGAATATAAATTTTAACAAAAATCAATTTTAATTAAGGACCAACTAAAAAGTAAGTCATGCTATTTAATGAATTTTGGCCACAAATGAAGTTGTAATTATTTAAGGAGAAGAACCATCATTATGTTTAAGCAACATAATGAAATAAAGTCATCATATCAAGAAAGCGGAAGTATCAAGCATGAAACATTCAAAGCCAAAGCTTGGGAAAGAAAATGTTCACCAAACCATTTTTCATGGAAAGTCAAGGATCCAACGGAGATCATAAAAGAACCTACTGAATCAAGCAATGTAAAAGAAAAATCTAAGTATTTACAAAATTTACACGGGGATCCCTTTGAGTTTTACCAAAATCAACGAGAGTTGTTGAGGTGCCAACAAATGGCGACATGTTGGGCGAACCAGTTATCTCTGTATGTTTTAGCTAAAGGTTATAGATATAGGAAAACAAAACCAAGGTTTTCTCAAAATATCAAACTTTCACACCACATGACATTCTCACATCACTAGCCTATATAGTAAAGTGTAAACTTAAAGTGTTGTCACAATCAAATGAATTATCACAACTATTATTCAGAGACTTCGTAAAGATGAATGAGTTTGAAATATATGCATAGAAAATAAACCTTATCAAGAATGCTTTCTCAACAGTTAAGGATAATCGAACAACACTAGCATAAAGATATGACCTCCATATCTTAAGAAGATATCTGGATAAGTTCCTCATCCATTAAACATAAATAACTGAAAGATTTGTTTTTCTCTTTTTTTTTTTTTTTTTTTTTTTATTCAAGACTACTATCC
This sequence comes from Pseudotsuga menziesii, assembly GCA_001517045.1. Classification (NCBI taxonomy): domain Eukaryota; kingdom Viridiplantae; phylum Streptophyta; class Pinopsida; order Pinales; family Pinaceae; genus Pseudotsuga; species Pseudotsuga menziesii. The sequence continues at coordinate 167,338 of LPNX010116662.1, forward strand.
TGGCTTGGTAACCAGCTATTGATAGCATCATTCACGAGAACTACCAGAGATAAACAAGTCGGCTCGTGATGAGACCTCCTGTCCCTTGATCTTATGACCAAGAGCCATCACCCTGGTGATCAGAAATGATGTTATCCCTAACAAGACTGATGATCATGATTAGGTCGGCTCGTAATGATACCTCCTATTCTTCAATCAAATTTTAGTTTAGTTTTTAAAAAAATTTCTAATGGATGAGAAACAAATCCAGATAATACCCCTATAATAACATGGAAGGCCTACAGATGACTAATTCCATTGATTTATAAAGATTCTGAGAGAAAAGTTTCCCAACAAGTTAACTTGCCTAGCTAATGATATCATTCTAAAATAAAGTCCAAGAATAATAATCGCGAGTTCAACTGACTGATTAGCTAAGTTCATAAGAAATCTTTCAAGGCTAGGAATGATTCAGTCACAGTAAGAACATTTGATATGGCAAGAAACTCCTTACAATGGTTTCCCTTAAAAGCAAAGAAGAAAATAAAAAAACTAAAGAATATTAAATTCACTACTGAAACCAATCAACCAAACAAATTTTAAGACAAAATCACTAATTGAACCAAAACACTCAAAAAGCTAGAATCCAATCAAATCCAAAATTCAACCAAAAGGTATGTATTGAAATCCAAAAGAAAAATTAAAAATTTATCGAAACTTTAACCGAGAGTCGAAAATGTTTAATGAACTCGAAAATCAAAATTCAAGATATGATTACTTTCTATATGATGAGCTATACAAAATAACGTAAAAATCATAAAATTATGACATACGTAAGAAATAACGACAAATCTCCTAAAATTAAAATTGACCACAATATAAAAATAAAGGTCAATATAAAATGGAAAATAGGAGACACAAATATAATATGTATGTCATAATGGCGATTTTCACAAAAAGTATCATAAACTTATTATTGATGTAAAGTTTCAAAAATATTTGAATATTGTAGAATCATTCAATTGTTAAAATCTCTCCTCATTCTTTTAGGACTCATTTAATTAATCGATGAGAAGATTGAGTAAGTCGAATCATTTTATTCATCATTATTTACAAAAGGAAAATGAAAAGTCTAAGTTGTATATTTTTGTGAGAATAATTACAAAGTGAGCAAAATGTAATGATTACAACTCTTCATTTTGAAAAACAAAAATAAATGAAAAACCTAAAAGAAAATGGTCATAACAAAATCTTCTAAATCAAAGATAATCAAAAGACATAAATAAGACTTGTAAGAAACCAATTATTTCAAAAAGCAAGATATCAACTCAAAATCTAGTCAATATGTACAAGGTTTAGGCGATAAGAAATCTAATCATCTAGGTCTAAAAAGTGAAAACGAAAAGCAATCAAGTGAAACCAAACTCAATATTAATTTCCTTTGATGTGCAAATCATTATTAATTATATGTCACAACTTCACTAAATATCATAATCGGATAAAAGAAAATTTTTAAATTGAATATCAACATGTAATAATATTTTACACAGATTAAATTGATATGAAATTATAAAACAATTTTCCATACCCTCAATTATATTTATTTTAATTTATGGTTGTGACAATATCAAAATAAGACTTTTCCTTCATTATAAATATGGTAAGTATTCATAGAAAATCCTACATTATTAATTTTGAAAAATGATCAATTACAAAAATATAGAAAAATATTCATCAAAACAATATTTATGAGCAAAATCAGGAATTGGCATGAATGATTTAAAAATTTCAAGGAGTTAATTTAGCAAATTCATTTCAAGAGAAAATCAAGATTTGAATGATAAAAGAAATAACCATAAGTCTAGTCTACACATTTTAAATAAATTGATGAATGTCACTGTAATAATTTAAATATAGTCTAAAAGTGTATAATTAATGACATCATCCCACAACCGTGTAAAATAACTTAATGATAGATTTACCATTACTGAATTATTGTAATTTATGATTTCTCACAATTAATACCAAAATTCAATACTTCACAATTTAAAAAGATAAATAACAAGTATACAAATTTTGAAATGGAAATAAGATAAAGAATTCACTTCCTTGATGCAAGGCCATACTCATATTCATGCATTCCTGATTGTATCACTTGCTTCAAAACTCTTTCTAACTTGTCAATCCAACCAAGTGTACTTGACCAAAAATTAAGTAGAGATCAATCTATCCTTAGCACAAAACTATTGAGCTGATTAATAAATATATACATTCTTATTTACTACTATGTGTGAAATCAAAACTAAAAACTAAGAAGTAAAGAAAAAGAAAAGAAACTACTCTATCTTATTCCTAGTCTTATTTTATGTACACTAAAATCAAATATTCAATCATAATCAGGTAAAGTAAAAAAGCCAATGAAGCCATTGAAGCATTTGCAACCCTGCAAAATAAAACATATCGAATGATTAATAATATGAATTGAAATGCTTCATACTGAAAAATAGAAAGTATTAAATTAGAACTCACATTTACAAAAGAAAGAAGAAGATGACATGAAAATCTTTTAAAATATGACTCTTCCAACCATGCATAAACTGGGTCATAAAAAGAAGATTGGAGGAGATCTAAAACTCGTGAAGATTCAATGGAATGTGTGATAGCAAGTTCATCATGATAGTAATCAAATAGTGGCATGTCGAGATTATGATCAAAGGATCCAGGAAAAGTTGAAGTAGAGCATATATGTTGTAAGGAAGTATCATCATCATAAATTTGAAAATCAAATTTTGACACTCCCTTAGAGTAAGCACTTTCCCTTTGAAATTCATGAGATTTTGACGATTCGATTAATTTACAATTGAAAAGATTAGTACCGCCAACATTATAGGAAATGGTTTTATCTTCTAACTTAACTTCTTCAATATTATTGTATGCATGAGATTCATGAGCGATATTTATAAGATTATTTTCCTCGTCAATATCTTGAATAGAAATATTTTCCTCATTCTTATACAACAAATCACTTTGCATAGGAACTGACCATAGTGTTTGTATTTTAGTATCTGGACTTCAACTATAATCAGTAAATAGATCCGGATATAAAGCATGATAACTTTCCAAATGTTGAAAGTTAGATGTTCCTGTTTGCAAAGGACAATCTTGATTAATTGACTCAGAAGAAAATTCATTATCCAAATTTTTATTTGTTGATATATTTTGTGAAGGAATGAGATAATTTTGTTCAATTTGAGAAGAAGAAAATGCAAAATCATGATTTATGCAATGATCATTCAAAGATTTGGTGTTAGGTCCTAAAATCATCGATTCTTTTTCGACTACAATTGCTTGAACAAGAGAATGATTTTTTAATGTAAGTGTCGAATTTAAATTCTTTTGTTCTTGAAATTGTATATTAGAAGATCCTAAGATTTGTTGATGTTCAAAAATTTTAGTGTCAGAATTTGGATCAGTAAAATTAGACCTTGAATCAATATTAACTGATGAAGTGATGCAACCATCAACATACATATCGTCAATTTGAAGCTCATCATTATTTGTTTGATCATGTAAAGTTGAATGAGAATCAAGAGATAAAAATAAATCTGTTATTTCTTCTGCAGAAAGTTGATCTTTCTCATGAAATCTAAAATGCATTGACATAAATCTTGAAAAGAAAGTACTAGTAGATTCACCTTCTTGTTTGCGAAGATTTCCAATCTCATACCTCAACGCTTGATAATTATAATCCTCATGCACATCAATGAATAACTCCATGAAATGTTTCCATGAATGAATGGATTTAGCTGGTAACATTTTGAACCAGCCTCGAATTCTTCTTTTGAAAGTGACAGTAAAAAGCCTGCAAATATTACTCTCACACACTATACGATAATGGTTACAAATATCTATAAATTCAGTGAGATGTTTCAAAGCAGTCATTTTACCTTCTCGATCAAAACTTAACCTTTGCAAGAGATTTACTGCACTTTCAGAAATACCTCCAGTAGGCTTAGGCATGCTGAAAGCATGTTCCAAAACAGTAATAGGAGCCATTTTTAAAATAAATCAAAATTTAAAAGAAATAGCTCAAAAGGGCTTACTTGCCTATCGGCCCTCCTTCTAGCGCCATTTGTTGGCCTGTTTTTCTGAACTAGGCCAATAAGGAGGTTTTGTCCACACAATCAACTTAAAGCAGCATCCGGTGTGTTTGAATTAACAAAACCTCGCAGGTTGTGGTCCTGCTACCAACTGGTTTTTCTCTTAAGAAGAAATTAAAACCAACAAAATCTAACCTATTCTAATGTGATTTTTACCTAAATAAATTCTATAATTAAATTAAACTACCTAAACTGTCTTATGGTTGCTTTCTTAAGGAAAGACTCAAATTTTGAAGAGTTTTCTGAATATAAAGACTTATACAAAGTATGCAAATTGATTTAACAACTGCTAACTAAAATATATCAAAATAAAACTTAATCTAGACTATTCTATATGTCCTATCTCAGCTATCTCAGCTGAGAGCGTTTCTTAAAACTAGATTAATTATTAATTAATTTAAAGATGAACATAAAGACTAAAAGCACAATTTAAATAGAAATATTTAAATTGTGATTAATAAGTCACTCTGTTATATGACATCAGAACTGAAAAACAACTGAAAATAAACAGTTATTTTCAGTTTTTGAAATTAATTAATAATTAATTATCAACATAGATATTTGAACTTAAAGATAATATCTGCTATAAAATCACTGTCAAAACACAAATGATATTTTTAACAGACAGAAGAGTATATCATTGTAGTTTAAGTTTATAGTAAAAATACTAATAAACACAATCATAACGATATATTTGTTCAAAATACGATATCAAACTGATAAAGTTCAAATTGTAATCAAACACACATAGATCAAAGCATAATGTGTTAATATTAAGATAGAAGATAAGATGCTGAAACATATATATAATATATCCAAAACAAAAATACCAATAATGGCATCAATCTGAAGATGTCCAGTTGTATTGAAATCCAAAGTTTCAACTTCAGGAATGAAATAACACCAGCAACAAAATATACTTTCAGTATGTTCTCTTCCAAACACTCCATCCAGGGACTAAGCATTTCCATTTCTCCAGTAGAGAAGTGCAATAGAGTCTTTAGAAATCAAAGTTGTCTTCAGATCCATCGATTCCCCCTCTCTCTGGCGGCAGCAGCGTCTCTCCTCTATCTACAGATATCAAAGTCTACCAAATAGAAATAGAATTTCAGAGAATAAAACTTCCCTCCACTCTACAGAGATCTGACCTCCTCCATCTCTCAAGAAATTTGCTGTTCAAATAGATGAATCCACAAGAGAAACTCCGCTGAACTCTTTAGCTGGCCGCACCTACTAAAAATGTGTTCAGAGCACCTTGAAAATCTCCCAAACCGTTCACTTTTTTCAGCAAATTCTTCACAACGCTGGTAAGTGGGGATATTCTGGAAAAAACCCATGTCCCGTCATTTTAATTTTCGCCTTAGGTTGCCCGCAGTTCACTACAGAAAATCGCCTCCTCAATAACGACAGGAATCCGGTTCGGTTCTTTCCTTTTTTCTTGTGATCTCGGATATGCTTGAAGTTTGATGTGGCGTCATTATTGCTAGTGATTAGATCCCATATATATCAACATATTCTAAACAACAACTTCATCAATCAATTTCTCCCATGATCAAGGCTGGCGAATAGTGAATTTCTGCCTTTCTGTCCATTTCTGCCGGAGGATTTGAAATATGCTCACATTCTGTTTAAATTGTTTCCCGAAACCTTCTTGAACTTCATCAACTCGCTACCATCTTACTTGTCATGTTTTTAATGAGCTCTGTTCCCATAAAACCTACACCAATATTAAATCGCAGATTAATAATTTATACAACTGAGAAACAAGATTTATATATAAAATTTTAAAACTAATCAAACTGAGAGAGAGCAAAGAAATATTAGTAAAGGGTTTCTCCCTTCAATTTGGTGAATGATTAATGGTTGCTTTATGAATATAACTGCAAGCTTTGAGCTTCTTCTCGAAGATTCTAATGAACACGTCAATCCTCTTGACCAAACAACAGATTACATATGGCTATTTTACAATGCCTACAAGCTTTCCTTGCATTGGCGTTTTTATGGCAGTCTTCATTTGACAATTAAATCAGTGGTATAAACATTTATCTTAACATCTTAATTGCCCACGATCTAGTATAATAATGTCCTTTTTTTCTGGAAATTATGGAGCTCGTTTTATGGAATGGCTACCACATGACTTTGACGGTGACGTATATTCTTTATTTCATTAACCCTCCATAATGATTTGAGTGCATTCAAATCTGTTTTTAATGGACTGTTGAAGATATTTCGCTAGCGCTCAAATATATGATTGAATCATATTTATCTTGTAGTGAACCCACGATGCAACGTGGAGTTCTTTCTTCATCGATTCAAAACCAAAAGCAATAAATGAAACAATCTCATAGCCTTGGGAAGAGTAAACGTGACAAGGTACCAGCTTGACAACTAGTGGACTAATTTCTTCATAGTTAAAATTAATAACTACATGGCATAAGTAATGCCATCTCATAGTCTATCAATAATTTTGCAGCAAAAAAGTATGATATACTTTCAAATGAGCTTCTCTTTCCTGTGACACCGAAGAACAAACCCATAGATGATCGAAAAATTGTTTTTTTTATGATCACAGCCTGATCTTTGCAAACTCATTGGTCTCGAATCTTCAAATAGACAAGAAACATTTATACCAAACTATGGCTTTAACTAATAGTTGGAAATGCCAAATTTTCTTAAGCACGTGTACAATCTTCCAGATATGAAATGATAGCCTTTAGAATATTATAAATGCAATTATTGAAGGTAAAAAAAAACTTATGCCTTGAGTGAAATACATCCACGTAAACAATCTGAGAATTGTAAAAGAAGCTTAAAACTTTATGGGAAACAATGCTTTATTTAAATAAAGAATCCCAAGATTTGTTTATAGAAAAACTTCAAGGGATAATCACATGTGTTAAAATTGCAATATTAAAGAACCCTTTAAAATAACAATTAAAGCTTTATCGAAGATTCTTTCATATTAATATATGTACATGATATTGTAAAAGAGATTTTTGGATAAAGGATTTTGAAAAATGATTTTGTAATTGAAGTTGAGAACATTAAAGATATGATACTTCATATAAAGATTAATTTTGATTTCTTGAAATTAATAATTTCATATATAGATAAGAAAATCAAGGATTGAAGATAATCTTAATATTTTGATGAGATAAAATGTTCTTCTTCTCTTAAAATATATATATCAAACATATAATCTTTGTTAAAATTTATTGATATTGATAATGACTATCATTATGATGAATAATGAGAATATAAATTTCAACAAAAATCAATTTTAATTAAGGACCAACTAAAAAGTAAGTCATGCTATTTAATGAATTTTGGCCACAAACACTACTACATTTCGACCAAAAATCCGACGGCCGTTTTGTCGGATTTTCGACACTTCCCTGTCGCATGTACGACACTTTGGTTTTTTTATAAGCGTTGAAAACTTTTCGTCGGGTATCCGACACCTAGGTAACCGTCGGTTAAGCGACACTTAACTAACCGTCGGTTGAATGTACATCGTCGGTTATCCGACACTTATTAAGCGACGGTGACGAAAATTTTTAACAACATTGTCACTTGCCGGCGTCGCTTAACTGACACCTTTAGGACATATGCGTCACATAACCGACAGATCTAGGCATCGCATAACCAACGGCAATGTATTTTTAAAATACATAGGCGTCGCTTAACCGACACCTATAGGCGTCAGTTAAGCGATGCCTGTGTTTTTTTTTTTTTAAATATTGTGAAAATTACCTTCTTTCCCCTAATGTTTTGTGCTAGTAAGAGTCTACCTTGTCACTTCATGAAATAAAACTTTACTCTTATAT
>LPNX010116680.1:0-12643 GCA_001517045.1 Pseudotsuga menziesii
TCACATATATATATATATATATATATATATATATATATATATATATATATATATAATTTTCAATGCTAATGATGACCTTTTTTTGAAGAAAGATGTGCTTTGTCCTGACAGCTCCCTGTTTTTTTGAGGAATATATGGATGGTTTAGTTGTCTTTGAAGGTGCTACTATGATAATTTGTTAATTCCAGTTTGGACTGTTTGTGGGACATTATGGTATTGGCTTAAATTTTTGAAGCTTAGGCAGTTCTATTCCTTTTTTTTAATAGAAACGTGAAATAGAGTTTGCATTAATAAAAAAGTAGTATCAGTTACATGGTTGGATCAGAGCTTTCAAAATATTAAAACCTGTGATAGAGTATTTCTATGATATACTAACACTATATTGTTCTATTTCATATTCATAACTACTGGATTGAGTATTTCCTATACTGCTCCCTCTGATAGAGCAAATTACAACATATTTATTATAAATCAATAGACAAAAAAAACATTCAAAAAGACAAATAAGAGCTAGTTCTTCATTTCTAGTTTGGAAGATTCGCTACATCTTGGAAGTTCACTACATCCTCAAGAGACGAAGAGATCTCTTCCGTTGGATATTCTTGGCCATGATGCAAATGAATGTCCAAATTCCTCAAGATTCCACTCATATATTCCTAAATGTCATTTAAATACACTTGAACCTCCTATATAGACTCCTTCAGTTGGACAAAGTGTTACTCATAACGCTCATTGCTAGTCATGATATTATCCTAAAGCATACCCTTCAAATCGGTAAGAAAATTCCAAGTCTTCCTGAAATTTTCAGCCTACGCTTTCCCCATTATCTACAAAATCGTATTTATTTCTTCTATATCCCCAACTTGGACCCTATAGGTCCTTTCGACATCCTCTATCCTGGTGTCAAAATGTGAGAGCTCAAGCTCGGTATGGCATTGCCTGTTATAAATTGCAGAAACCACCTCAAACTCATAGGAAAGCATTTTCTTGAAATTGATATGTAACCCTTAACCTGTTTGAGAGCACTGAAAGACATATTCAATTCTGAAGAATTAGTTGAATCACCCTGCATTCTGCTAATATCATGAGGTGAATTTAATTCCTACTGTAGGGAAGCACACATGAAAATAAAGAAGAATGCCCTTGTGACTATAATATCGGCTTCTATGTTGTCTCGATGGCCTCTAAAACCTGCCTTAAATCTCAAATCGATGCTATGAACACAAGAAACTATCTTCTCGTCCCTTCTTCCAATGACAATGTTCAATTTGTGTGACCTTTCGAGACTACAACCTGCATTAATCACCATCACATGCATGTATCCTTACACGCATAATGAATGTGAAGGAGGAGGATTTATGGATCATCGAGGAGAAATAAATGCATGTAGATAAATTTTTGCACCACCCACCTATTCCTTTACATGATCTCCTAAGGAGGCTTAAAACTGCAATACTAAACACGGGTGCTTCATGAGGAATATGAGAACCATTCTTATTCCCTTTCATACAATAGAAAGAACTAGTTAAGCCAAAATACAAGGAGACTATTTAATTGTTTTAATAGAGTTATCAATTACTAATTCTCCTTCTTTAAGCCTTAAACCCTTGTTAGCAAGGGGGTCTGCTTCTTAATTGTTATGGTGCTTTATATGAAAGAACTAAATTTTGGTAAAGTATGATATATATGGGCCAGAATTCTCTTCTACATCATTCCTGCTACTTCATTTATATTCATCTAAATATTTCTCATCTTATGAATGAGAATCTAGGAATCCCAAATACTTGAAAGGAGTCAGTCTTTAATTCCTTTAGAGCTTCTATTCCTTGCATTAAGGTTTCCCATTCAACCTGATTATTTGTTCTCTTTCCCAAGACCAAAGAGAAAGATAAGACAATATTTCCTCCTGGGTCAAAAAGAATCCCTCTTGCACATGTTTCCCCTGGATTCCCTTTCAAAGCTCTGTCAAACAAAAGGCCATTTGGTTTTGTCCTCCACAAAAGAAAGGAATCCAAAGAAATATCTAAATCTCATTCATGAGCTCTATCTAAGCAATTTGACTGAAGGGATTCGATCCTGTAGAACTGAGTAACCCAACTAGATTATGAGGGAGACAAAGGTTCCAAATGTCTGGTAGACCATGAGTAATTAGAAACTACCGCATTTGCATAATGGCCTTAGTAGTAGTTTTGAAAGGGATGGTATGAATTCCTTCAAAGATTTTTTTTTTTGAGAAATCCAAATTTTCTAATTAAAATACTTTGGGAGACCATACCAAATATTTAACTAAGTCTTTTTTCCCACAAAGTCTCTAGGATACTGTTCTGTCCATCCCTTAAAGTAACCAGATATCTAACTAGGTAGGATAGGCATGACCCCAAGGTTTTTAATAGATTTTTCCCACACCAGAATAGTGAAGGGGAAGTATAAGAAGAGATGATCAATAGTTAGTTTTGCACAAGACACGCTTGCTTAGCCCTTTTATACCTCTATTCCTAATATTTTTTGTTGTAAGGATATTTTTGTGAACCAAGACCCATGAGAAAGCATTTATTCTTGAAGGGAAATCAAGCTTCCAGACTTGCTTCCAAATATTCGAAGGAGGAGACTGGGGAATCTTAAGGAGCAATTGACCATATCCTTGTCTCACATTGTACCTTCCTTTTCGGCCCCAATATCTATGGTACTTGTATTTTTTGTTCGTCGAAGCTTATGTTGAGCTTGAGAAGGAGAGCAACGAATTCATCACACAATGGAACATGAATGTTTAGGGATTTCCAATTTCTCCAAACACCATTCTCTGACCAAGATGAGAGATCATAGAGCTTAATTATTCCTTCACTCCTAATCCAAACCTTTATCCCTTGTAAGCCTTATTTTTCTTTCAATGGAGGATTATGCATAACACTATCCTCCAAAATGTTGATTCTCTTCCAATTCCCAAGGATCCAATGCAAACTTCCCTTTCTAAGCTTTGAGGTCACTTTACAGATAAGCCCAAACTTGGATCCTTGTCCAGAAAGGTCATTGTCCAGACTTTGGAGCATGCTCGTTTTCATATATTTCTTTTTTAATACTTCTTTCCAAAACTCCAATCCTCAAGATATATATCTCTAGATAATTTTAGCTCCCATTGTGATGTTCATAAGTTTTGTTTCCCTGGTGGATAAGCCCTCACTTTACTTTTTCATTGTGGACCAACTCCCAATTTACCAAATGAAACTCCCCCCCCCCCAACCTTTACCACTTTGCCAAAGAAAGATTATAATTTATTTACCCATGGTGGATAATATCCCAACTAGAGCAAAAATACCAAAGAAAAGTAAAATAGGCATTGAGCTAAAAACATACTTGATTAAAGTTATATTCTTGCTGAATTCATCTAGTTCACTCCCCACGACTGGACATCTCGCTTAACATTTTGTACCACTTCTTCCCAATATGTAGCCTTGATTCCATTATTCAGAGAGAGAGGGACGCCTAGGTATTTAAAGAAGGTCCAATTCCCCATTACCTTGAATCCCACTATCCTTGAAAGCTCAAAATTTAAAAGAGGGGGGGAATTCTAGCTGTATAGACAACATTTCCCAACATTGGTTTTCCCTCCTGAAGATTTTAGAAAGGAAAATACAAAACTTTTGAAATTTCTTGCTGTGGTTTTAGAAGCACTTCCCATAAGTATTGTGTTATCAGCAAACTGAGCATGGTTGGATTCTCTAACTCCTCTAGAGATCCAATCACCTAGCAAGGATCCATTATAGATTTTATTATTAAGGTTCCTACTCAAAGATTCAATCTCTAATATATATATATATATATATATAGGAAGGGAGAGAGAGGGAATTCCTGATGCAGACCCCTAGATATTTTAAAGAAATCGGTGGGTATCCCATTGATCAAAGGGAAAATCCAACGGCTTCCAATACAAGTTCTGGTCCATTGAAAAATCCCATTAGTGAACCTGAAATGTTTCCTTACTCTATAGAGAAATTTGTGCATGACTCTATCGAAGGAATTTGCAAGATAAAGTTTGATGGCCATGCATTTTTCCTTCCTTTCATAGCTCGAGTGATTCGTTTCATGAACAATTATTATATTGTTGATGATTTTTCTTCCAACTAAAAAACCACCCTGGATCCCTGACCTTCTACCAATCGTGCCTTTCCATAGAAGACACCATGGTATTAAAGTCACCAACTACTATACATCTAACCTAAAAAATACTTTCTCTGAGATCCTCCACAGATCTCCAAAATTCTTGATTTTTATGATGCATTACCGGCGTATAAACGTTGCATATATGAAATGACACGCTCTCTTCCAAATAGGCCTATTCTACCATTGAACAATTGAAGTTTCTCCAAACCTCTATTAGAGATAACCTTCTTTTCTCTCGCTAGGTTAGCAAGGCGCTCAGCTTCTTAATTATTACAGCGCTTTATGTGAAAGAATTGAATTTTGGTAAAGTATGATATATGGGCCAAGATCCTCTTATGCACCCTTCCTGCTACTTCTTTTATATTCATCTGAAGCTTTATCATCTTATGAATGACAATATAGGAATCCTAAAGAATTGAAAGGAGATAGCCTTTAAGTCCTTTATAGCTTCTATTCCTTGCATTAAGGTTTCCCATTCAACTTGATTATTTTTTCTCTTTCCTGAGACCAAAGAGAAATATAAGACCATATTTCCTATTGGGTCAAAAAGAATCCCTCTTGCACATGCTTCTTCTGGATTCCCTTTCGAAGCTCTGTCAAAGAAAAAGGCCATTTGGTTTTGATTTCTCCTCCACAAAAGAAAGGCATCCAAAGAAAGATCTAAATATCATTCATGAGCTCTATCTAAGCAATTCAACTTAAGGGATTTGATCCTATAAAACTGAATAACCCAACTAGATTCTGAGGGAGACAAAAGTTCCAAATGTCTGGTGGACCATGAGTAATTAGAAACTCCCTCATCTTCATAATGGCCTTAGTAGTAGTTATGAAAGGGGCAGTATGAATTCCTTCAAAGATTTTTTTTTGAGAAATACAAATTTTCTAATTAAAATACTTTGGTAGAGCATACCAAATATTTAACCGATTCTTTTTTCCCACAAAGTCTCCAGGATACTATTGTCTCCATCTCTTAAAGTAACCAGATATCTAACTAGGTAGGAGAGGCATGACCCCAAGGTTTTTAACAGAATTTTCCGACACCAGAATAGAGAAGGGGAAGTATAAGAAGAGATGATCAATAGTCAGTTTTACACAAGACACATTTGCTTGTCCCTTCGATACCTCTCTTCCTAATATTTTTTCGTTGTAAGGATATTTTTTTGAACCAAGAGCCATGAGAAAGCATTTATTCTTGAAGGGAAATTAGGCTTCCAGACTTGCTTCCAAATATGTGAAGGAGGAGACTGAGGAAGCTCAAGGAGAAATTGACCATTTCCTTGTCTCACATTATACCTTCCTTTTGGGCCCCAATATCTATGGTACTTGTATTTTTTGTTCGTCGGAGCTTTATGTTGAGCTTGAGAAGGAGAGTAGCGAATTCATCACAAAATGGAACATGAATGTTCAGGGATTTCTAATATCTCCAAACACCATTCTCTGACCAACATGAGAGATCATAGAGCTTAAGTATTCCTTCATTCCTAAGACAAACCTTTATGCCTTGTAAGCCTTATTTTTCTTTCAAAGGAGGATTATGCATAATACTATCCTCCCAAATGTTGATTATCTTACAATTCCAAAGGATCCAATGCAAAATTCCTTTTATAAGATTTGAGGTTGCTTTACAAATAAGCCAAAACTTGGATCCTTGTCCAGAAAGGTCATTGTTAAGACTTTGTAGCATGCTTGTTTTCATATATTTCTTGTTTAATAATTCCCCTGCCCCCACCTTTACCACTTTTCCAAAGAAATGTTATAATTTCTTTACCCACGGTGGATAAGATCCCAACTTGAGAAAAAAGACTGAAGAAAAGTAAAATAGGCATTCAGCTAAAAACATACTTGATTAAAGTTATCTTCATTGCTAAATTCATCTAGTTCACTCCCCACAAGTGGATATCTCGCTTAACGTTTTGCACCACTTCTTCCCAATATGTAGCCTTGATTCCATTTTTCAGAGAGAGAGGGACACCTAGGTATTTAAAGAAGGTCCAATTCCTAATTACCTTGAATCCCAGTATCCTTGAAAGCTCAAAATTTGAAAGAGGGGGGAAATTCTAGCTGTATATACAACATTTCCCAACATTGGTTTTCCCTCCTCAAGATTTTAGAAAGGAAAATATGAAACTTTTGAACTTTCTTTCTCTGGTTTTAGAAGCACTTTCCATAAGTATTGTGTTGTTATCAAAATAAGCATGGTTGGATTCTCTAACTCCTCTAGAGATCCACTCACCTAGCAAGGATCCATTATAAATTTTCTTGTTAAGATTCCTACTCAAAGCTTCAACCTCTAATATATATATAGCAAGGGAGAGAGAGGGAATTCCTAATGCATACCCCTAGATATTTTGAAGAAATTGGTGGGTCTCCCATTGATCAAAGGGGAAATCCAAGGGCTTCCAATACAAAATCTGGTCCATTGAAAATTCCCATTATCAAAACTGAAATTTTTCGTTACTCTATAGAGAAATTTGTTCCTGACTCTATCGAAGGAATTTGCAAGATCAAGTTTGATGGCCATGCATTTTTCCTTCCTTTCATAGCTCGAGTGATTCACTTCATGAACAATTATTATATTGTCGATGATTTTTCTTCCAGCTAAAAAACCACCCTGGTTTTCAGAGATTAATCTCGAAAGGATCTTTTTGATATGAGAGGATATAATTTTTGTCAAAATCTTATAAGCATTACAGATAGATTTTGGGAGAAACCTTTTTAAAGAAGTGGGTTTTTTTCTCCTTGTGGATATGAGCTATGAAGGAATATTTTTAGTGCCCCCTTACCCTATCCCTTCCCATAGAGAAGTTGATCATTAGGAACAAAGTTTCCTTATTTAAGCTCCAATAATGCATGTAAAAAGAGATGGGAAAACTGTCAAGGCCAGGTGCCTTGTCCGGATGAAGGGACCATATTGTGCCCTTAACCTATTCTTTAGAGACCCAATTAAGTAAATGATCATTTTCTTCTACAGATATTAGTGAGGAAATGCAATCAACAAAGAGACAACATTTTCCACGTCCTCTTCTTCTTCCTTCTAACTCCCAATTTAACTTGTCTTCCCAGATGTAGCTCGATAAGCCATTAATAAAAGAACTGCAATCTTACCGAATTATTGAAGATACTTCTTGAAAGATTGAGGGCCCATATTTTCAGGGATTATGAATTCTAGGAAAATGGGCTTATGATCTAAAATAGAGGAGGGAAAAATATTTGTCAAAGGAATACTACTCTTTTGCGTGAAAAAGAAACTTACATGAAAACAGTCTAGATGAGTTGCAATGTGCCCAGGGCCAATCATTTTGTTGCTCAAGGTGAATGTCCTTGTTCTAGGCTTGATGTTAGAAAGGTCCCACAGTGGTTGTAACTCTTCTAGTTTCTCACCAAATGGATCCCTGATCTTCTACCAACCATGCCTTTCCATAAAAGACACCATGGTATTGAAGTCACTAGTTACTATACATTAATGTAAAAATCCTTTCTCTAAGATCCTCAAAAAATATCCAAAATTCTTGATTTTTATGATGCATTACCGGCCCATAAACGTTGCATATCTGAAATGACAGGCTCTCTTCCAAATAGGCCTATTCTACCATTGACCAATTGAAGTTTCTCCAAACCTCTATTAGAGATAACCTTCTTTTGTCCCGCCAGGTTAGCAAGGCGCTCGGCTTTTTAATTGTTATGGCGCTTTATGTGAAAGAACTGAATTTTGGTAAAGTATGATATATGGGCCAAGATCCTCTTATGTACCCTTCCTGCTACTTCTTTTATATTCATTTGAAGCTTTATCATCTTATGAATGACAATCTAGGAATCCCAAATACTTGAAAGGAGTTAGCCTTTAAGTCCTTTAGATCTTCTATTCCTTGCATTAAGGTTTCCCATTCAACTTGATTATTTTTTCTCTTTCCCAAGACCAAAGATAAATATAAGACCATATTTCCTACTGGGTCAAAAAGAATCCCTCTTGCATATTTCACCTTCTGCAAACAGAAGATGTTCCTCTGGTCTAAATGGTTCAGATCTAGA
This sequence comes from Pseudotsuga menziesii, assembly GCA_001517045.1. NCBI lineage: Eukaryota > Viridiplantae > Streptophyta > Pinopsida > Pinales > Pinaceae > Pseudotsuga > Pseudotsuga menziesii. Next base: position 8,188 of record LPNX010116680.1, read on the forward strand.
AAAAATGAGTGAACGACAAAGGATGAAGACCTTCCCTGGATGTCGTAGACACCTGGAATGCTGCTTTGATAGTGAACCTGTGTACCTGCAAACAGATCAAACATGAAAACACATAAAAGCTACCAGAACATCATCTACTTATCCATGTTAGTGACTAAGGAATCTAACAACATGTACATGTGAAATCAAAACAACAGTAATGTGCAACGAAAATCAGATTTGCATTAAATATGTATGGAGAAGCTTACAACCATAGCCTTAGTGTTGATAGACATCTCCATGAAACAAACACTTCATCCCCATAAGCTCCAACATTGCTCGCTATGCTCTCCAATGATTTGGACTAGCTAGTCAATCCAACAACATAACAATACCTCTATAGTCCTCTCCCTCAACTATGGACATGAGCTTGTATTTATAAGGCTCAATGGATAGGGATAAGGGAGGACATGAGGCTCATGATCTAGAAGACTCGAGAAACTTCTCTTTTTCCAATTTTACCTAGGGTACCACTTTTCTTCTCCAATGACAGAGCAGTTTAGATGAGAAACGCTTATGGACCAACGACCATAGGTGGTGGCTCCGCTTATGGAAAATAGGATACAGGTGGTGCGAGTAAGGTACCGCTCGTGGGACATAAGGAAAGCGTGGTGCTAATTTTTTTCATGTAAGATTGACAAATAGAGTAGGTTTCCACTCCAAGTGCTGGGATTAAGGGAAAACATGGAAGTTAAAGGTCTTATGACATGGTGGTGATAGGATTTGGGTATAACAGAATGCCCCCCAAAGCATGAGACTTAGAGGGATACAATAAACAAAAGATTTGAGAGAAAAAGTTGTCACTTTGAGGTTAAAATGTCAAATCGATCAGAGAATGTCATCTAGTAGGCATCTGTAGTACATCAATATATTTGACTCGTAGCACAAGTAACCAAATCATGGCTGTAGACCAATACAAGGCAGATCCATGAGAGGAATAGACAAGCATGGCTACTGGAATACAACGTAGATCCATGTGATAGAGGACTCAAACTTGGACATAGCTACCAAACATACAACATAGATCTATGTCATACAGATGCAAATTTGAGCATAGCCACGACCATACAAATGTGGATCCATGCTAGATATACAAAACTCCATCGCAACCTGGGGAAATCAATGAGCACTAAACAAATACCCAGGGTCGAGTCTTGTCTTCCACAAAGTACGATTCTATCCATGTGATTACAATGATTTGAAGTCAAACATGGTAGAAACCACTTGATTACTGGCCAATGATGTGAATCGTTAACAAGTGCGAGGGAAATAACCATTGATGTCAATTATTCCCAAGGTACCCTAGTACAATCTACTGAGTGTGAATAGATGTCCTGATGTCAAACACCTAGTCGATTCTATCAATCAAAGGTCAATGATGTGAACCTATGTCGAGAGTGAGAGAATCCGTCATTAAGGCATACAGACCTCAAGGTACTAAATTTTTGTTTCTAAGACTATTTCCCGGATAATGAGCTGATGTCAACGGGGATAGTCTCATTGAAGGAGGGCCATGATGAGTCCCACATCAACGGCACGAAACTGGGAACATAGTTATGGAATGATGTGAATGTAGTAACCACAATACTGACTCAAAAGTACTGACACCGAGACTGTTTTGACTGCAGAGGAAGACTTCTTCAACTTCCCTTTAAACATCAGGTGGCATGGCACAAGACTTGGCAGCATGACTAAACAAGACAAACTCACAATGTGACAATGGACAATGCATTCTTTTGAAAGACTCAAAGGAGTGGCATGAATCATGAAATTGGATCGCCACGGAGATCAGCTGAATACCCAATTGAATGAAACGATATGCAGACAAGTGCCATGTTCAAAGGTAATGACAAACTACTGCCATTTATTTGCAAAATGATTCCCTTCCCATTCCCCCCATCATGATTGATGAGTGCCTCTTTTCATTTTTATGAATTCAAAGAGGGTAACACACACTCAATATAGCTTGTTCGAAGACAAGTCCAAACTCATATGTTTTACGAACCTGAGAGAGGAGGGGTTCGTTCCCAAAAACGGGTCTCTTAATGTTTAATTTAACAAGTCCAATGAAAGAAAAATCAGTATCGTTCATGTTTAGAGAGTCTGAATGATCATGGAAGAAGACTCCAAAGGGTCCTTTTTAATATGATTTAGTCCCTAAGGCCCGAAAAAGTATAAAATCATACCTTAGAGAAATCATCTAGTCATGATTGGCTAGAGTGATCCTTTTTCGTAAATAGTCTATCCGAACTGAAAAAGAGATAACCTGCTGTCAAAGAGACGACTCTTCAAATATTTTAACAAGCGTGAAGAAGAAAAGATCACTCAACAATCTTTTCATATTTAGGGAGACCGAAAAGAGTTTAAAGAATACTCCATTAGGTCTCTTTTCACAATGATAGTTTTTACGAATCTGGAAAGAATCAGAAATGGACTCGGACCTTTGATACTAAGTTTCGAGAGCATGATCAAAGGGTCGTAACAAACACTCATTGACTTTTTCCATTTTATGGCAGTGCGAAAAAGTAAAAAATGAACTTCCAAAACTTTACTGCTATTGTTCTTCTATCTTGCAACGACTCAAAAACAAGTGTTAAATGCGCCAATAGCTAACATTAAGGGATTATTACTGATAAATTTTGAGTAATAAGCGATTTTAAATCAAAATTATAGTATGTCAAACCCAAAAATGTGTATAAAATTCATGTAAATAGTGAAAAACCAAATCATTTTACTATTTACCCATAGTGGAGAGCATTTGGAGCACTTTCCTAGCCAGATGTTCAGTTGCTAGTATCGAGAGTTTCCACCATTGGATTCAAGTGCCGTCAGCTCCAGGTAATAGTTTAAACCCTACTCGTTCCTTCTATAGTTTCAATTTTGATTTTGAATGGTGTTTTGGGCTTGTATGGCAAGCCCTAAAATTGTGGAAGCGAGCACCGTGCTTATCCCTTGCGGGATACGCGATACCTCGCTAGAACCGCATCGAGAACAAAGCACACAGGCAGTGCCACTTCCTGTCTTCAATGGTGCACAGGCGGTTCCAGCCGTGAAGATGTAAAAATATTCACACAAGAAAAACTAGACCATTTCTTTTGATTTGAAAGATTAAGAATGATTCTAATGGGTCTTGTGATTGTTTTGGGTAGGTTATAGCTGATAACAAATGGTGATATGGAAAGAAATATATCATGATAATGATGACACCTTCACCGAGAGAAATGTGGGTCACATAGCCGCATTAAGAGACTGCGGGCTCCTAAAATTCTTCCAGACTCCTAGTATGGTATCACACGAGCGATTGCTTGAGCATATACTCCAGATGTGGAATCTAGAGCAACAATACTTTGAAGATGGTGCTCACATTTTGACAGTGGAGGTAGAGGACATTTACTTCTTGACTAGACTTTTGAGATGGGGTGCTCCCATCTCATTGATAGGTTCCCGAGGAGGGGCTATTACCACACAAGAGTTGATAGACTGTCACTGTATTCCAGGGACAAGGACATCGGGGAAGAAAATCCCCATAAAAGTAGTGACAGATGGACCTCTATGGAATGTACTATTTACCATGCAGAGAGTGGCAGGAAGCCAGGGAGTGCACTAGGATTCTAGAGCACATATGCTCTATGCCATAGAGGACATGGCGCCTACAGTCTTCAACTTGGAGGAAGCCATGTTTTCGATATTCAAGGATCAACTAACTAAGTGTAAGCAGGGGGAACTAAAGTAGTTCATTTTTGGTTCCATTCTATCCTACTTCTTCTTCGAGCGAGTTTTACAGATGAGACCCCAGGTGGTATTTATAGAGCTGAGAGCACAGGACCCTCGCATGCTAAGGTGGGTCCAGATTATGGATCGTACTACAGCGGGCAGGGGGAAGGTGAAGTTCAGTGACCTGTTCTTCTGATGGTTGAGAGATCAGAACCTCATGGTGGAGGATTATGCGTATGTGGGTACAGAATTTAGTGGAGACTTTGACCTACCACTCCTACCTGGTGGATAGTGGGGTGACATTAGTAAGAAGCAAAAAACCCTAAAATGGCCATATTTTTTTTTATGTGTTTGATGTTTTATATTTTTTATGTTAAGTAACGAGACCTGAATATCTTCATGTAGATGTTGAAGTAGTACGACATGAGGGAGCTTCCCCATTGGATAGACGATCTGAAGCTCACTTTGTACCATAGGGTGATGATGTGATCGGGGAGTTAGAGGAAAAACTAGAGAGGTTGACCCTAGACACCCTTGATGCTTCCATTGATGACCTCCCTCTGAGGTATCAGAGACCTACAGCAGGAGTACTGGGTCTGTTATCCCTAAAGTTGGACCTTAATAGCTTCAGAAATAAAATCTTCATTGACTCTGACAGTCAGGGTTTTTAATGGCACTCTGCCTTCATCATAATTTTCAATAA
>LPNX010116680.1:14116-45507 GCA_001517045.1 Pseudotsuga menziesii
GTTTGATTTTAACGTCATGAGTGGGAAATATGCCAATCTAGGATGTAATTAGCTAATGATTCAGCAACTACATTATTTTTCTTAGGGATATTCCTATAGGTGATAGTTTCAAATGACCTCTCTAACAAGCGTACCCTTTGAAAGAGGCAGAGAAGCACAGGGTTCCTAATGGTATAAACATGGTTTATATTACAAACCACGAGTTGTGAGTCCATCAAGACTACCAAATTGTGAATGACCTGGGAGGTAGCTTCAGTCAGAAGAGCTATGAATGCTTGATGCTCAACGATATTGTTGGTAGCGGGACCAATACAAACCACTCTTGAATTGACCAAATCTTCAGTTGGGGACTAGAGAACCCAAGTAGCTGAGGCAATATTCAAGGTGTAGCAGCAAGCACCATCGGCAAATCCGTAGAAATCCATCTGCTCTGCACAACCAAAACATGGTATAAACAGATATGGACACTAAACTCAAAACCATATTGAAAATACTTAAAACACACTGAAACTCAAGCAATATACATATATACAAGATACTATCCAAGAAATATCTAGGCATAGTACCTGTTTAGGTACAACCCATTGCAAGGTTTCCCTAAAGGGATTCCATCGTTGTCTACGAGCTCGTGGGCCCCTTTCTCTAAGACTTTAGAAATAACAAAAGGACCGTACCACATGGACTCGAACTTTCCTTTCCCTAATTTTTCATATCTCTAATCATATGTCAAAACTAGGTCACCCTCATTAAAGCAACGAGGCTGGACGAATTTATCATACTGCGCCTTGATGCATTTCTTGTGTGCCTCATTATCCAAGGTAGCATCTCTCCTAGTTTCTTCAAGGTTATTCAAGTATAAAATTCTCTCTTCCTCTATGGAAGTGTCTAGGAGAAGTTCGATGTAACAAACATAAAATAAGATAATAATTAAATAATTAGGTTAACTAAGTTAGGTTATGAAATGAGATGTCTCCTCATTTCAAATGCCCAAGCCATATTTAAGGCATGGCCACCATTGTAACATATCATCCATTATCTTATCTATACAACCATTAATATACATTTGCCCTATGGCTTATCCGATATTCCAGATATTTTGGTGATTATTGTGTGAGCGAAATATTGTTCGCTATGATACCACTGAAGCGAACAATATTTCGCTCACACAATAATCACCAAAATATCTGGAATATCGGATAAGCCATAGGGAAAATGTATATTAATGGTTGTATAGATAAGATAATGGATGATATGTTACAATGGTGGCCATGCCTTAAATATGGCTTGGGCATTTGAAATGAGGAGACATCTCATTTCATAACCTAACTTAGTTAACCTAATTATTTAATTATTATCTTATTTTATGTTTGTTACATTCGACAGCAAGTTTCAAGGATGGAATATGACATTGAATCGGTAATACAGCTTCGAATCCATAGATAAGATGGAAAGGTGTGAAACCAGTATCTATTTTCACTGAAGTCCTGTAATCCCAAAGAGTGGATAAAAGGATATGGTGCCAGTTGGATTTATGGTGTCTAACCATCCAATGAAGCATATTTTTCAAAACTTTGTTAATGGCCTCTACCTGACCATTAGCTTGCGGATAATATGGCATAGAGTTTTCATGGAAAAAACCTAGCTTGGCACTTAGTTCCTCCATCATTTGATTACGGAAATGCGATTCGTGATTAGTGACAATGGACTACAGGACTCCAAATCAAGCTATGAAATGAATGAACAGGAAGAGAGTAGCAGTCTTACCATCTTCCGCATATGTAGGCCTAGCCTCAGCCCACTTTGTAAAATAGTCAATGACTACGATGATGTAACCATGCCCCCCGATTGAGATAGGATTACAATGCATATAATCAATCCCCCATTTGGAAAATGGGCCAACGACAATGACGGGGTGTAGCAGAGCAGGATGAGTGCACTTTTTGGGATAAAAATGTTGACAAGGTGGGCATTTCTTAATAGCCTCGTGACAGTCTTTGAATACTGAGGGCCATAAATAGCCAACGTGAAGGATTTTCTGGGCTGTAGCCATCCCAGATAAATGACCTCCACATGCTCCATAGTGGCAATCATTCAACACATGTTTAGGTTCCTCATAGGTGAGGCATCACCAGAGAATAGAATCAATCCCACGTCTCTACAAGGTATCATTCAGGATGATGTAGTATTTCGCATGGCGACGGATACGGCGGTGATCTCCATGGGATAGATTTGGCTGAAATATTTGTGTTTGGAGATAAATAAGCAAATCTCCATACCATAGATCGGTAGTGCTTATTAGGAACAAGAATTCATCCGTAAATGAATCACGGGGCTTATATTCTGTCGAAGCACAGGGAAGATCACACATGAGCTAGGAAAAGACCAAGGATTTATTTGATGTGGCTTTGGAAAATTCCAAATCAAACTCCTATAGTATGACTATCCATCGGGAGTACTTGCCCCTGAGCACCTGACGATTCAGGACGTAATACATAGGGTTCTAGTCTACCAATACAGTGGTTGTGCAGATCAGAATGTAGTGACAAAAGTTTTGTACAGCAATGACCATGGCCAATGCTAACTTCTCCACACATGAATATCGGGTTTCAAAATCCATAAGATTCTTACTAGCATAGTAAATCACATGCTCCTAACCGTTGGTATTTTCCTGCACCAAAACCATAGCGATGGTAGTAGTGGAGGAAACAATATACAAGATAAAGTCCTTTGAATAATTTGGGGGGTGTATCATGGGTGAATGAGTCAAAGCATGTTTGAGATTATCAAAGGTGCGTTGGGCTTGGTCATCCAAAAATAATGGAGTGTCCTTCTTAAGGAGATGCATATAGTCGTGCGTTTTCTCTACAAAATTGCACACGAAACGACAGAGAAAGTTTTCCTTCCCTTGCAAACTTTGGAGTTCGAGAAGATTGGTTGGGGCTGGTAGAGCTAAAATGGTGGAAATTTTCAATGGGTCAATTTGGATGCCATCCTTAGAGACCACAAAACCTAATAGATGTCTCGTCTCAACGCAGAAAACACATTTATGCAGATTGAACCATATATTATAATGACGACATCTTAGGAAAATGTCTCTAAGATGACCAGGGTGGACCTCCCATTACTGTGAATGAGTAGGGAGGTTTTCAAGGTACAGTTCAACAATATGTTTAATATCATGAAACACATAGGACATCGCACACTGGAAAGTGGATCCATCATTTTTCAAGACAAATGGTAACTTTCCATATGAAAAGGTTCCCCATGGGAAAAATAATGTCGTCTTGTGCTGATTGGTGGGTAATATCTCAATCTGATTATAGCCAGAAAATCCATCCATGAATGAGAAGATGACACTTCCGCCATAGTTGTCGATAATCTGATCGATGTGTAGAGTAGGAAAGTTGTCCTTGGGACAAGCTTTATTCAATTCTTTAAAGTCGATACAGACTCTAATAGTGCCCTACTTTTTGTTGACAGGGACAACATTTGATACCCATTCCATCAGGGGTACAGGATAAATAAACCCAGCTTTGAGAAGTTTCTCTATTTCAGCTTTAATAGCTGCGGCCTTCCGTGGATGCGCTTGCCTTAGTTTTTTCCTAACAGGTTTAGCCGCGGGATAGGTTTTAATTTCATGAACCATAATGGAGGGGTCTATCCCCGGCATTTATTCATAAGAATAGGAAAAAATATCACAGAATTCTTTGAAAAGTGCCTTGTATGCTTTAGATTCATCTGCCGAGCATTTTTGCCAAACATGAACATGCTCAATGGTACCAGGATTGGATGATATGTCAATCGGATTTGTCTGAGTAATGTTGCAAAGTTTTCCTTCAGAATTTGTGTCTTGCAACAATATAGGAATTTGGGGTGCGTTGACAATATTAGTGGAAAACAAGGATGCCAAATCATGGTTAACTGAACTGGTGTTGCGGAGGAACAGGGATCTATGATGGTGATCCTACCAAATGGACTCATTCGTATTCATGATCTCCATAATGGACTCGACGGAAAGAAAAGCCTCTGAGAGATAATATAGAACAGGAAGAGATGGTTCTAACTAGTAAGGCAGGTTGTAAGGATCCGAAGCCACCAGATGAAGCTCATCGATGTGATCATCGGAAAGGGTTTGAATGGTGTTGTATATTTCTTCATGTGGACTCAACGAGGTGGAATCAACAATTTGTTTTCCCTTGGGATCACAATCAAATGATGCAATCATATTCACTGTCGATGTGTCTATGTTAGGAGGATTGGATGAAAAAATCCCCATAAGGGAGGAATCCTTCAACATGCCTACCCCAATCGACTGGTAAGGAGGGGGAGACTTGATCCAGTGGATTATTCATCTTCAAAAATTACACTGATCCAATATGATACAAGGTTATTAATATATGGTTTTAAATCATATGCTAAACATTATATGCAACCATCCCTTAACATTTGTGGCACAGCCCGCATAGTTATTGCATGAGCCACGCAGTATCGCATGGCGTGCAGTATCGCATGGTGCACAGCTTATCGCATGGTGTGCAAATATTGCATGCTGCGTAGCTATAGCATGAGCCGCGTAGCGTAGTTTGTGCATGAGCCACGCAGTTATAGCATGGACCACGTAGTTGTGCACCGTCAAGTTGAACATCGAATGGTTCATGGAGGTTAGTCACATGCTGTGACATTTATCTGCTGCGACGTTTGAGGATGCTGCAACATTTGTATGTTGCGACAGCGGATCGGGAAATATGGTGAAGTCCTCATATGATGTGACATTTGTGAAGTTAGAGGTGACATCAAACGGTTACGTTACGTGTGGCGTAGCCCAGTTGCAATTCATTGCCACGTGTTGTGAGTCAACATGTGCGTGGAGTTAGTTGCAATTTTTCGGGGATATCGAACGTCATGGCAACATAACGCTTGTACAGTGATTTGGTGAAACTGCATGGTTCAGTTTAGCATATGGTTGTAACGATGATGAAGAAAATAACAGCTGTGATGATAAAACGAGTCGAACTGTTACTTACCCGGGGAACTAGATGCTTTTATAAACGCGTTTCTGGCCACATTAGGGGGCAGAGTTTTTTTTGAGAGCCCAATGCAACGTGTTTCTGTTGGATGTTGTTTTTGTAGAAGTCAACATTCTCTGTTATACTTTAGCTTTCTTTGTCTCTTGAAGGCTAATTGTAATTTCCAGAAGGGAGGTCTTGAAGACTTTGTATAGCATTCTGTTTACAGTTGCGGAAGTTGATTCCAGAACCATTTTGTACCATTTTAAAGAGATTAATTGGATCGGTACCCATTGGAGAGGGACCCAGAGACGTAGCCCAGTGGAGGGGGTGAACTCCGTTATCAAATTCTGGCTGTGACTCTCTGATTCAGTGTTTCTTCTTTATATCTGTTTATCAGTGTTGTTTTCTCCCCTCTGTTTAAGTTGCTTTTCAGTTCTGTCTTTAAGCATTCCATTGCTGTTAATGCTACTTCAGGAATTAAGTAAACTGATAAACACATTCTTTAAATAAACTTTTAATGCACTCAAGTTGAGGTCCGATGGATCATGTTATGGTATCAGAGCTAGTTAACTGCTTGTGCAAGTTTGTGAATGCTTACTAGGTCTAGGTTAAATCTTGGTGAAGGAGAATTAATTGAAGCTGATCCTGAGATTGGCTCAAGGAGAACATTCTCAAGAACCATGTCTTCTCCACGAGGGGAAGAAGAAGGACATACAGAACCGGAAAAACCTGTTATTTCCGAAACTGAGTTTTTGGAGGCTTTTATGAGCATGAAAGCCATGATGGAAATTCTACTCGATGAGCGAGCAGAAAGGAAGAAGAAAGAAGAAGGATCTTCATCCAAAGATGCAGAAGTAAATAAGGAAGAAAAGGGTAAAGGAGTAGGAGGTGATGGTGATCCTCCTGAAACTAATCAAACTTTCTCTTCTTCTCATACTTCTTATTCAAATCCTAATATGCCTTATTTCAAATTGGATGTTAAATTTGAATTACCAATTTATAATGGATATTTAGATGCTGAAAAGTTAGACAATTGGATCAAGCAGCTTGAAGTATATTGCAGGGTGCAGGGCATTAATGATGACCCTTCCAGAATTCAATTGGCTACTTTAAGGATGAGTGGAATGGCTCTTACTTGGTGGGAGAGCAAGATTCAGCAATATCTTCGAAAGAATGGTAAAATTATTTCAGTTTGGAATGAATTCATTGAAGTATTAAGGAAGCAATTTTATCCTTTAGGGCATATGCAACAATTAACCATGAGTTGGCAAATGTTTAGAAAAGCTAAAGGACAAAGCATTCAAGATTATACTCATGAATTCAGAAAGAGTGCTATTTCATTGAATGTTTCATTAGATACACAGGAAACTCTTCTTAAGTACATCGGTGGCATGCATTCTTATTTGAAGCATACTTTGTTGATGTTTAACCCCAGTAATTTGGATGATGTATGTGTTCAAGCTACCCATTTAGAAGCTAGGGGTAAGCATGCTAATGATTCTTTAGTGAAGAAATCCTTTAAATTTGACAGCAAATCGAAAGGAAAAGATAAGGGGAAAAAGAAGATGGCTACGGTTAATAAAGACGGTGAAAAGCCTACATGTTCACATTGTCAGAAGGGACATGATGTCTCTAAGTGTTGGAAACTTCATTCGGAGTTAAGGCCAAAGAAGTACGGAGGAAACAAAGATAAAGGCAAAGCAAAAGCTACTACAGCAGTTATTCAAGACTTGGGATCCGACTCAAGTGATAAAACAAAGGTTACAGCCGTCGGAATCCAGGGTAAGAATAAAAGTATCTCACTTCCCATTGATGCAAGATCAAGTTCTAGTGCAAGTACAAATCTGCCATCTACTTCTAAGCAAAATGATAAAAATAGAAGTGCACTGTTTCATGTTCGTGTCATTGCAAATCACACAAATATTGATACATTGTTTGATAGTGGTTTACAAGTAAATATGATATCAGAAGAAGTGGTTAAGAAATTGCATTTAGTTACTATGCCTCATGAAAAACCCTATCCTCTTGGTTGGGTTACTAATGATACACGGTTACAAGTTACAAAAAAATGTGTATTGAAATTTGCAATCACTGAAAAGTTCATGGATGAGGTAGAACTAGATGTAGTACCACTTGACATTTGTGGAATTGTACTTGGGAGTCCATATTTGTATGACCGGAAAGTAGTATTTTATAGAGAGCAGAATAAGTATCATAATTTTAAAGATGGTGTAGAGTATATTGTACGAGCACATAAGACAAAAAACCAATCTAGCCATAGTCTCTGCAAGACAAATGAAGAGGTTGGTAAATGCTAGTAAGAACTTTGTGTTAATAATGGTTAAGGTGAAAAATGATGAGGTCTCTAAATATTTTGAAGGATGTGACCCTAAACATAAATCTGAACTGATTGAAATCATTTCGGAGTATGATGATTTGTTTCAAGATCCAAAGGGGTTACCACCAAAGAGAGAGATTCAGTATGAGATACATTTGTAGCAAGATTTGCCACTCTTGAACATAGCTATGTACCAGATGTCTATAATGCAGAATGAGGAAATCAAGAAGCAGGTTCAGGAGCTGATTGAGAAGGGGGTCATCCGGCCAAGTACTTCTCCTTGTGGCTCTCCTATAGTCTTGGTTCCGAAGAAGGATGGGTCTTGGAGGATGTGCATCGACTATAGGGCCCTTAACAAAATCACCATAAAAAATAGGTATCCTCTTCCTCGCATTGATGATTTTCTTGATCAGTTGAAACATGAAACTTACTTTACAAAATTAGATCTACGTAGTGGGTATCATCAAATTTGGGTTGCTGAAAATGATGCCTGGAAAACAGCATTTAAAACCAAACAAGGTTTGTATGAATGGCTTGTGATGCCTTTCGGGATCTGTAACGCACCTGCTACTTTTATGCGGGTCATGAATGATGTTTTTCATTCATTCATTGATTATTTTGTAATAGTAAATCTGGATGATATCCTTGTGTTTAGCAAAACCTAGGAATAGCATATTGTACATGTGATGAAAGCTTTAGATGTACTGAGGAAGGAGAAGCTTTATGTAAAAATATCTAAATGTGAATTTGCTAAAACTTCTTTAGTATATCTGGGCCATATTATTGGTGGAGGCCACCTGCGAGTGGAGCCAGCCAAGGTTGTTGTCATTGTAAACTGGCCACGGCCTAACACCATTACTGAAATCAAAATTTTTCTAGGTGCGGTTCAATATTGGAGGAAATTCCTTTCTAGATTTTATTCCATTGCTGCTCCATTACATGCGTTGACAAGCGTCAAAGAGATTTTCTAGTGGGGAGGAAAGCATCAAAGAGCCTTCGACACTTTGAAGGAAAGGATTAGCACACCCTCAGTTCTGACGTTTCCATATTTGCAGTAGCCATTTGAGATCAAAACCGATGCCAGCGGGTTTTCCATGGGAGCCGTTTTGATGCAAGGAAGGAAGACAGTCTGTTACCATTCAGAAACGTTCTCTACTGCGGTAAGTAACTATCCGAATTATGATAAAGAGTTGTATGCTTTAGTACAGAGTGTGAAGAAGTGGAAACATTATACCATGGGAAAAGAAACATTCATACATACTGATCATTAGCCACTTCAATATTTGCAATCCCAAACTAAAATACAACAAAGTAGGCATTTAAGATGGATGGGATTCTTACAACAGTTTCATCTCGTAATTAAGTACAAAAAGGGAATTCATAATAAGGTAGCAGACATGTTATCAAGGCCTCCTACAAATGCTTCAATCATTCTTCAAAATAGTTCATTAACACATGAAAGTTATATTGAATAGTATGCAAAAGATAAAGATTTTAAGAAAGTATATGCATCACTAATACATGGTAAACAGGAAGAGAAATATTATGTGCATAATCAACTCTTGTATCATCATCTCTGTAAACTTTGTATTCCAGAGAAAGAGAGAGTGCATGTGATCCGAGAAGCACATAGTTCACTGATTGCAGGACATTTTGGGGTAAGTAAAACATTGTCTGTATTGCAGAATCACTGTTATTGGCCTCAGATGCAAGAAATTGTAGCTAAATACATAAGAGGTTGTGTTATGTGTGCAACGAGTAAGCCTAGCAATAGGAAATTGGGTTTGTACACTCCTCTTCCATTTTCTTCTCGTCCCTGGGAAATCATTTCTATGGACTTTGTAGGAGGACTACCTATGTCTAGAAAAGGGCATGATTACCTATATGTTGTTGTGGACAGATTCAGCAAAATGTGTATCTTAATGCCATGTAACAAACAGATCACTGCTGAACAAACAGCTCATCTATTCTTTCATAATGTTTGGGTACATTTTGGGCTACCCATGTCTATTGTATCTAATCGGGATTCCCGGTTCTTAGGAGAATTCTGGTCAACTTAATGGGAGCTAATGGATACTAAACTTAAGAAAAGTACAACGTTTCATCCACAGACCGATGGGAAAATAGAGGTAGTAAACAGAACAGTGATTCAGCTGCTCAGAGGCTATTGTAGTAAACATCCTAAACTTTGGGATGAGCAGTTGCAATATATACAGCATGCTTACAATCATGCAGTTCATTCTTCCACGAAAAGATCTCCTTTTGAAACTTGTTTTGGTTATCTGCCAAAAACATGGATGGACTTCTCTTTTGGCAAAGATGTAGTGGATGGACATCATGATGCAGATAAATCTCTAAGATTCATTCAGAGAATCCAAGCGGTGCAACAGGTAGTTCAGGAACAGTTGGAGAAGAGCCAGGCAAGGTACAAAGCCAGGCATGACAAGCATCGAGTTGATCATCAATTTCAGGTTGGTGATAGAGTTTGGTTACATATCACCAAAGAAAGAATGAAAGGTGAAGGTAAAAAGCTTAAGCCTATCAGGTATGGTCCTTTTGAGATCTTGGAAAAGATCGGTACTAATGCTTTTCGCTTGAATTTACCTCCATACATGCAAATTTATTTAGTTGTCAATGTTGAGAATATTAAACTGTATGAGCCTCCAATGATCATGGATGAGGAAACTAACATACAGATTCCTTCAGTTGATGATATGGCACCTGAATACATGAATGAGTTGTAGGATGATGTTATTCTTGACAGAAATGTGAGGACTTTACGAAGGGGGAATGCTGAGTACCTTCGAGTGGAGCTTAAAGGCAGACATCCTAGCAAGGCAAGATGGATGGAGATTGGGATAGTGAGGGATTTGTACCCTCACTTACTTGCATAATGATTCAGGCTTTTGGTGGTCCAAAATCTCTCTAATGGGGAGGAATGATCCAGTGGACTATTCATCTTCAAAAAATACACTGATCCAATATGATACAAGGTTATTAATCTATGTTTTTAAATCATATGCTAAACATTATATGCGACCATCCCTTAACATTTGTGGCACAGCCCGCGCAGTTATTGCATGAGCTGTGCAGTATCACGCAGTATCGCATGTTGCGCAGCTTATTGCATGGTGCGCAACTATCGCATGGTGCGCAGCTATCGCATGAGCTGTGCAACACAGTTTTTGCATGAGCCGCGCAGTTATAGCATGGACCGCGCAGTTGCACACCATTGAGTTGAACATTGAATGGTTCATGGAGGTTAGTCACATGCTGCGACGTTTGAGGATGCTGCGACACCGGATCGGGAAATATGGTGAAGTCCTCATACGCTGCGACATTTGTGAAGTTAGAGGTGACATCAAACAGTTACGTTACGTGTGGCATATCCCAGTTGCAAGTCATTTCCACGTGTTGTGAGTCAACATGTGCATGGAGTTAGTTGTAACATTTCAGGGATATGGAACATCATGGCAACATAACGCTTATACAGTGATTTGGCGGGATTGCATGGTTTATTTTAGCATATGGTTGTAACGATGATGAAGAAAATAACAGCTGTGATAATAAAACAAGTCGAACCGTTACTTACCTAGGGAACTGGATGCTTTTATAAACGCGTTTCTGGACACATTAGGGGGCAGAGTTTTTTTTGAGAGCCAAATGCAACGAGTTTTTGTTGGATGTTGTTTTTGTAGAAGTCAACATTCTCTGTTATACTTTAGCTTTATTTGCCTCTTGAAGGCTAATTGTAATTTCCAGAAGGGAGGTCTTGAAGACTTTGTATAGCATTCTGTTTACAGTTGCGGAAGTTGATTCTAGAACCATTTTGTACCATTTTAAAGAGATTAATTGGATCGATACCCATTGGAGAGGGACCCGAAGATGTAGCCCAGTGGAGGGGGTGAAATCCGTTATCAACTTCTGGTTGTGACTCTCTGATTCTGTGTTTCTTCTTTATATCTGTTTATCAGTGTTGTTTTCTCCCTTCTGTTTCAGTTGCTTTTCAGTTCTGTCTTTAAGCATTCCATTGATGTTAATGCTACTTCAGGAATTAAGTAAACTAATAAATGCATTCTTTAAATAAACTTTTAATGCACTCAAGTTGAGGTCCGACACATCAAGACTAGCCTAACATAGGGATGTTATTAGCTGTAGAGGTAGTAACATCTGACATACATGAATCTAGCTGGTCAATGCTAACAATTCTCTCTAGATGCAAAAATTGGACTATTCAGAATACCGTCGAAGCGACAGCAGTCATGGCGTAAAACCAATTTCTTCCTAGAAGGAGGTTGTAATCTAATGGGGCGTCTACTACTTCTACTTGAATAGAAATAGCTTTTACTCCAAGATCGACTGCAAGGGCTGATATGAGACAATGGGGCTGGAAACCTCATCCATCAAAGGATTTCAGAGTCGTAGGTGATGTTACAAGCTCGAGAGAGTCGAGAGCTTTCCAACAAGATAGAGACAAAACCAAAGTTGAAGCTCCTTCATCTAGAACAGTTCTAAAGACCTTCTTTCCAACTACTTTCTTGATGATTTGAAAAGCAAGTTTATGAGGTGGCCTAAACTTATAGTTCTCAACATTGAAATGAATCAAATTAGTATTGTCTGGGTCTAAATCTCCTAACGCAGTTAATAGGTTTTTGCATTGTGTAGGACAACTTTGGAGCACTTCTAAGGTAGACATTGCACATGGTGCCTGAGCAAGATATTCAACTACATTATAAAATTGAGCAGCTCAAACATTGGGGTTAAAAACAACCTTCCTAAGAGTACTGTTGGGTGGACGCAAAATCATGTCGAAAGTAGGCTTCTTGATGGTTAGGGGGGCAGTAGATGAGGAGTCAAGAGAACTAGTAGAGGGAGCTTTCCCTGAAGAATAATGGTCTTCTTTCTTGTTTGCGGGTTCGTCATAATTCTGACTTCGAGTTTGTAGACTAATGGTATCTGAGGACATCATATGAATTTTCTCTGATGAACTAGAGTTTCCCTAATTAGACATGTGGTCTATCAGTTGTTGTTGAAAGGGAAAAGGATCCGTGAGAATTGTGGGTGCGGGATTTGTTTTCAAAAATTGGGTGATTTCATCCCGGCAGGGACACTCTTTTGTGAAATGGTCACCTCCACATAGCAGACATGGATATTTTGATTTTCTTTTCCCTTTATCATTACCATTGTTGGTTGGTTTTGGGTTCTCCTATTGGTTTCCGGGATTTTTATTTTTACTTTTAGGTTTCTTTTTATTATTGCCAGAGGTTTTTATACTCTGAATAGAATTAACCTCGGTGGAAACCTTGGGAGTCAAAGGAGTAGAGGTGGAAGTCTGGGGTTACTTGGCAAGTTTTGTTGTTATTGGGGACTAGATTGAACCAACAATCCCATCAACAGGGACTTCTGCTGGTGGCTTTGCAGGATCGGTGCTTGGGCGAAGAGCTTGAGGACTCAAGTCATACAAAGTTCTAGACTGGGAATAGACCAAGTCTAGATACTAGGCTCGACTAATGGCTTGCTCTTCAGTAACGACACCGCCCATAGTCACATCACAGGCAATTGGAGGCAATAAATATTTGGTAAACTAATTAGCTAATAACTGATATGGAATAGGAGCCTTAATAAGTATTCTCCACCTTCTCCACTCGTGGATATGATCAGATATGTGGGTGGAGGTGTTATGTCACAGAGAATTTAAGAGATCAGTACCCGTTTCATAGAAAATAGGAAGCTGAAAGTGCATAAGAAAAACAGTTGCCAATGAGCCAAAACCCACAAATGAATGTTGCAGAAATTCAATGTACCACTTCGCGGCTGTACCGGTCAAAGTTTGCTAAAAGAGTCTTAAACGAACTGAATCATCCATAAGGGAGTTTGAAGAACACCACAGATGGAAAGTCATGACATGGTTTTTCGTATCATCTCCCTGCTTCCCATCAAACTTTGGAATGTCCGATGGTAACTTTACCGGAATGGGAGGCCACGAGGGGTTATGTTGAGTGGGGTCATTAATCAACTTGGACAAATTAGGCAAGTCCAAAGTTGCTAGGAAAGGTAATTGACAGTTAGGTTGCACATACTGGTAATATTGATATGGCATATAGTTACCAATAGGACCATAAGTAGAATGATGGACAGGTTGTTGTGAGGAAGAACTACCGGAAAATCCACCCATGGGGGGTTGATTTCCGAGATCAGGATCGTTAGGGAAACCAAGAAGTCTAGGAGGGGGACCACTGGGGCCTCCAGGACCACTAGGACCTCCAGGGCCACCAGGAGGTAGACCACCAGACCCTCCAGGACCTCTAGGAGGTAAACCTCAAGAGCCTCTAGAACCACTAGGGGGAGGGTCACCAAACCCTCTAGGGCCATTAGAAGGAAAGCCACCAGGCCCCCCAGGACCATTAGGCCCTATAGGGGGAGGAACTCCGTAAGGTGGTCCTCCAGCACCTCATGTAGTATGTATAGGTATCCCCCCCACAGTTGGCATGTAGGACCAGTTAGGTTGCCCCCATGGCATAAAAATATTAATAGGATATGGAATTCCATCATACGACATTTCTGTATGGTTGGGTGGATAATTAATATTTCCTACAGGTATTTGATTTGCTGTATAACCATAAGCAAAAGAGGTTTGAGTGGTTACAGGTTGTGCCCCCAAGAGTGTTAAATTTTCATATGCTTAACTAAGACATCAGTATATCATTTCATTTTTCATAATAAAAGCATATAAAACAGGATCACTAAAAGAAACAGTATCACAAGAACAACACAGATTTATCCTGGGAAAACCCTAAAGGGAAAAACCCAGCAAAAGCTTCCTCAATATAGATGCCCCAAAAAGGGAAAAAGGTAAAACCAACAAGGAGATCAAAAACCTTATTCTCCTCCTTCTCCAGCAACTCCTCTCCTCCACAAGTGCACTATTCCAAGTGAGTGTGTGTGTCTCAAGTGAGAAGCACTACACCTCTATTTATATTCATCCGTTCACTTAAAGTTTACTCAATTAACATGTCGGCTTAAGTTAACTCATGTAGGCTCGAGTTACACATGTAGGCTCAAGTAACCACATTGGGGTGCTGATGACCCACCTTTACAATTTGAGGGGACTACCTCATGACTCTTATTAGTTCTTCCGATTAGGAGCATCAAGGTACAATGAAATACAAATGGTTCTCTCGGTTGGACCATCGGGGACCACAAAATATACATAAAGAATATTCTTTGAAGTTACAATATTTCAACAAAGGGTTGACCTAAACTAGATGGGGGATTAACCACATTAGTGTGGGTGGGAGGGACATAGACTGTATATTGCTCTATATATTGCTCTATACTAGAGGTCTGTCCTTGACTAGGTACAATTTAGGTTCCAAATAACATAGGTCATGCCGGGGGTTGCCCGCTGGCACTAGAAGGTGATGATGAAACAGGAATTGAAGGCTGAGCCCCAGGTGCAGAAGACTTGGGAGGATTGGGAATAGACATAATATAGGAGGTGGTGGGGTTGGAATTTTGACCTGGGTTGCGTGGATTTACTGTGCGATCTAGAATCGGTTCAATCAGTCTCATAGAATCAGCAAGTGAGCTATATCCCACAGGAACAACTGTGAAACATGGTGGTGGTGTTCCCAATATATCATCTATTTTCTTTTCAATCTCCTATGCATGGAGAATGGCTTCCTAGCATTGTTTACGTTCTTCTTCATCTGGAGAAACTTCTTCAGAAAAGTTTAAATGGGTTCCAAATGAGGCAATGGCCTGTCCTATAGAGGTGTCCCAAAATGGAGCATTGGTACCATAATCCATATGGGTAGTATCATCAAAATTACCTTCTATAGGAGAATGGAATGGAGTATTACCCCGAGAAGGTTGTTGGACCAAGGGAGGCGAGTGTGAAGGATATGATCCTCATCTTTCTACAGCCACATTATCTCCCACTTAGGAGGTGGTAGCAGCTCCTTGGTCGATACCTTCCATTGGATTTTCTCCTGAAATAGGAATAAAATCAGGTGGAAAGCCCTGTACTCTTCTGGACTGTCTTAGCTCAGCCAGTTTGTACAGCTCCTATCTAACCTAGGGTCTCAAAAACTAGAAAACACACCAAAAATTTCCCTACTCAAGCTATAGGTAAAACAAGCAAACTTAAATGACAGGAGGAGTTCAGATAGTCAGGTCTCTCACCAGGATTGTCAAGAAGGTTCCACTCACGATATACCTCAAGGGTACGTGCATAGTAATCTCCTCGAATGTTGTTTTTGGTGTATGGCTCCAAGTAAGATGGCCAAAGGGATTTTCTCAGATGGATAAGGTATCCTATTGGGGTCTCCCGATATACGCAAGGTACGTGGGAGCTCAAATCGGTAGTAGTGTTGTCTAATGCATAACCGTACACAAGAGGCCTTTCGATATACAATCGAGTACGTGAAGTACCTTTCAATATACCTCAAGGGTACGTGAAAGTCTGTCTGATATACCAATGGTACATGGAAGAACAGCGCAAGTCTCAAGATGTAATGCAGATGAGTAACGACAGCTCCTACACTTAACGACGCCTGAACACGTCTCTAACCTATCACTCAAATTTCTATGTAAATTTTGACCTATAAATATCATTAATTTTAAAGTGAACGGTTAGGTGAATGCATGGATTTTTGACAGAAAATTTAAAACGATGCATTATGCATATGCAAATATTTCACTTTACCGTTCGTGGTATGCCTACCTACGGGAGGGAAAGAGAGTGTTTTATTTTCCTTCAAAACCAAAAATTTCCAAACAACAATATTGAACAAAAAATCAAAGACAAGCAGTACTTTCCAAACTCATTTCTCTTTTCTAAAAGCAATCAAAAGGGGAAGAGTCTCTTTTCCTAAAAGAAAAACAAGAAGCACACTACATGCATATGCACTCTATTTTTCAATTTTCTTAAAGCATAGATAGATCTTACTTAAAACCACAATATTTTTTATTTTGATGAGATAGTACTAATGCAAAAGAGACAAAAGAACATAGAGAACCTAAAAGCTTGTGAGTCCAATCATAGATCCAATGTCTTATGCTCACTAATGATAATGACCTAATCTTAGTCAAAAAATTCTTTTTAAACAAGCAAAAAGAAGTCTTCTATGGAAACAAAAAATGAAATCAAGATGCTAATTAAACGTTTTTCTTTCAGTCTATATAACAGAAATGAAAAGAGAGCTCACTAACACCCTAAACTTTTCAAAATATAAATCCTTTCACAAACACAACCAACAAGTACAGAAGAAAATGGACAATCAACAAGCCTAATATAGATTTTGAATTCTTCAATCAAACCAATCTTTTACCACAAAATTTCAAACCATAAGCATCAGATTCTAGCACACAATCCTGACAGTGCAAGGCTGAAAGCAAATCAACTCAAATTTTTTGCAAAAAATGAGGAAAATGTAATCTTGGAACAAGGCCTACCTAGCACCGTGCTGCAGGGGTCTTGACAGAGCAGTTCTAGACCAGCACCGATTCTAGATAACAAGACTCAGGAGGTGGCACCACGTGCTGCTAACAGGGTTCAGGCGGTGGCACTGCTTCTCGCCAGCATAAGAGAGGTTCCCTGTATAGATCCAAAACACAAAGGAGAACGACATATCAAGTTAGAAAAATATTAGATCAAGGAAAAATTTGATGGATTGACAATAAAAAAGAGCATAAAAGGTCAAAATAATTCAGATCTAAACAAATCTAGAAGTTTCAAACCAAAATTCATTGAGTCAGATAGCATATCTGACTAAAGAGAGTTGGATATGGAGCCTAGATTTGGACAAGAGTTCAAGAATTGAGGAATATCAGATCAACTGATA
Source organism: Pseudotsuga menziesii (assembly GCA_001517045.1). Classification (NCBI taxonomy): domain Eukaryota; kingdom Viridiplantae; phylum Streptophyta; class Pinopsida; order Pinales; family Pinaceae; genus Pseudotsuga; species Pseudotsuga menziesii. Next base: position 31,309 of record LPNX010116680.1, read on the forward strand.
CATATAACAATTCCCCAGTGGAGTCGCCAAATTTGTAACCATGAATATTTCACCTTATGCGAACAGAATTTGTTCCTCTGGTCTTAATGGTTCAGATCCAGAACAAATGAGTGAACGACAAAGGATGAAGACCTTCCCTGGATGTCGTAGACACCTGGAATGTTGCTTCAATAGTGAACCTGTGTACCTACAAATATATCAAACATTCAAACACATCAAAGCTACCAGAACATCATCTACTTATCCATGCTAGTGACTAAGGAATCTAACAACATGTACATGTGAAATCAAAACAACAGTAATGTGGTACGGAAATCAGCTTTGCGTTAAATATGTATGGAGAAGCTTAAAACCATATCCTTAGTGTCGATAGACATCTCCATGAAAAAAACACTTCATCCCCATAAGCTCCAACTTTGTTCTCTATGCTATGCAATGGTTTGGATTAGCCAGTCAATCTAACAGCATAACAATACCTCTATAGTTCTCTCCCTCAACTACGGACATGAGATTGTATTTATAAGGCTGAATGGATAGGGATAGTTGAGAGATTTGTGGATGAGGTGGCCTCTAATATCCTATGATGGGAGATCTTGAGCTCAACTTACCCACAATGATAGGGATAAAGGAGGACATGAGGCTCATGATCTAGAATCCTCTAGAAACTTCTCCTTTTCCCATTTTACCCATGGTACCGCTTTTCTTCTCTTATGACAAAGTATTTTAGATGAGAAACACTTATGGACCAATGACCACAGGTGGTGGCACCGCTTATGGAAAACAGGACACAGGCGGTGAGAGCAAGGTACCGCTCATGGGACATAAGGAAAGCATGGTGCTGAGTTTTTTCATCTAAGATTGACAAACAGAGTAGGTTTCCACTCCAAGTGCTGGGATTAAGGGAAAACATGGAAGTTAAAGGTCTTATCACATGGTGGTGTCAGGATTTGGGTATAACAAGAAAAACTACTCTTTTGCATGAAAAATCAACTTACATGAAAATAGTCTAGATGAGTTGCAATGTTCCTAGGGCCAATCAATTTGTTGCTCAAGGTCAATGTCCCTGTTCTAGGCTTGATGTCAGAAAGGTCCCACAGTGGTTGTACCTCTTCTAGTTTCTCACCAAACGGATCCCTGACCTTCTACCAACAGTGTCTTTCCATAGAAGACACCATGCTATTTAAGTCACTAGCTATTATTCATCTAATGCAAAAATCCTTTCTCTGAGATCCTCCACGGATCTCCAAAATTACTGATTTTTATGATGCATTACCGGCCCATAAACGTTGCATATATGAAATTATAGGATCTATTCAAAATAGGTCTATTCTACCATTGACCAATTGAAGTTTCTCCAATCCTCTACTATAGATAACCTTCTTTTGTCCCGCCAGGTTAGCAAGGCACTCAGCTTCTTAATTGTTATGGCGCTTTATGTGAAAGAACTGAATTTTGGTAAAGTATAATACATGGGCCAAGATCCTCTTATGCACCCTTCCTGCTACTTATTCTATGTTCATCTGAAGCTTTACCATCTTATGAATGAAAATCTAGGAATCCCAAAGACTTGAAAGGAGTTAGCCTTTAAATCCTTTAGAGCTTCTATTCCTTGCATTAAGGTTTCTAATTCAACCTGATTATTTTTTCTCTTTCCCGAGGCTAAAGATAAATATAAGACCATATTTCCTACTGGGTCAAAAAGAATCCCTCTTGCACATGTTTCCCCTGGATTCCCTTTCGAAGCTCCATCAAAGAAAAAGGACATTTGGTTTTGATTTCTCCTCCACAAAAGAAAGGCATCCAAAGAAAGATCTAAATCTCATTCATGAGCTCTATCTAAGCAATTCAACTGAAGGGATTTGATCCTATAGAACTGAATAACCCAACTAGATTCTGAGGGAGACAAAAGTTCCAAATGTCTGGTAGACCATGAATAATTAGAAAATCCCTCATCTGCATAATGGCCTTAGTAGTAGTTATGAAAGGGGTGGTATGAATGCCTTCAAAGATTTATTTTTTGAGAAATACAAATTTTCTAATTAAAATACTTTGGGAGGGCATACCAAATATTTAACCGAGTCTTTTTTCCCACAAAGTCTCCAGGATACTGTTGTCTCCATCCCTTAAAGTAACCAGATATCTAACTAGGCAGGAGAGGCATGACCCCAAGGTTTTTAAAAGAATTTTCCAACACCAAAATAGTGAAGGGGAAGTAAAAGAAGAGATGATCAATAGTCAGTTTTTCACAAGACACGTTTGCTTGTCCCTTCGATACCTCTCTTCCTAAGATTTTTCGTTGTAAGGATCTTTTTTTGAACCAAGATCCATGACAAAGCATTTTTTCTTAAAGGGAAATTAGGCTTCCATACTTGCTTCCAAATATTTGAAGGAGGAGACTGAGGAAGCTCAAGGATCAATTGACGATATCCTTGACTCACATTGTACCTTCATTTTGGGCCCCAATATCTTTGGTACTTGTATTTTTTGTTCGTCAGAGCTTTATGTTGAGCTTGAGAAGGAGAGCAGCGAATTCATCACAAAATGGAACATGAATGTTCAGGGATTTCTAATTTCTCCAAACACCATTCTCTGACCAAGATGAGAGATCATAGAGCTTAAGTATTCCTTCACTCCTAAGCCAAACCTTTATGCCTTGTAAGCCTTATTTTTCTTTCAAAGGAGGATTATGCATAATACTATCCTCCCAAATGTTGATTCTCTTACAATTCCAAAGGATCTAATGAAAAATTTCCTTTATAAGCTTTAAGGTTGCTTTGCAGATAATCCAAAACTTGGATCCTTGTCCAAAAAGGTTGTTGTTAAGACTTTGGAGCATGCTCATTTTCATATATTTCTTGTTTAATACTTCATTCCAAAACTCCAATCCTTAAGAGATATATCTCCACATAATTTTAGCTCCCATTGCGATGTTCATAAATTTTGGTTCCCTGATGGATAAGTCCTCACTTTCCTTTTTCATTGTTGACCAACTCCCAATTTACCAAATGAGACTCCCCCCCTGCCCCCACCTTTACCACTTTGCCAAAGAAAGATTATAATTTCTTTACCCATGATGGATCAGATCCCAACTCAAGAAAAAAGAATGAGGCAAAGTAAAATAGGCATTGAGCTAAAAACATACTTGATTAAATTTATCTTCCTTGCTAAATTCATCTAGTTCATTCCCCATGAGTGGATATCTCACTTAACGTTTTGCACCACTTCTTGCCAATATATAGCCTTGATTCCATTTTTCAAAGAGAGAGGGACACCTAGGTATTTAAAGAAGGTCCAATCATCTGATTTCCTTGAATACCAGTATCCTTGAAAGCTCAAAATTTAAAAGAGGGGGGAAATTCTAGCTGTATATACAACATTTCCCAACATTGGTTTTCCCTCCTCAAGATTTTAGAAAGGAAAATATGAAACTTTTGAAATTTCTTTCTCTGGTTTTAGAAGCACTTCCCATAAGTATTGTGTTGTCAGCAAACTAAGCATGGTTGCATTCTCTAACTCCTCTAGAGATCCGATCACACAGCAAGGATCCATTATAATTTGCTTGTTAAGATTCTTACTCAAAGCTTCAACCTCCAATATATATATAGGAAGGGAGAGAGAGGGAATTCTTGATGCATACCCCAAGATATTTTGAATAAATTAGTGGGTCTCCCATTGATCAAAGGGGAAATCCAAGGGCTGCCAATACAAATTCTAGTCCATTGAAAATTCCCATTAGCAAACCTGACATTTTCCATTACTCTATAGAGAAATTTGTGCCTGACTCTATCGAAGTAATTTGCAAGATCAAGTTTGATCGCCATGCATTTTTCCTTCCTTTAATAGCTCAAGTGATTCACTTCATGAAAAATTATTATATTGTCGATGATTTTTTTTCCAACTAAAAAACCACCTTGGTTTTTAGAGATTAATCTCAGAGGGATCTTTTTGATATGAGAGGATATAATTTTTGTCAAAATCTTGTAGGAATTACAGAGAGATATCAGGAGAAACCTTTTTAAAGAAGTGGGTTTTTTTCTCCTTGTGGATATGAGTTATGAAGGAATATTTTTAGTGCTCCCTTACCCTATCCCTTCCCATAGATAAGTTGATCATTAGGCACAAATTTTCCTTAATTAAGCTCAAATAATGCATGTAAAAAGAGATGGGAAAACTGTCAAGACCAGGTGCCTTATCTGGATGAAGGGACCATATTAAGGCCTTATCCTATTCTTTAGAGACCCAATTAAGTAAATGATCATTTTTTTCTATAGATATTAGAGGGTAAATGCAATCAACAAAGAGACAACATTTTCCACGTCCTCTTCTTCCTCCTCCTGATACAAATCCTGAATATACTTATTGGATTCATCATTTATTTGTTGTATTGATCTTAATTGAACCCCACTTTAATTTCTAGGTCTCAATGGTGCTTCTTATTATCCTTTCTTTGGGTTAGATATGAAAATATTTGGTATTGTTATCCCCTCATTTGAGCCATAGGTTTCTTGACTTGATTTTCCATTGTTCTTCCTCCTTTCTATACAACTTTTGAATATGTTCTTCTATCTCATTTTCTCTTTTGAAGGCTTCCACTAAGATTTCATTGCTTTCCAGTTTCTCTTGGAATAATTTTAAAACTTCTTAGAATCTTCATCTCCCTTGCCCTATATTTAATTGCTTTAGCCCATAACTTAAGAGCATTTTTGTGGCTCTTAACTTGGCTTCCTATATGTAGCTCGGTGAGCCATTAATAAAAGCAATGCAATCTTACCGAACGATTGAAGATACTTCTTGAACGATTGAGGGCCCATATTGTAGTAGGGATTTAACCCAAGATACAGAGCAGGAACAACTTCCTTTCGTCTATAGGATAGAAGGGTAGGGTTCTTGTGAGAATGAAAGAACATAAATAAAATATACTGAAGCATAAATGAGAAAAATGAAACCCCTCTGCACCCAAGGTTAGGGTTAAGCTACAAGACCCTGCATACAACTGTTAGAAAACCAAAGTACCTACAAGAAATCATTGAAAAACTACAAGAACATGTTAATAAATAAACCTACAAACAAACACTGTTAGAAAAGCTATAATTTACCAAAGCAAAGTCATAAAACAAAACAAGTATACCTTTTGGTTGGAATGGGCCACCATGCCCTAGCTTGGGGGAGCACCTCTCTTAGGAATGGGGAGCCATGGCTCAATGGAGGAATGGAGGAGAGGGAGGGTGAATGGCTTGAGAGGAAAATGGTCTCAAGGCACTCACATGGGCAGCATAATGATAGGGAGTGAAGGAGTGTTTTGAGAGTGACCCCCACCCCTCTATTTATACTTTTTCTCAAGATTTTTAGGGTTTTAAGCCCTTGGTTTGGGCTTTAGCCCCTTTTTTGGATTTTAGCCCCTTTCACTCAACCTTTAGCTCTTTCAAGGGTTTTAAGCTCCTTTCGAGGGTTTTATCACCTTTTTGGAGGCTTTAGCCCATAAGAGAGCTATTTTGGCTCTTTTTAGGGGTTTTTAAGCCCTTTTTCATATTTTTAAGCCTTCTTGAGGGTGTGGGGGTCAAATGGGGTCAAATCAGGGTCATACGTAGATGTATTTAGGTGGTGTAGGTCATGTAGAGATCATTGTGGGATTTTTTGGGTTAACATATTAGCCCCTGATGTGTGAGGTTAGGAGCTCATCGTATGGCCGACGGACATCATAGGATTTTCTGGTAGGTGCTTCCTAGGCTGGGGCATGGTGGCTTTTTGTTTTTGTATTAATATGGTTCCCATCAATAGGTGAGATACAAATAATGTGTGACATGTATATGGATGAGGTGGGAATCCCCATGCTCATAATGATGTCAAAAGAATAATGTGATCTAAGATCTATAATACAAGAGCCGATCATGTACAACTGTTGTTACAATAATGGTTGCCTCAATGAGAGGCTGACTACAATACTGATATGAAGAACTACTACATTGGACCCATGGAATTCTCATGGGATGCTATATCTTCATGACTAATGGACTACTGGATCTGGAATGGTACATAGTTGTAGGGACCCACTGACTGATGAAGAGTCAGGGTCTCTGTGGTACAAGTATGCTTCATCAACCAAAAATGTATGTAGAAGCACTACTGAGGATTCTAAACACTATCTCCAATGCAACCCAGAAATCACAAGGGACATGAACCTGTTGGGGTCTCTTTCATAGACTCATCAATGTGCTAGAGTCAGGTGACATCCAAGGTCTTCAACCAAATACCGCACGGACCAATACCCTGTACGAATCTCAATGGTTTGATGATGTAGCTGTAGTCGAGCATGTGAGAAACAACCATCCCAAGAGGAAATAAGGACTCCTCTCAAGTGGTCCAAGGAACTCATCATTGAGGTTAATGAAACCAAGATACAAGGACCTCTAGGTCTATTCTCTGGAATACATGTGTTGTCATCGACAGAGGGAGACCTTCCCCTGGTCAAGGCAATGGTGTTTTCTTGACCAGAAGCACGAGGGAGATAACCGAAAGATGTGAGAAAATCTGAGGACTGACCCACTCAATGGGCGGGGGGGGGAAGGGAAGGAGTTGAAACTGACTCATGGGAAAGGGATCATAGCTATAATACTAGGAATGTAACTGCAGATGGGAAATACTTGGAGAAGGAGATACTTTTGGTACTGATGGGATCCAAGGAAGACACATTTGCAGAGTACTCTGAACAAAGGCGACCCAAAGTGGGAATGCTGGAAAACTGTTATCTGTGGGGTGGTGTTTAGAGACACCGTTGTGGTACGATATTGTGTATTTTTGGTGAGCTTGAGAAATTAAATGCTCAATGGTGCTTTAAATTTTAGAGAGTCTGAAAGCACGAAGAAGACTCCAGTGGGGGTTCTTTTTCATTGATAGTCTCTTGTGCTCGAAAAAAGGATAAAAGTATACATAGGACAGCTCGCCCATCCTTTAGGGGATGAGAGACTTATTTACCGTTGATAGTCTAGTTAGGCCAGAAAAGGTTCAACATATACTGACTAGACGATCATTCAGATACTTTTATGAGCATGAACGAAACCAAGTTTACTCGACAATATTTTCTTGATGAGAATGCTGGAAAAGAGTTTAACAAAAACCCATGGTGATATTTTTCATAAAGTTCAGCCCCTCTTCCCGAGAAAGCATAAAAGTATGTAGAGGGGAACGGTCTTGGCTTGAATGTGCCAAGGTGGTCCTTTTCATTTGGTAGTCTACATAGCTCGCAAAAGGAGATAAATGAGATGATGTAGATGCCATTTCCTATACTTTAATGAGTGGGAAAGGAAGAAGTTGCACTCGGCCATCTTTTCATTCTTTTAGGAGTCAGAAAAGAGCTTAAAAGAAACTCTAGTATGGTCAATCGATTATGGCGGCACAGTTGGTCCCCCATGTCAGGACAGTGGACAGTGGTCCAAAGGTCATATGTGCAGTATGGATGGAGCAGGTGGCTCTTAAACATACCAATACATGCACAATATAAATCACAAAAGAGGCACGTGAATCAGTGCGACAGAGGCATGTTAGATTTTAACATTAAGCTAGCATTATATTAGGATCTTTTAACTGAGAGAATAACAAGCACAGCAATCAAACACAAGAGATAATGAACATAGTGTTTTTCCTCAAGGAAACCATAAATGGAGAAAACCCTACAACTTCCTCAGAGATAGAATCAGCACCAAAAGTAAAACCCCAAAACAGTAAGATGATCTCCCGACAGTAGTAGCCTCTTTCTTCCTAGACCCGGTGTCTTTGTCTTCCTCAGCTATGCGCTACAACTGAGTGTGAGTGAGTGTGTGATAAACAAAGAGGCTCACTCTATATTTATACTAATTCTTGACTTGACAGTAACCTACTAGGGCCGACTTCTCTAGGAGAGTCTAATAACCCTAGTGCCCCAGAAATGTGGGGAATTTAACCCTTGACCAATAGGAGGGTTACCCACAATGACTTGACATGAATTGTTTACATTATAGAAACTCTCGATCGGAACATCAGGGCATGACATGACTCAGTTACATTACAGACACATCCTGGAATAAACATCGAGTTACAATACATAAGAAATACAAGTGAATACATTCCGAAGTTACAATTACATCAACACTCCCTCTTAACTAGGAAGGTATTCTCTCGACACAATTTATCAGCACAAGTCTTCTTCTCTGTATCATCTAGATAATCCTTGAGTTCTCGTCATGTTCAAGTCATCTTCATCTTCAAGTCATCTTCATATTCAAGTTATCTTCATCTTCAAGTCATCTTCATCTTCGAATTTGGATCATCACTAGATCTGGATCATCACTGGATCTGGATCATCATTGCTGGATCATCATCACTGGATCATCACGAGTGCTATCTCATGATTCTTCTCATAATAGGAAGTTATACATAGCCAGCCCTTTTTCATGCTAGGTGTAGGCCTAGCCTCCATGTAGGTCTTCTTCCATGCTTATATTTGACCCTAAGTCAGAATGTCCCATCCAGCACTTACATCTAACCTTGACTCATTAGAAAGGCATGCCCAACACTCACATATGACCATGAGAGGAACTTAATCCCCTCACCATGTTAGAATGGCCCAGCCCTTACATTTGACCATGGATGGAACTTCATCCTCTCACCATGTCAGAATGGCCCAACCCTTACATCTGACCTTGACTTGTCAAAATGGCCTAGCCCTTACATCTAAACTTGACTTGTCAAAATGGCCCAACCCTTACATCTGACCTTGACTCGTCAAAATGGCCCAGCCCTTACATCTGACCTTGACTCGTCAGAATGGCCCAACCCTTACATCTAACCTTGACTCGTTAGAATGGCCAAGCCCTTACATCTAACCTTTACTCATCAGAATGGCCCAGCCCTTACATCTGACCTTGACTCGTCAGAATGGCCCAACACTCATATATGATCATGTGAGAACACATCCCACAGTCACATTAGAATGACCCTCAGTCCCAGACCGAGCTTTCCTGGTAACTGAACAGGTGCCTCCATTCTTCCAGAGAATGGCATCAACCCTTATATCTGATCAAGTGGCAACCAATCCCTCAATCACATCAGAATGTCCATGCACTCACATCTGATCATGTAAGATTACATCTCACAGTCATATCAGAAAGGCCCTCAGGCCTAGACCGAGTATTCCTGGTAACTGACTAGGAACCTTCATTCCAAGAATGGAAACAACCCTTATATTTGATCATGTAGGAACCAATCCTACAGTCATATCAAAATGGCTTAGCACTCATATCTGACATGGAAGGAACCAATCCTCTCACCATCATAGAATGGCTCAGCCCTTACATCTGACCATGGAAGGAACTTAATCCTCTCACGATGTCAGAATGGCTCATGGACTCATCACTTCCCCTTGGAGGGAACCTCGATCTGGAGAACACCAAGCTTCTCCCTGAAGTACTCAAAATTCACTCTAGCTAATGGCTTTGTCAACACACCAACTATCTATTCGTCCGTTGCAACATACTAGATCTTCACTGCTCCTCTCTGCACCATATCCCTGATATAGTGATACTTGATCTCGATATGCTTCGACTTGTCTTGGAACACCGGGTTCTTCGATAACTTCACACAAATCTGGTTGTCACAATATATACATGTAGCATCCAACTGGAGATCAAATAAATCAGATAGTAGCTTCCTGAGCCATACTACCTCACAACTAGATGAACAAGCTACGACATACTCTGCTTCAGCTGTACTCAGTGCCACACAATATTGATTCCTACTAAACCAAGAGATCACACCTAATCCCATACTAAAGCAACACCCTGAGGTGCTCTTCATATCAATGGCACTGCCTTCCTAATCTGAATCAACATAACCCTCCAGGTTAATCTTGTGACTCGCCTCATACTTGATCCCATAATCAACTGTACCCCTCAAGTACCTCAGAATATAATTTGCAGCAATCAAGTGAACATGTCTCGGATCTATCAGGAACTGGCTCAAGGTGTTCATAGCAAACCAAATATCTGGTCTCAAGTTTTTTAGGTACATCAAGGACCCAATCATTTGATGATACATCGTAGCATCAGCTGCTTCTAATGAAGCATCACTCAATAGCTTTAGGTTTGATGCCATAGGTGTGGTCATGGCCTTGCGGTCCATCATCCCGAATATCTTCAAGATCTCTACTGTATATTTCCCTTGTCCTATAAATTCCATGTGTATTCTGCCACACCTCCATGCCTAGAAAATAATGCATCATACCCAAGTCTTTCATTTCAAACTCAGCAACAAGCTTCCACTTCGTATCAGCAATCAACCCATTCATACCTGTTACAAACATATCATCTACATACAGTAGGAGTATCACTGGGTTTCCATCTTCAACTTTGTAGTAAAGGTTGGAATCTGCTTTACTCTTGGTAAAGCCCAAACTGGATAGAAAGCTGTCAATTCTGCCGTACCATGTCATGGGTGCCTTTTTAAAACTGTACAAGTATTTCTTTAATCTACATACATGGGACTCCCTGTCATGTGTCTCAAAACCGAGTGGTTGCTCCACATACACTTCCTCTTCCACTACACCATTCAAGAAAGTAGTCTTGACATTCATTTGGTGTATCTTCCATTTCATTACTGCAGCCAGAGCAAGTACTAATCTGATGGAAGTGTATCTGGCTATAGGTGCAAAAGTTTCTTCATAATCTATTCCTTCTTTCTAGGAGAAACCACGAGAAAAAAATCTTTCTTTATATTTTTCTATGCTACCGTCTGCAGCATGCTTGATCTTGTAGATCCATTTAGAAGTTACAACAGACTTCCTTTCTAGTCTTGGGACAACATCCCAAACATCATTCTTCATGATTGATTGATACTCTTCGATCATAGCATCCTTCCATTCTTTCTGTTCTGCCACTTATTCATAATTGGAAGGTTCTTTATCGATGAAATCACATAATAATGCTACATACCCGGAGTAGGATCTGGTCCTCTTTCTTTCTCTATGATTGTCTTCAGGAGCCCCATATCTTTCAGCACCTTGGATAGCTTCTCGTACCCAAGCAGTTTTCCTCTTATGAGGATTCTTCTCCTGAGGTGGATCTACAGGTTCTTGAGGTTCTTCAAATTCTCGATCTTCTTCTTGAGTTTCTTTGTTCATGGTTGTGTCATGAATTCTGGGTGCTTTTCTTTCTTCAGGTTCTTCAGCATGCCTCTTTCTAGATTTGTTGTAAGATGATTCTTCGTCAAATGTTACATCCCTACTGATGTCAATCTTCTTGAATCTTGGGAAGTATATTCTATAAGCCTTCTAGCTTTCAGAGTATCCCACAAATATACCCTTCTTTCCTGAAGGATCTAATTTTGTCCTCTTCTCTTTCGGAATGTGTATGTATACTAGACAGCCGAATATTCTGAGATGGATGACTTTTGGTTTCTTACCGAAAAAGACTTCTTTAGGTGTCTTATTCTTGAGTACTCTGTGTGGAGTACGGTTCTGTACATACACCACTTTTCTGGAAGCTTCTACCCATAAATGCATAGGAAGATCTTGATCATGAAGCATTGCTCTTGCATCTTCAATGATAGTTCTATTCTTCCTTTCTACAATCCCATTCTGTTGTGGATTATATGGAGTGGATAACTCCCTGTTAATTCCTGAGCCTTTGTATAACTCTTTGAATTCATTTGATGTGAATTCTCCGCCATTATCTGATCGAAAGGTCTTGATGTTATTTTCAGTGTGGTTCTCGATCAAGGCTTTGAATTCCTTGAACTTGCTGAATACTTCATATTTGTTCTTCATGAAGTAAATCCATGTCTTCCTAGAAAAGTCATCAATGAAGGAAACATAGTATACATACCTGCTTAGTGAGCTTAATGACATTCATCCGCATACATCGGAGTGGATGATTTCCAATATTCATTTTGCCTTGCTCTTGCTACTTGGAAATGTATTCTTTGTATTATTTCCTTTCGTAGATCCTTTGCAGACTCCATCATGTTTTGTTTGAATTTTTGGAAGACCTTCAAAAGCTTTGCTTGCAAGTGGTAGTGCTCTGTAATGCACATGTGTCAGCCTTCTATGCCAAATTTAATTTGGCTCTACTGTGTCATGGACCAAGGCTTGTTCTGGATGGCCCTTCAATTTGTATAGACCTCCCTCTTGTTCCCCAATCACTATTGCATCATCGAAGGTCTTTCCTTTTGGCCACGTGATAACTTGGCCATCTACAAATGCAACCCTCATGCCTTTTGCATATAATGCAAATATGGAGAGGAGGTTCTTCTTGAATCCCGATACAAAAAGTACATCCTTCATCTTCATGGACCTTCCAGAGTCTAGCTTATAGGAGGATTCCCCACTACCTTTTATTGGATACTGGTAGTAATCTCCGAGCTTTACCTTGTGAGGTGATTCATGTTCTGATAGTCTCACAAAAGACTCTTTGAATCCCATCATATGTTTGGAATCCCCACTGTCTATAATCCAATCATTGCTTCCATGTGTGATGTTTCCCGTGAGAGTGGAAATCAAAACATGTTCTTCATCACTTGAGGAATCATCACTTTCTTGCTTGTTTCTCTTTGAGGAAGGTTCATCATCTTCTGCAGCATGAGCATGATGTTTTCTCTTGTTGTTTTTCTTCTTGTGAGAATTTATTTTATTTCTAGGACAATATCTGGAAAAGTTCCCTATTTCATCACAAGTATAACATCTGAGTTGAGATTTCTTGTAGGAAGAGCGCTTACCTTTAGAATGATGATGATGATGGTCCCTTCTGGGTTTCTTGGATTGAACTGTGAGAGCTTGATCTTCACTTCCCATATTTTCTTCTTGAGCTACTATCCGAGCTTCTTCTTGTGAGCATTCTTCCCAAAGTCTACTGAACTTGACTAACTTCTTTCTGGCATAGATTCCTTGAATAAAGGTGTCCCATGATCTAGGGAGACCATTCAAGGTGGTCATTACAATCTCTACATTTCCCACTTCTTCATCTACTGCTTCCAACTATTCCTTAATCTGAGATACTCTTGTAAAGTAAGACTGGATGGCCTTTGCATTCTGAATCTTCACATTCTTCAGTTGGTTTCTCAAAGTCATCTTCCAGTTTATGTTCTTTCCTTCAAACAGTTTGGTTAGGGAATCAAACATAGCTTTAGGTGTCTTTAGGGAGGACACCTATGGTATCAGGGGATCCTTGATTGAATCAGCAATAATCCCCTTTTCCATAACTAAATTATTCTTGTGTAAGGCCTTAGCCTTATTTTCCTCTGGAACTGGAACCTCCTCATTGATATAGGAGTCCAACTCATTTTCTTCCAGGACCAGGGAGATCCTATACTTGCAGGCTTGGAAGTTATCAGCTCCCTCAAGATTTTCATCAAGCTTGGTATGATGAGACATCTTAACCAAGAACCTCAAATGGAAATACAAAATATTTATATCTTACCAAGTCAAGATGCCAGATCTGGATTTGGAGCTGGATTTTTGCAACGCTGGTTTAGGAGCATATTAGGGTTTGGCTTTTCCAAAGTTATGTCCAACCAAATGCTTTGATATTGATATCTAAACTTCAATTTTGAGGAGGAGATCAATCTAGGCTTGGGATTACTGAAAAATTCCACTTCTGTGGAAAGCCCTAATTTTCAGCAGCAATGTCGGGTCCAAAACTGAAAAAGCTCAGAATTGGATTCTGCTTTGACAGAAGGATGCACCCTAGGGAGGAGAGTTATTCCAGCCTTCTTTTGCTGAAAATATATGGAGAGAGATCCACAAAGTAGGAATCCCTAGTTCCTGCAACTGCACAGTGTCTCGTTCTTAGGTTAGCTCTGATATTATGTTAGATTTTAACATTAAGCTAGCTTTATATTAGGATCTTTTAACTGAGAGAATAACAAGCACAACAATCAAACACAAGAGACAATGAACACAGTGTTTTTCCTCGGGGAAACCATAAATGGAGAAAACCCCACAACTTCCTCAGAGATAGAATCAGCACCAAAAGTAAAACCCCAAAATAGTAAGATGATCTCCCGACAGTAGTAGCCTCTTTCTTCCTAGCCCCAGTGTCTTCTTCTTCCTCAACTATGTGCTACAACTGAGTGTGTGATAAATAGAGAGGCTCACTCTCTATTTATACTAATTCCCAACTTGACAATAACCTACTAGGGCCGACTTCTCTAGGAGATTCTAATAACCCTAGTGCC
>LPNX010116680.1:45678-263039 GCA_001517045.1 Pseudotsuga menziesii
GAAACTGTGGGGAATTTAACCCTTGACCAATAGGAGGGTTACCCACAATGACTTGACATGACTTGTTTACATTATAGAAACTCCTGATCAGAACATCGGGGCATGACATGACTCAATTACATTACAGACACATCCTAGAATAAACATCGGGTTACAATACATAATAAATACAATTGAATACATTCCAAAGTTACAATTACATCAACAAGGCATGCCAACTGAGGTGGCTGTCGGACAGAGGTCAGGAGAGCTATGTGTGAGTCGTACTGGATAGACTTGACTACATGTGATGTGAGTAGAATTCCAGAGGTAGTTATATGCCAAATGCATGCAAAGGAAATGATCCATCCTCTAGATGATGGTCCGAAGATCCGCATAAGGTGCGGTGGACGGATTAGATAGCTATTTGCTAAAAACCAAAAAGATGTGCCTTACAAGCGATGGCCTGAAAACCCACATGAGTGGCGGTAGGAAAGCGTTATGCAAGTACAAGTCCAAAGACACTTGTATCACGATGTTGCGGCTCTTAAATTGAGGCCACTTTTGGGAAGTGGTCTTGAAAATTACTTGTTAAACATGAGATGATGGTCTCATAAAATGATAGAGGGAGGAATTCTGAAACCAGTATCGCAAACAAACTCTATAAGGTTATGTTGTGTCGAAAGGGAGAAAATAGGTCAAATAGGGCCTATATAAGGGTGGGGACCTCTTTATGAAGTGTCATTGTCACTTTTCACTACAGAGATGGAGAGGTGGGCCCTAGATTTTCTTTTGCTGATTTCTCCTATTTCGAACAGTGGTTTTGAGTTCCGTGACTTGCAGGTAAGAGCTCTTGCCACATCTATCATTTTTAGTGGTTTACATTTTGAATTTGGTCACCCGGAGGTCCTCCATGAGCCTGTTGGGGTTTCAATGAGCCAAGTCACACCTTTCGAGGGAAAAAGAGCGACCTGGTCACACCTGTGAGGAATTTTTGAGTGACCTGGTTGCTCTTTTCTGCCAAACAGGTTCGACTTGGCCCTTGGGTGACATTTTTTGATGAGAACAGTGGCTAACAACTGTGTTTTGCTTGTGTAGGATGGCTGAGATTAAGTGGTGTGAGAGAGAATGTACAAACCTTTGGGAGGTGGCATTGCGGGACGAGAATGTGCATACTACACTAGCCCATTGTGGTTTACTGAAGTTCATGCGAATACCCCTCATGAAGAGCTTGTGTTTGTTGCTACAAACATTGGTGAGATTTTGGGATATTGGGGAGGAGGCCTTCCTCTTCTAGGGCCAGTGTATTGAGATTACACTGGTGGATGTATACTTCTTGACTGGGATCCCTATGTTGGGATTTGTTGGTGACTTAGCGTCGGTGTTGTCTCAAGGGGAGACATTGGAGGATTTATGTGATAGGCACTGTTATGCTACTGCGTATGTGCATGGCTCACACATATTGATGTGTGACATTGAGGACTTGTCGACACGGGTAGTGGCAACATTACTACTGTGTATCTTGGGTTCCATTGGGAGCCACAAGATATATGGAGGGAAGCTGCAGTTGCTAGATCATGCTATGAGGGGCACTTACTATGGGTGGGATCAGATGTTTCTTCAGGTTGTTCGGCGTCAGCTTAACAATGTGAGGGAATCTGGGACAAGATTTTGTTTTGGGTCCTTCTTATGTGCTTTATTTTTTTAGAAATTACCTACTCTGCGTTCGCACCGGGAAGTGCAGGTTGGTGGTCCGCAGAAGCTGCGGATGCACCGGTGGTGCCAGATGATGGTACGAGAGGGTGGCAGTAGAGTGGGCTGCTTCTTTACTGAGGAGTTGCTTCAGTAGTGGTGGCATCTCCTAGTGATTATTGAGTAGTACCTTATGTGGGTATGGATTATTGTGGGGATCCTGAGATGCCCCAAGCTCCTGGTCAAGCATGGGGACCAGCTGGTATGTATGTGTGATGTCTTTATGTTCATCTTTATACATAGTGTAGTTTAATTAGTTGATGATTATGTGTATAGAATAATGGTGTCTTTGTTTGTTTATGTAGATGTTGGTCCCCGCCCGCCACCCAGGTATCAGAGGCGGGTGGTCGCTATTGCAGAGGCGATGGTTCCTGCGGGGAACCCTCACAGGCGATGGCTAGAGGTGGAATATTTTTTTCGGTATTTGGAGAAGATTGCTGATGGGATCTCTAATGATGGCTGGCAGCATTTGAACAATGATCTGATTGCTACTATTCATAGTCTTCCTCCATAGTGGACCTCTATGATGAGGAGGATGGCTGTGGCCTGCGATTACCTTTGTCGAGCGGTGAGAGGGGATCTTCCTACAGAGGACGAGTCTTCTAAGGAAGATGATGAGTATGGGTCAGATTAGTAGCCAGTGGGGCTGTCCCTAGTGCATTGGTGCACTGAGCAGTTTTTGCATCGCTATGTATATTCAGCTGAGAAATCATATGTGGCTTCTTGTTTTGTATTGGACATATGTTGGACATGCGACTTATCTACCTATATATATTTTTTACGCACGTGGATGCGCTTTTTATGGTTTTATATCTGAGTCTTTTTATGATGATGTGAAATGAAATTCCTAGATGATGTATTTTTACACTTGTGTGTGTCTTTTATATATGATTATGCATGATGTTGTGTTTGTATGTTTCCTATATGTGATTATGAATGTGCCAATTTAGAATATCATTAGCCATTTGATCTGCTACACTATTGAGGTTTTTGGAACATGTGTGAATGTAATGGTTTCAAATGTTCTAACCATATGTTTAGTGTGTACGAATTTTCTAAAGAGGCAGGGATCATGTACCCGGTAGTAGTTGTTCAACTGGGAGACAAGCAGCTGAGAGTCTAAGAAGATATCGATATGGAGAATAACTAACTGGAGAGCAGTGGCCAAGAGGCCATTGACACCATGATATTCATCCTGGTTGTTAGTCACACTGCCCACGTAAATTCCGTTGATATGGATCAACTCGTACGATGGGGAGTAGATGACCCATGCAGCCTAGGAGAGGTTTGTACATCATCTTCTTGCTCCATCAGCAAATCCAATGCACCAATCCGAGGGAGGATCTATATGGAGAAATGAGGGGAAATAATACATAAGACTCACTTTAAACAAATGTGTAAAACAAAAAAGGACAAGACTATATTACAAATTGAACTAACGTCACTTAAAGAGGTGATGTTAGAGGGAAAGTGGTTTGGACTTTTAGGGGATCAGCGGTCATTGCTTTGTATGACATGATGAACCCTAGGAGATGGCCTGTTGGGACAAAGAAAACACACTTGAAAGGGTTCAAGGAGATTTTGTATTTGTGACATCATAGGAAGGCTTGTCACAAGTCATCTATGTGTTGTGCTTGCTTATGTGACCATGCAATGAGTTTGTCAAGATAGACCAACATGATGTGGATGAGCTCGCGAAAACAGTGTGTCATGGCATGCTAGAAGGTGGCTCCAACATTATTTAGGCCAAATTTCATGACTCGATATGTGAATGTGCCCCATAGGGTTGTGAATGCAGTCTTGTAACGATCTTGTTTCTGGATCTGAATTTGGTTATATCCAGAAAAGCCGTCCATGAAGGAAAATACCTCATGTCTGGCGTATGCATCCATAATCTGATCGATGAAGGGTGTTGGGAAGTTGTATTTTGGACACTCCCCATTTAGATCATGAAATTCAGTGCAAATGCGGCTGGTACCCTATTTTTTATTCATGGGAACAAGATTAGAAACCTAAGTGGTGGACACAATTGGGTAAATGAAACCGGTTGTGCGCAGTTTCTCAATTTCGGCTTTGACCGCAGAAGCTTTGTAAGGATGGATGGGTCATTGCTTTTGGCTCACAGTAGCCACATCGGGACATGTGTCGATGTGGTGTTCTACGATGGATGGATCCAAACCGGGCATTTCAATGTAAGACCAAGCAAAGATGTCATGAAATTCTTGGAAGAGAGCTTTGTAAGTAGCGACTTCTTCTGGGGAGCAGGATGCCCCCATCATGATTTCTTCAACAACCTCAGGATTGGTTGAGATGTTGATTTTGATGGTTGGCTATATGTTGGCCATGTTCCCTTATTTGAAGGCGTCTGGTCCTGGAATGAGATTTTTGAACCAATCGAATTTCCCATGAATGAAATCTTTGGTTTCCACGAAAAACTGGTCAGACTGTAACACAAGCTCTTCAGGGAGGAAGAACAAGCGATGGTGCATGTCGTCCCATGGGTATTCTGGGGCTGTTAAGGCTTCAAGTATCTTCTCATAATTGCAGAAGAAATGAAGAGACAGGTCTGATGGACCTTCATTGCTAGTGGAGACAAGAGGGTCTATAGAACTGGACATCATGTAAATGCACATGGTGTCTGAAGAAGGAGGTGGGGGGTGAACTTCTTTGATCACAGTGATCTCAAATTCAAGGGAATGTTGTTGAAGGTTGGATAGATCCATTCGAAACTTAGACAAGTCTTGGAAGTGGTGGGAATAGTGTACATACAATCCACAGAGGGCACAAGCATGATTTTTCCTCAATGACTTGTTTCTCACTATTGGCCCACTTGGGAGTTCAACCATGGGGAGGTTTTTCGTTGTACCCATGGCATCCAAATGTGCATGGATTATGGGAATATTAGGGAAATTTTGAGTTGGATGGCCATGTTCTTTGTAGATGGCGCAAGGTAGGATCTATCGAGGCTCAACGGTATCTTTTTCATTTTTTCCCCTGACCATTTTTTTGTGGGGCGGTGCAGGTGCGGGTGTGGTGGTTGGTTTTTGCGGGCTGGGTGGAGGATGAGATTCAACCACAATGGGTTGCAAAGGGGTTAAGACTACCTAGGGTATTGGTGGTTGGTTCAGTGGATCAAGGTACCACATGGGAATTCCCAATGTAAAATTGGATAAGTTTAAGGAGGCCATTACTAGCTTGTTCATGACACCAAGTGGGGGAAAGAGGAAGGGAATTGTGTGGACTAGGGAGGAGCCCACATAAGTCCTTGATGGTTGCATGTGGGGATGAGGTTGTGGTGGAGGATACGCATAATGTTGTGGCTGCTGATGGTGTTGTAGCTGCAGATGGTTTTGTGGTTGCGGTTGGGGTTGTGGTTGTGGTTGATTTTTGGGTGCAGCAGTGCTGGATGAGAGCATGCACAAATCCACAGTCTCATTTGGTGTCAGCGGTGGTGACACTAAGGGGAAATAAGTCATCATGGTGGTATTGGTAAATAACCCAGGGACCACATTCAACAATGGGGAGGCTGGTATGTTGTCAACCATGGTGTTGACCACAGGGATAACATTGGTGTGTGCAGGTATCCCTTGCGGATAAATGGTGTTGATCATAGGGATAATGTTGGCAAGTGTCGTTAGCCCTTGCAGATTGTGATAAGTCAGTTGGTTAATCATCACAATTTTTCATTCATGGGGGAACATCATGAGACGCAAAAGAATCGATGCTACGGCTCTCATGGCGTACATATAACTTCTTTCGAGGAGAAGGTTATAGTCCAACTGAGAATTGACAACCTCTATGTCAATCAGTACTATTTTCTCAACTAATGTGATGGGGACATGGGGGAGGATTCCATGGGATTTAGTGGGATGGCCATCACAAGCCCACAGAGTTGTAGAGGATGGTTGTGAAATTGGGGATCCAAGTTTCTGCCAGACTAGAGTAGACATAACGCATGTGGCTGACCCCTCATCCACTATGCACCGGTGCACGACCAAATTCTGGATAGCGACCGGGATTTGGAAGGAAATGGTTGATGGAATCCATGTTTATCCATTCTCCTTGTCAATTGTGATCAACTTGGAGTCAGAGGGGTCCAGAGGTGGTCCAGAGCACCAAGGGAGGCTAGTAAGTCTTTTCGCTACATTGGGAAAGTTTTGAGTACCTCAAGAGAGGACATGGCGGTAGGTGTTTGGGCCAAATCATCCACGATGTTGTAGCTAACAGAATCTCTAGCCGTGGAATTGTTGGAAACCCATTGTATGGGGGGGCGCAAAGGAAAAATGGGTAACTTAAGAGGTGCATTGGATATTTTGGACATAGATGGGGTTGATTTGTCAGTGGGTTCGGTGTTGGTTCCGTACTTATTTCATTTGGTCTGCAAATTGACCTCTTCAGTTGTCATAGCTAGTAGGTGGTGAAAACCTATTCCTTCCATAGGAGGTGCCCCTAGGGCAATGGGATTTGGTTGGGGAGGGGGTGCAGTTGCCACCAGTCCTTGGACCGGTAATGGGTTTTGGAGCACCATAGGAGGAGGTCCTGGTGGTGCCGGGTTGGGTTGGGCTTGGTCTGTTGTATTGGTGGCATGTTGAACCTCATACCTAATGGCCTTCTTAGCGCGACCCATGAAGGGACACTCATATGTGTAGTGCCCATAGACCTTGCATAATGTGCACGGTTGGTTTGTACGCAACGGAGCATTGTGTCTTGGTGCATTTGGTTGTTGAGGATTTTCGGCTGGCCAGTTTGTTGGGGCAATGTTGGGAGGATTTGGTTGTTGACCGCCTCCCTGTGGTTGATTTTTGCCTTGGTTCTAGGGTCGGTTATTCTTGGCTTGCCCTTGTTGGTTATTGGGGGCTAGTTGGTTGGGACAATTTTGTTGTGAAAACACATGTCCCAATGGAGTAGGTGGAGTAGGGCTGAGGGATTGAACAGCTTGCACCAATGGTGCATAGTATACTTGGGTGGGTTCCAGTGCCACAAATGTGGGCATTTGTCCCATGTACTGTCATGTCGGCAAAGATAATTCCTGGGCCTACTGCGGTGGTGCAGGTTGTGCATAATAAGTTCTGGTTCCAGACTGGGACATCATTCTTGCATAGTCCGGAGTTTGGTTTTGGTAGGCAACACTAATGGTGTTGCTTGGTTGTGGTGGTATTGCAGGTGGTTCCAAACGGTGCTATGGTTGGTGGGAGACATAACCTATGATGCCATCTGCGGCATGGGATTCCCCTAGTGCATCCTGGTAGTAGGTGCCTACATGGGGAGCATCTGGAATGATAGTGTAAAAATATCCAGAATGTGCATAGATAAGATCAAACTACTGGGATTTCAAGATGGCCTCCTCTTCGGATTAGGGATGTTAGAATGTGACGTCCTTTGCTATAGGTGGTAGTAATTTTTTTAGGAACCAATCCAGGAAGATCCTGTCATCAAGCTGAATCTTGCACAAACTACAACGTCACTGTCACTCATCTATGTCGTTGGTTATGTGGGTCGCAGTATTCTAGTGGCAAGATAGCAATATCTCCACCCCTTCGTCATATCTAATGGGGAGTTGGAAATATTGCAGGAACATGAAAGCCAAGGAGTTAAAATCTGGGTACTTGGGTTGTGATAGCTCAATGTACCACTTTGATGCAGCACCTGTGAGGGCACGTTGGAACAGTCTGAGCCTAATCAAATCATCTACAATGCTATTTGATGAGCACCATAGGTGAAACATCATGATGTGGTTTTGGGGGAACTCCCCTGCCTTCCCTTCAAAATTGGGAATGTCTAAGGGAAGTTTGGTTGGCATGGGAAGCCAAAATGTTTGATGATGGATAGGGTAATTTGTTAACCAAGACAATTCAAGAAGGTTGAGACATGCCATCAAAGGAAGGTATGACCCAAGGTTGTTGTGAGATGGGACAGCAATGGTGGTGGGGTTCGTAGGGACATGATGCACTTGCATAACTGGGGGTACTTGTGGCACCATTGTGGATGGGCCACTACCCCCAAGTGTGGTAAACGGCCCCATGTGTGATAGGATGGGTAGTGTAGGTGGAAGGGCCACTGCCCCCATGTATGCCAAGTGGGATAGTGTGGGTGGAAGGCACATTGCCCCCACGTGTTACAGGTGGCACAACTTGACTGGTCAATATGGGTGGTGGTAATTGTATTATAACGGTTTGCATGACCGTGCTAGGGCCACTAGTAGAGGTGTTGGTGGTGGTGTGGGGTGTGGACATGGGTCCACTGCCAATTACTAAGCCATAAAATAGATCCGGGTTTGCACCAGCCATGGGGCTAGATGGTGCAGTATGCAGGTCTGGATCAGATTGGTATGATTCTAAGTCTGAAGCAGAGGCTTTGTGGCCCTCTGATGGTGTAGAGGGTCATTGAGAATGGTCTCGACAGTGTTGGTTCAAGGACCCGAACTATGGTGAATCACCTCTCAGGCGTGAGGAAGAACGTGGGGGATCAATTTTGTTTGATGTGTATGTCAAGTGGTAAAATATTGTAATGGTTTTTGGACCCCAATTTTAATGGCTTCCTATTGGCTTCAGGTGGTCACTTGGCCACCAAGAGTATGAGAAGATAGTGCTTGGATTTTTCCTCACGGGAGTGCTAGTCAGTCGGTGGGGGTCATTTCCCGTTTCGCTTGGAAATTCTTCTCAGCGGCCAGCTACTTTTGGGTTCCCGTGGTACTCCCCATTTTGTTTTTCTGGGCTAAGCCCAAGTACTTCCCATGGTTAAAGAAGTCAGGGACATAGGTCCTCAAAGACTGTAGATGGTTGAATTAGTGTAAATTATAAATTTTAATGGCTAGCTCAACATCATGAACTGAGTTTGGTTGTTTTTTATGGTATGGTTTGTGTGCATGTCCATTTGTCTTTCTTTTATATTTCATGGCTGCTTGAATGGTTTATGAATATTTCGCAGAGTTTAGAACATTGTTGATGAAAGCAGTAAATGATAAACAAAAATTTAAACATGTACCATATCTGAATCTGAACTATGATAGCCTGATTATGCGACTGCCTTACACCTACCTGCATTTCTCTTCAACCAGGAAAGGGTGATGGGATCTCAACACAATGGGACTAAGCCTATTCGTATATCCTTATGACACCCTTTGAATGCAAGGTCGATCAATAGGGAGGATGTTGGGTGCCATGAGGCCCCCTGGGCCTACTACCCCCTCTACCTTCCAAGTCACCTGTTTTTAATGGTTTTGAAAATTGGCAAGTGAAGTGTCTATTACTATACAAGCTTCACCCTTTGTCTTATCCCAGAATACACCGAAGGGTGATGAATAGGTAGAGGAGGAAGGGCTAGGCAAGATGTTAATTTCAACTTAAGAATTGAAACCTACAGTAATTTCTTGATTCAAGATTTAAACAGATTCATTAATTAATTAGCCATTCAATTTAACATTGGTTTACACATGCTGTAATAAAATGAACAAGTACTGAAAGGAAACAGACATGGGTTTGATGGACAGAGGTGGCTGATCCGCACTAATAGTCCCTAATCTTCAAAAATCTGAATCTGAGAGACAGATCACTCTTTTCGTGGAAAATGTGGCTAGGGGTCACCAAATTTTCCCCAAAAAAGGTGAGGGGGTCACTCAAAAACTGTAGACAGAAGCGGTCTGGCTTCTGGGTTGAAGTTGCACCTTTTAGGCCTAAATGAGTGACTTGGTTGCACCTTTCATCCTGATAAGAGCGACCTACTTTGAAAGGTGAATTTTTTTTGAACCTGAGTCAAATCCGATCGACAGTAACCTGTACTGTGGCCAAATGGGTTCGGTTTGGCCTTGAGCAGGCTCAACAGTAACTAGAAATGCAAGAAAAGATAGATCTAATCCATATTTGAAAGAAAACTAAACTAGGGAAAATAAAACTAAAATGCTGAAATAAAACCCAAGGATCCTATGGGATCGACCTGGTATGGTCACCAAATCTCTAGTAGGGATTTCACTCTAGCTACAGAGCAAGAATGGCTTCCTTCCGTCTATATGATGTAAGGGTAGGGTTCCTATTAGAATGAAAGAATAGAAAGAAAATAGAATGAAACAAAAATGAGAAAAATGAAACCCCTCTACACACAAGGTTAGGTTTAAGCTCCAAGACCCTACATACAACTGATAGAAAACCAAAGCACCTGGAAGCAATCAATGAAAACCTGCAATAACATGTTAAGCAATAAACCTGCAAACAAATAATGTTATAAAAACTACAATCTACCAAAGCAAAGACTTAAAACAAAACAAGTATACCTTCTAGTTGGAATGGGACACCATGCCCTAGCTTGGGAGAGCACCTCTCTTAGGAATGGGGAGCTATGGCTCAATGGAGGAATGGAGGAGAGGGAGTGTGAATGGCTTGAGAGAAAAATGGTCTCAAGGCACTCACATGGGCAGCATAACAATAGGGAGTGAAGAATTGTTTTGAGAGTGACCCCCACCCCTCTATTTATACTTTTTCTCAATATTTTTAGGGTTTTAAGCCCCTAGTTGGGGCTTTAGCTCCTTTCTCTCAACCTTTAGCTCTTTTGGGGGTTTTAAGCTCCTTTGAAAGGTTTTAGCCCCTTTTTGGAGGGTTTAGCCTTATGAGAGCTATTTTGGCTCTTTTTAGGGCTTTTAAAGCCCTTTTTCATATTTTTAAGCCTTCTTGAGGGTGTGAGGGCCGTACGTAGATGTCTTTAGGTGGTTCAGTTAATGTAGAGCTCACTATGGGATTTTTTGTGTTAACACATATTTTCATGGATTATGAATTCTAGGAAAATGGGTTTATGATCTGAAATAGAGAAGGGAAAAATATTTGTCAAAGAAATACTACTCTTTTGCATGAAAACGCAACTTACATGAAAGCAGTCTAGATAAGTTGCAATGTTCCCAGGGCCAATCATTTTGTTTCTCAAGGTGAATGTCCCTCTTCTAGGCTTGATGTCAGAAAGGTCCCACAGTGGTTGTAACTCTTCTAGTTTCTCACCAAATGGATCCCTGACCTTCGACCAACCATTCCTTTCCATAGAAGACACCATGGTATTGAAGTCATCAACCACTATACATCTAATGTAAAAATCCTTTCTCTGAGATCCACCACGGATATCCAAAATTATTGATTTTTATGATGCATTACCGGCCCATAAACGTTGCATATCCGAAATGACAGGATCTCTTCCAAATAGTTCAATTCTACCATTGACCAATTGAAGTTTCTCTGAACCTCTATTAGAGATAACCTTCTTTTGTCCCACCAGGTGCATAATCACCTCAAAATACCATATGAGCCTATTGATACTCCTTTTCCTGTTTACCTTCTTTCCCCCCTAGTTTATCCTATTGGATCAAGAGTAAGGAGATCTTGCCCTTTCTAACCATAGTATTGATTGATTCAATCTCTTATTTTACTCCTAAAACCCTGCAACTCCAAGAGACAATTTTCATTATTTATTGGGATTAAGAGAGGAGATTCTAGTATTATAATTCTCTTGGTACCCATGACGTTGTTTTCCAGGTGCGGAGATAACCTTTAAATGTTGGTCCACACTAGTTTGTTTCTATTTCGATTTTTCCTTTTCTATCTACTCTTCTCTTTGAGTTTTGTTTGGATTTCTTTCATTATTTCATGTGATTTATTTTCCAGCATCCCTGTATTCATAGGTTTCTTCCTATGAAACTCTAGATTTTTACTTTGTTGATCCAGAGGCTCCAGAGGGAACTTACACATAGTGTTTCTTGGGAATATTTGGGACATAATTTTATCCCTCCTAGATTTATGCTATCACTGGTTGATCCTTCTCTGGTTCATGTTGGGGTTCTTCCATGATCTCTCCTTCTTCCTCATGCTCCTCTACTTAGCTAGCCAAAGCTTGGAATATGTTTTCTATTGAACTAACATTTCTAGGTTTTGTAATGGGTTTCCTCATTAGGGCCTTTCAACCCTTATTGGAAACCACATTCCATTCTCCGTCTCTTTTGGCTTGCTCATCCTGAGCTCTTCTTTTGGCTCATCCCTTGGAAAAATTTCCATATTCGTGACATATTTTGCACTTAAGGGGATTTTCTCATAGTATACCTTCTGGAGATGATTCCAACCCCCCATTGACAAGTTTATTTCTTCTGATTGGCCTTTTTCCAGGTCCACTTCAACACAAACCCTGGAATATGATAATAGGGGGGTTTAGGCTCAGATCTATCTATATATTTCCCTAGGGTATTCCCTATTTCCTTTAGATCTTCATCCTCATCAATGCTCGAATGGTTTAACCAACCCATGGTATCTTTACACCAACACCGCTTGAGGCATAGTTGGTTTTTATTTGAGTTTAAAGAAGTTTTCGGAAGTCTCTAGTTTCCCATGTTATTTATCTTATGCTTGTATATCAGGTACCTATTCATAGCCATGCTCTCGATGGGGGAAAGACCCACTTATATGAGGAGAATAAGATAAGGTGTATTGCTTTTAATTTGATGTTATAAGTTATAAACCACTTCTATATTTTCTCAATCTTCCTCCAATATTCTCTAGAAACGTTGCACCCCCATACTTCACAGCCAAACAAGAATGACAAGAGTTTCAAAGAGGAACTTCTTTTTTTCCCACATGACCAGATTGGTTGATTTACAATTATTTTCAAGACCAAAATAAGGTGTACACCCTCCATTAATTATTTTCTCAATGCTATAGTTCCAATTAAGCTTGTGATGAATATCAATTCCAAGATAATTTTAAGAAGACACTTCCTCTAGATTCTGTTATCATAAATCAAATTTGCATAGGTGTCTTTCTTACATTTTATAATCATGATTTTTGTCTTGTCGGTTTTAACAGTCATACCCATGTTAGAGAAAAAATATTTAAGAATTCTTATATGTTTATCGAGATCAGAAGGATTCCTTGCCATTGTAACCAGGAATAGAGTCACCTTCTGCAGACAGAAGTTGTTCCTCTGGTCTGAATGGTTCAGATCCATAAAAAATGAGTGAACGACAAAGGATGAAGACCTTCCCTAAATGTCATAGGCACTTGGAATGTTGCTTCATTAGTGGACCCATGTACTTGCAAATAGATCAAACATGCAAACACATCAAAGCTACCAGAACATCATCTACTTATCCATGTTAGTGACTAAAGAATCTAACAACATGTACATGTGAAATCAAAACAATAGTAATGTGGGATGGAAATCACCTTTGCATTAAAGATGTATGGAGAAGCTTACAACCATTTCCTTAGTGTTGACAGACATCTCCATGAAACAAACACTTCATCCCCATAAGCTCCAACTTTGCTCTCTATGCTCCCCAATGGTTTGGACTAGGTAGTCAATCCAACAACATAACAATACCTCTATAGTTCTCCCCCTCAACTATGGACATGAGCTTGTATTTATAAGGCTTAATGGATAGGTATAGTTGAGAGATTTGTGGGTGAGGTGGCTCCAAAATCCTATGATGGGGGATGTTGAGCTCAACTGACCCACAATGATAGGGATAAGGGAGGACACGAGGCTCATTATCTAGAAGCCTCGAGAAACTTCTCTTTTTCCCATTTTACCTAGGGTACCTCTTTTATTCTCTTATGACAGAGCGGTTTAGGTAAGAAACCCTTATGGACCAAAGACCACAGGCGGTGGCACCACTTACGGAAAATAGGATATAGGCGGTGCAAGAAAGGTACCGCTCATGGGACACAAGGAAAGCGTGGTGCTGAGTTTTTTCATGTAGAATTGACAAACATAGTAGGTTTCCACTCCAAGTGTTGGGATTAAGGTAAATCATGAAATTTTAAGGTCTTATCACATGGTGGTGACAGGATTTGGGTATAACAGAATGCACCCCAAAGCATGAGACTTAGAAGGATACGATAAATGAAATATTTGAGAGAACAAGTTGTCACTTCGAGGAAAAAATGTCAGCTCGATCGGAGCATGTCATCCAATAGGCATCTATAGTACATCAATATATTTGACTCATAGACACAAGTAACCAACTCATGGTTGCAAACCAATACAAGGCAGATCCATGAGAGGAATAAACAAGCATGGTTACTAGAATACAACATAGATCCATGTGATAGAGAAATCAAATTTGGACATAGCTACCAGACATACAACGTAGATCAATTTCATACAGACGCAAATTTGAGCATAGCCACGACCATACAAATGTGGATCCATGCTAGATATGCAAAACTCCATCGCAACCTGGGGAAAGAAATGAGCGCTAAACAAATACCCAGGGTCTTCATCTCGTCTTCCACAAAGTACGATTCTATCCATGTGATTACAATAATCTGAAGCCGAACATGGTAGAAACCACTTGATTACTAGTCAATGATGTGAACCATTAACAAGTGCAAGGGAGATCACCATTGATGTCAATGATTCCCAAGGAACCCTTGTGCAATCTACTAAGTGTGAATAGATGTCCTAATGTCGAACACCCAGTTGATTCTATCGATCAAAGGTCATTGATGTGAACCTATGTTGAGAGCAAGAGAATCTGTCATTAAGGCATACAAATATCAAGGTACTAAGTTTTTGTTTCTAAGAATATTTCTCGGATAATGAGCTAATGTCGACAAGAATAGTCTCATCGAAGGAGGGCCATGATGACTCCCATGTTGACGACAGGAAACTCAGAACATAGTTCTAGAATGATGTGAATGTAGTAACCACTGACTCAAAAGTACTGACACAGAGACTATTTTGACTGCAAAGGTAAACTTCTTCAACTTCCCTTTGAACATCGGTGTGGCTAGGGTTTTACCCCTAGCTTGTGTGAATGAGCACCTACTAAGGAGAATGGACTCCTTAGTAGCAGTTCAATAAAATGGAAAGAAAAATGCTAAACAGGAATAAAAACTAATCTAAAACTCGTGCATGAAACAAAACAATAAAATATAAAGAATGGTTTTTTATTGATATTACCTCCGATGTGGAGGTTGGTGAAGCTCTTTGCGCTGATCCGTGAGGTTGCTTCGAGCTCCAGCTGCTCCTTCTCTTCTTCCGGTGGTGGAAATGGGCCAAAAGGGGCTCTCAATGGTGAAAGTAGCTCAAGGGGTGAGCAAGGGTTTCAAGAGCAATTTTGGCAGAGTAAGGATGCTTGTGATTGTGGATGTGAAATGAGGGGTCTCCATCCCTTATTTATAGTTTTTTAGTGGTGGAGCGCTTGCCCATGGTTTTTGGAAACCATGTGGTTTAGGGCAGCTGTTTAGGGTTTTTTCCTCCTTTTCCTTATTATTTTATATTTTTTCTTCCCTTTTGGGGATTTTTGCTATTTTAGAGGAATTTTGGATATTTTTGGAGGAAAAAAGGGGTTTTTTGGCCTTTTGGAGGCTTTTTGGTGGGATTTTCAGGTTTTTGAAGGAAATATGGTAGGAAAATGGACAAATGAGCCATGTAGTGGGGTAGATGAGGTAATGAACACTTTTTGGGTGTTAACAGATTGCCCCCTGATGTGCGAGGGTAGGAGCTCATCGTATGGCCGATGGACATCATAAGTCATATATGGTTTTCTTGGGGTGGGGAGAAGAGAAGAAACAAACTGAAGCCCGGAACAACGATCCCGAACCAACTGCAAGAACTAAAAGTACATAACCTCAATAATGGATGAGGAATCATCTGATCATATGGACGAGGCGGGCATACCCATGCTCGTATCAAGATACATAAATATAACTGTGAGGCCCAAAAAAGGAGGACCTGTGGGATACATGAAAACCATTGTGTATATCATAAGGGTCCAGAAGGGACACAAATCTGGAACATACTGCTGGGATGACCATATCTGAGCTGGAAAACTGATGCACTAGGATGACAGCAGTGCTACTGAATGTGGTACCAAAGGAACTGAGGAGCTGCTCGATCAGAGTGACAAGGGTCACACTTGCAATGGTACTCTGAAGTGGAACTGAACTGGGTACTCAAGGAAGCATGGAACTGAATGGATTCCGAATACAATCGCCAACGTAGCCCGGACATCCACAGGAACATATAACTGGGAATTCCACGGTGACTCACCAATGTCCTAGAGTCGGGGGAAATCCGGGGTCTTCGACAAACAATGGAAGGGATATAAATCCTGCGCGATTCTCAACGATGCGAACAAAAGTGCTGAAGTCGAGCATGTGAGAAACAACCATTCGGAGAGGCAATGAGGACTCCTCCCAAAATGGTCCGTAGGCACTCACCACAGATGGTGATGGGTCCAAGGAACAGGGACCTCTAGGTCTATCCTCTGGAATAGAGGGGCTGTCGTCGACAGAGGGAGACCTGCAACTATCAAGGCAATGATGTTTCCTTAACAGGAGCACGAGGTGGAAAACCGAAATGTGATAGTACTGATGGCAGGAGTGATAAACTAGGGGGAAATAACTAGGCAAGTAGAGTGGGTGGACTCAAACTTCCTTTGTTCAGAGTATGATGGCGGGGATGATCGGGCAGCATATGACACTGACTGGTGGTTAAGGAGATCATCGTTGTATTGGATCTGGGAGGGTGACTGGGCTGAGGGAGAATCAAACTGTGGAAAACGGGCAGGAGACTACAGAATACTCTGAACAAAGGGGACCGAATTGGGGGTGCTGCCAAGAGGATCGATCATGGCGCCAAGAGGCACGAGGGAACTTCTTCATGGGTTAGGGGACTAGAAGAAGAGTGTGTATAAAATGGTACTGTCATGTGGATTGTACGAGCCCAGGACAGTTCATGCTCGTGGTTGCTTTCAATTTTAAGGAGTCTGAAAGCAACTAAGAAGACTCTGAAAGAATGGAATGGTACTGTCGTGTGGATTTTACGAGCCCAGGACAGTTCATGCTCGTGGTTGCTTTCAATTTTAAGGAGTCTGAAAGCAAATAAGAAGACTCGGAAAGAATGGAATGGTACTGTCGTGCGGATTTTACGAGCCCGGGACAGTTCATGCTCGTGGTTGCTTTCAATTTTAAGGAGTCTGAAAGCAAATAAGAAAACTCTGAGGGAATGGAATGGTACTGTCGTGTGGATTTTACGAGCCCAGGACAGTTCATGCTCGTGGTTTCTTTCAATTTTAAGGAGTCTGAAAGCAAATAAGAAGACTCTGAAAGAATGGAATGGTACTGTCGTGCGGATTTTACGAGCCTAGGACAGTTCATGCTCGTGGTTTCTTTCAATTTTAAGGAGTCTGAAAGCAAATAAGAAGACTCTGAAAGAATGGAATGGTACTGTCGTGCGGATTTTACGAGCCTAGGACAGTTCATGCTCATGGGTGCTTTCAATTTTAAGGAGTCTGAAAGCAATAAGAAGACTCTAAAGTGATGAAATGGTACTGTCGTGCAGATTTTACGAGCCCAGGACAGTTCATGCTCATGGTTTCTTTCAATTTTAAGGAGTCTGAAAGCAATAAGAAGACTCTGAAGTAATGGAATGGTACTGTCGTGTGGTTTTTATGAGCCCAGGACAGTTCATGCTCGTGGTTGCTTTCAATTTTAAGGAGTCTGAAAGAAAATAAGAAGACTCTGAAGTCATGGAATGGCCAGGCAAGGAGGAAGTGTTCAATCAAGGAACATTTATGATGACCAGGAACGAGGGTGGGGGGGAACACTGGTGGGCCTCCTTGCGGGGTGAATGAATGGTGGCGAAATAACGAAACATTTGCAGTATCACAGGAGTGGATGGCTCATGTAAAAAGTGTGGAACAATCTGATGGCGGCCGATGTGGCGAGCAAATCGAGGCAGCAAGGTGTCGGGACACAATGTTGAAATTGTACCAAGTGAGAGCAAGAAATGATCTCAAGCATCATCACGAGCTCGGAAAAAAGAATCTGGCGATATAAAAAGTGTGAAAAAATAATGTAACGAGGTGACTAGCATGACGGGCTCGTCGTGCCGATTCCAATGGTGGAAACGGTTCGGAAAACGGACTCCGTATGGGTTGAGAATGGCCAAAACAAGAAAAAGTCAACTAACTATAAAGAGTAAGTGGGCCCCACATGACACGTGTCATTTGTACTATTCGACTTTGACTTGTGATCGGAGTGGACCAGAGCTGAGGTGGCAATTCTGGACGATCTGACCGACCGATTTCATATTCAGGCGATACAGGTATTCTGTTGAGCTCATACCTGCATTGTCATTGGGTTCAGGGGGGGTAGTGGGTCCCGGGATATTACTTGTACGGTCCACGTGGGGTGGACCGCAGGTTAGCGGGTCCGAAACGCGGTTAGGGACCACGGGTTTAGGCCCGACAGTCGCGGTGGGGGACCACGGGTTCAGGCCCGACAGTCGCGGTTAAGGACCGTGGGTTTAGGCCCGACAGTCGCGGTTAAGGACCTCGGGTTTAGGCCCGACAGTCGCGGTGAGGGACCGCGACTGTATGCCGAACACCCGCGGTCGGGTGTTTTTTTTTTGGGGAAAGGGAAGGGGAAGGACTATTTGGTTGTCATGAGTCTGATGAGGTTCCTTTGTATGATTGATAGGATGCCACAGGTGCTATGGAGAGAGCGGGACATACCTGACGAGATTATGGTCATCGTCCGAGAGGACCGACGGGTGCGATCGATGTTGGGGTTATTCGAACTGCTGAAGTTCGCTGAGATACCGATGATGTGGTTAGCAGCATTGCTGCTGAACCGACTGGTTGGTTTCTGGGACCCAAATATACAGGCTTTCCGAGTCCAGGGTGAGAGGGTGGACCTCACCCTGACTGATGTATACTTCTTGACGGGGTTGCCCTGCCTGGGGAGGGTAGCAGACACACAGCCGCGGGTGTCTACGGACGTTGATATGGATGATATTTTGGAGCGGTTCTATGTGGCAGATGCTCGAGTGCATAGGAATGCACTCTTGGTGAGAGACCTACAGGAGCCTGCAGTACGGGCCATGGCAGCTTGTGTGGTGCGTGTTTTGGGATCCCAGTCACCGGAGAAGGTGTCTGGGGGCCAGATGCAGCTGGTGGAGCGTGTCCTGGCTGGTGTATATTATGCTTGGGGCTAGATGTTCCTGACCTGCGTTCAACAGCAGCTGACAGCAGCAAAGGAGTCTGGAAAGGGGTTCTGTTATGGTTCATTTTTATGTGCATTCTTTATGGAGAGGGTACCCACCCTGCGGCCGCGGGTGTCGGTCAGGGCAGGAGGCTTGAGGGAGCCCCGGATGGTGCGATGGGGGGAGATGATGCGCCGCCCTGGTGGCGGTGATGTTGGGAGGTACTTTACGTAGGAGTTGTGCCTGCACTGGCTCCAGCTGCCGTTGATACTGGAGGATTATCCATATAGAGATATGGACTTTACCGGAGATCCAGATGCGCCATGGCTGCCAGGACAGGCATGGGGACCAGATGGTACATATGGTTTGATTGAATTGTCAGTTTTTTATATATATGATAGTTGATTGATATATGGGTACTAAAAAATAGTTGATCTGTAGATGTGGGCCCGAGACCGCCACCAGGGCATGTGGCACGGAGGGGGATGGTGGCCGTTCCAGCTCTGCCGAGATGCAGAGGGGACATTGGAGTCTGTACGGGCACTGCTAGACCGTTTGCTGGTGGGAGTGACTGACGAGGGGTGGCGGGACATCGATTCGGATGTGATCCAGGATTGCATGAGGGCACCTCAGGATTTCAGATCGATCATGATTCGGGTGGCGATCTTGGCAGATAGGGCATGGGCACAGGAGCCCGCAGGGGATGAGGATGTGCCAGAGGAGGAGCGAGGGGAGGACTCAGAGGCCGCAGATACTGGTAGTGATGTAGGGTATGACTCTCATTAGGGAGTGCAGGGGACTCCCCTCGAGTTTTGGTAGCTCCGGCAAGTATTTGATGAGGCTTTAGGGATGTACAGTCATTTTTTTTGTATAGCTAAGTACAGGGGTACTCGGGACATGTATAGTGCTATGACATGTATTATTTTTTTATGTATATATATGTGCACATGGATGCACATTTTTGAGAGGTTGTTTTAGTTGTACGCACGTGGATGCGCTTTATGAGGTGTGATTGTTTGTATTGCACGTGGATGCAAGTAGTCTAGGATGTTAGGCACATGGATGCCCCTTGTGTCTTTGATGTGATGCGACATGATGTATGTATGATTAGGCACGTGGATGCCCCTGTAGATACAAATGTGGTTTAATGGTTTATGTACATTGATGCAAATGTTGATGTAATGCAATCTTTGTCGGTTTTTATATATTTTGAGGAGATGCTATGCAGGATGGAGGTATTACATGGTGTGATTGATATGCCACTCTAGGATGTTATTGGCCATTTGATCTGTGACGCTATTGTAAGCTCTTGGAATATGTGTGAATGTGATGGATTCAAACTGTCAGCTTAGTTGTTTTGTACGTAGGAATTTTCTAAAGAGGCAAGGATCATGCACCTGGTAGCAGTTGTTGAGCTGGGAGACAAGTAGCTGGGAGTCCAGAAACACATGAAGGTGACATATGCCCATCTGGAGGGCAGTGGTCAGGAGACCGGTCACGGCATCATACTCCGCCTGGTTATTGGTAGCGGTGCCTATACATATTCTGTCAAGGTGAATCAGTTCATTGGAAGGGGAATACAAGACCCATGCTGCAGAAGCCAGGTTGGGAGACCAGCGGCTTGCGCCGTCAGCGAAGCCAGTTTAACTAGGTGGGAGATGGTCCATCTGTGAGCAATGCAAAAAATGACGAATGTAAGAGTATGGTAAAGAAGGTAAAAAACAAAAAGAGAGCAAACTGTACAAGGCAGATCAATGAGGTCGCGGTTGCAGTTATGGGTAAAAACGCTTAAGATACAACCCATTACGGGGGTTGCGTAAAGGGTGGCCTTCACAGTCTACTAAAATGTATGCCCCCTTGCCGAGGCAATTTTGCACAATGTAAGGGCCTTGACAGATGGATTCAAACTTTCCTTTACCGGTTTTGTCATGGGCTTGGTCATAGGCGAGGACGAGGTCCCCTTCGTGGAAAGTTCGAGGGTGGACATGTTTGTCATAACCGGCTTTGGAGCGGTTTTTGGCAGCTTCGATGTTTTGGAGAGTGGCACGACGATCTTCATCTGCTTGTTCGAGGGATAGCAAACGTTGCTCAAGGGGGGAGGTATCGGGGAGAAGCTCAACGACGATTTGCAAGGCTGGTATCTGACACTCAATGGGGAGGACAGACTCTACACCGTGAACTAAATGAAATGGGGTAAAACCAGTGGCGGTCTTGGTGGAGGTACGGTAAGCCCATAAGGCAGGGAATAGCATGTGGTGCCAATTGGACTTATGCCGGTCAACAGTGCGTTGGAGTATGGTTTTGAGGATTTTGTTAACAGCTTCTACTTGACCGTTCCCTTGAGGGTAGTAAGCAGAAGAAAATTGGTGTTCAAACTTGAGGAGGGTGGATAACTCGCGCCACACAGAATCTTCAAAGTGTGATCCATGGTCTGAGACCAACTGTTTAGGGACCCCGAATCAAGTGATAACATGGTTAAAAAAGAAACGGGCAGCAGTGTCAGCGGTACAGTTGAAGGTGGGCATGGCTTCCACCCATTTGGTGAAGTAATCGACGGCAACAATGATGTACTTATGGCCGTTTACAGATGGGGGTCTACACTCCATGAATTCGATGGCCCACTTACAAAAGGGACCAACGGTGACGACTGGGTGTAATGGAGCGGGTGGTGTCCGGGCCTTGGGGGCAAAAAGTTGGCAGTTATGGCAATGCTTGACCGCAGAGATGCAGTCAGTGAAGAGTGTGGGCCAGAAGTATCCGGCGCGGGCGACCTTTTGGGCAGTGGCCATCCCTGAGAAATGGCCGCCGCAGGCACCGATATGAAAATCATTAAGGACGTTTTCAGCTTCCGCAAGTGTGAGGCAACGACGAAGAATGGTGTCAACCCCTCGCCGGTAAAGGACATCTCCTATGAGGAGGTAGCGAGAGGCCTGGTGATGGATACGATGACGTTCATTACAAGTGATTTCGGGTCAGAATTTCTGCGTGCATAGGTATAACAAGATATCACCGTACCATGGGTCATCAGACGAGATAGTGAACAAGTGGTTGTCGGGTAACTCATCAGAGATGGGTGGGGCCGGGAGAAAAGAAGGAAGATCAGTGATAAGCTGGGCAAGGGAAAGGGCTTTAGTGCTCTTAGGTGTTCGGAACGTGAGGTCATATTCCTGGAGGATAATGACCCATTTAGCCACACGACCTTGCAGGAGCCGCCGGTTTAGGAGATATACCATAGGGTTAGAGTCGGCGACGACTGTGGTATGACTAAGTAAAATGTAGTGTCGCAATTTTTGGACGGAAAAGACCACTGCTAGGGCTAGTCTCTCCTCATATGGGTAACGTAGGGGTGGGCCGGACAAGGTCTGGCTGATGTAGTAAATGACATGCTCTTGGTGTGAGGTGTCTTCTTGAACCAAGACGCCAGACACAGCATGCTTAGATGCCGAGACGTAAAGGATGAAGTCCTGAGAGAAATCCAGGGGGGAGATCAAGGGGGCTTGTGTGAGAGCTTTCTTGAGGGGTTCGAATGCAACTTCTGCTTGCTCATCCTAGACAAAGGGTATGTGGGTGCGGAGCAAGCGTAGGAAACCGTGAACTGTTGTGGCGTAATCGGGAACGAAGCGTCGAAGGAAATTGGAGCACCCTTGCAGACTTTGGAGCTGTCGGAGCGTGCGAGGAGAGGGAAGGTCTAAAATGGCTTGGACTTTCAGAGGATCAACAGTAATTCCTTTCTGGGAAACAATGAAACCCAACAATCAGCCTGCTGGAATGCAAAAGACACACTTGTGTGGGTTCAAGCGGATTTGATATTTGCGACAACGCAGAAAAACTTGCCGAATGTCGTTAAGGTGGTCGGATCG
This sequence comes from Pseudotsuga menziesii, assembly GCA_001517045.1. Classification (NCBI taxonomy): domain Eukaryota; kingdom Viridiplantae; phylum Streptophyta; class Pinopsida; order Pinales; family Pinaceae; genus Pseudotsuga; species Pseudotsuga menziesii. The sequence goes on from LPNX010116680.1 coordinate 68,226, forward strand.
TTTCCGGGAACGAGCTGTAAGGTCATCAAGGTAGACGAGCAGGATGTGGACCAAATCATGAAAGCAATAGGTCATGGCCCGCTAGAATGTGGCACCAGCATTTTTTAAGCCAAAAGGCATGACGTGATAGGCAAAGGTGCCCCATGGGGTGGTAAAGGCAGTTTTGTATTGGTCCTCCTTTCGGATTTGGATCTGATTGTATCCAGAAAAATCGTCCATGAACGAAAGGACTTCATGCCCCGCACACGCATTGATGAGCTGGTCAATAAATGGCGTGGGGAAATTGTCTTTTGGACAAGCGCGGTTTAAATCTCGAAAGTCCGTGCATACTCTAATGGTGCCTTGTTTTTTGTTAACGTGAACAGGGTTGGAAACCTAGGTGGTATAGGCAATAGGATAAATGAATCCTGCCGTGCGAAGTTTCTCGATCTCTGCTTTGATAGCTGGGAGCTTTGAGGGATGAATGGGATGCTGTTTCTGACGGACGGGGGGTACATCCGGCCATGTGTCAATGTGGTGCTCTATAATGGCAGGGTCAAGACCGGGCATTTCAGTATAGGACCAGGCAAAGACATCACGGAATGCTCTGAAGACTTTCTTGTATTCCTCAATTTCTTGGTCACTACAAGAGGCTCCTAAAGTGATGAGTTCAGGGGTGCTTCCTGGGGCAGCGATATCAATTTGGAGGACAGGTGAGATGTTGGCCATGTTACCCTCCTCGAAGGTGTCAGGAGTAGGAATAGGGTCCTTGAACCAGTCGACCTTGGGGGGAAGGAAGTCTTTGGATTCAACTACAAATTGGGTAGCAGTGTTAGAGGAGGATTCATCTGGGAGGAAGTAGGAACGATGGTGCATGTCATCCTAGGGATACTCCGGGGCAGTGAGAGCCTTGAGGATTTCCTCATCAGTACGGAAAGTTTGTGTCGTCAAATCGGTTGACGAGGAAGTAGTGGCGGAAGAGATCATATAAATGGTATTAATCTCTTCAAAATGGGGAGAGACCGGGGGGTGGATCTCCTCAATGGTGGGTGGTGCCATCTCAAGATCCAGATTGTTCATCTCAAAGAGAGCTACTCTGTAATCGGGGAGATCAGGACAATGATTTGTGTAATGCCCGTAAATACCGCATATGGCACAGGAGTGGTTAGTGCGCAAGGATTTGTCGCAAGGCGTAGGGGTTGAATCAAGGTGGACAATCGGTATACTGGGGTCATCGTCAAGCGTTTGCATGTGTTTCTGTAGTGTCGATAACTAAGGACATTGATGAGTTGCATGGCCCAACTCATCTCACAGCGAGCATTTGGGAGGAGCACGAAACACAGGGGGGTTTTTGACTGTCTTGGGAGGTGGGATAGCAGTGTAAGGTTGGGGGCCTCTGCCCCCAGTGGGTTTGGTAAGCGGAGTGGGGGGGTTTGTGGAGGACGACGGGGTAGTGACACCGGGAGGTGGTTGACTAGTAGTGACAATGGGTTGCACCGGTTGCAGGACGACATCTGGTGTCGGCGGGGGAACGGGAGGTGAAAGATACCAAACGGGTAATCCTAAGGTTAACCCAGGGAGGTTGAGGGTAGCCATGACTGGGGCGCTAACTACTCCTGATGGAGGGAAAAGAAAAGGAATGGTATGGATGGGGGTAGCACCAATATGGCTAGGTACCAAAGGGGGTTTCGGCAACAAGGGCGGTTGATTAGTAGAAGTTCGGGTATTATGGGACAGTGTACACAGGTCAGACACGTCAGTGGCGGGTGACGGGGGTGGAATAGATTGGAAGGTCGAGGTCATGGGCGCATCTGAGTAAACTTCGAGCTCCGTAGAGGAAACAACTGAAGTGGTGGCACTCGAAACAGGTTGTTCAATCATGGGGAGAACATTTTTGGGTGCCGTGGGGGCATTGGGATCATGGTAAGTGAGTTGGTCAACCTTGACCACGCGTCCCTCATGAGGGAACATCATGGTACAAAAAATGGTAGAAGTAACCACCCGCATGGCATACATGTAGCTACGACCAAGTAAAAGGTTATAATCAAGCTGTGCATTAATAACCTCGATATTGATGAGGATAGTTTTGCCAGCCAGCTGGATGGGGACGTTAGTTAAGAGGCCTTGTGGTTGAGCCGAACGACCATCGTAGGCACTTAATGCAGTGGAGGACTGATGGAGGGTGGGGGATCCCATTTTCTGCCAGATGGAGGTGGGCATGACACATGTAGAGGCACCTTCATCAATAATGCATCGATGGATGACAAAATTCTGGATGGAAATGGAAACTTGAAATGCTAAAGTGGAAGGCATGCGGGGTTCGGATTGGTCCAAATCAAATGCCATTACATTCGAATCGTTTGGATCGATAGCCCCAATGGCTGAGAGTAAAGTCTTGCGCTGCGAAGGGCAGTTTTTTAAGACTTCTAACGCAGACATGGCTGCGGGAGATTGGGCTAAGTCATCAACAATGTTGTAGTTTGACGCAACGCGCGCATTGGGGTTGTTGTTAATACGGCGAAGTGGGAAACGAGGTGCTTTGGGAGCGCCTTCTAGTGGAGGTGGAGGTATACGTAACGCCTGATCAGTGGGATGAGCATTAGTGGGTTTATCGGTGGAAGGGGCTTCAGGGATGGAACCGTATTGGTTTCGTCGGGTCTGGAGGTTGACCTCATCGGAGGACATTATCAACAAGTGGTGGGTACCTGAGTCAGGCATGGGTTGATCAGGAGCAGTGATTTGTTGCTGGGTTGGGGTGTTGGCTTGAGGGGGAGCCAATGGTTGGGTGTTCACGACGCCTTGGGTTGGTAAGGGGTTTTGCAGCACCAAAGGTGGCTGCTGAGGTTGTGGAGGGTTGGGTGGTGCTTGAGGAGCCGCCTACCCTTGGCGGCGGGCATCTTCAGCCCAAAGTTTCCGAACTCGCTCCATGTGTGGGAAAAAATGTGTGTAGTGGCCATAGACCCCACAAATAAAACAAGGATGGTTTGTTCGCAGATTGGGGTTTTTAGCCTGCTTGGGCAGGCGATCAGGGTTTTGGTTAGCAGGGGCCGCATTATTATTATCAGGGGGATTAGGGGGTTGACCAGCTTGGTCTGTAGGTTGGTTGTTCCCACGATTTCAGCCCCTGCCGCGGTTTGGTTGGCCCTGGTTACGTTGGTTGTTCTGGTTTTGCTGCGGGTTTTGTTGGGCGTAAACTTGCCCTTGGGCAGCAGGTGGATTCTGAGGTTGCGCAGGTGCTGGAGTAGGCTGTGGTGGATGATATGTAGGTGGCGGTTGCACAGGTGCAACAACTTGAGGGGGTTGGAGGTTTGCCGCAGGGGCTTCCTGTGGCGGGTAATAAGCGGGTTGGGCTTGTGAAGGCGCAGGAGCTGGTGTAGCCTGCTGGTGGTAGTAGGGCTGAGGTGCGACCGGGGGGGCATAAGCAGGAGTCGCATGACCGAAACACTGAGGTGGACATGAGGGTCCATGGGTATGGTGATGATGTGTCATGGGAGGATACGAGTTGGTGGCTCCAGGCTGTGAGGTAGCCTGCGAGAGGTCAAGGCCAGGGGTAGGACGTGCTATGGAAAATGGTTGAGGATGCGAAGAGACACGGCCAATGATGCCGTCGGCTGCGTGGGATGCCCCCGGCACATCGTGCTGGGAAGACTCGCCGCGAGGGGCGTCAGGTATAATGGTATAAAGATAGCCCGACTGGGCGTAAATGAGGTCAAATTGCTGGGCCTTAAGGATGGCCTCTTCTTCAGACTGGGGTCTTTCGGATGCCACATCCTTAGCAATGACAGGAAGAAGGGATTTGAGGAACCAATCTAGGAAGATCCGGTCGTCCAATTTGATCTTGCATAAGCTACGGTGTCGACGCCACTCATGAATGTGGTCCGTGATGTGGGTAGCCGTGTTTTGTCTGCAGGATAGGAGGATCTCAACGCCCGCGTCATAGCGGAGAGGTAACTGGAAGAACTGCAGAAAGGTGGAGGCAAGGGAAGCAAAGGTGTTATGTGTTCCATGGAGTTGCTCGATATACCACTTGGCTGCAGAGCCAGTGAAGGTGTGCTGTAAGAGACGGAGGCGAATAGAGTCATCTACTATGGAGTTGGAGGAACACCATAGATGGAAGGACTTAATATGGTTTTGTGGGTCCTCACCTGCCTTGCCATCAAACTTGGGGATGTCAGAGGGGAGCTTGGTGGGCATGTGAGGCCACGCCAGGTCGTGTCGGATAGGGTCGTTAGTCAATCCGGCAAGGTCAGGCAGGTTGAGGCTAGCCATGAACAACAAACTGGAGGAAGGATGGGACACAGTAGTGGGTTGGACCAAATTGAGGCCAATGCCCCCAAGTGGAGGGGTAGTGGTAGGGAGGTTTCCCCCAAGTGGGGGAACTAACGTGGTATGGGATGGTCCCGCACCGCCATGGGTAGTGTGAGCCACTGATGGAGTGGGAATAGGTATTCCCGCTGCGAGAATAGGTATTCCCGCTGCGGGAATAGGTGCCATGAGGGGAACGGTAGAGGGCCTCGTGGAGGGCATACCTAAAACAGGTGTGGTAACGGGTATAGGGGCTGGTGTAGTAGTGGATGTGCCACCAGCGATCTCTACCAAAACGGGAGTGGAAGTTACACCAGCCATGGGGCTAGTGGGGGCAGTGTAAATGGGGTTCTCAGACTCTGGCTCAGAATCGGAGGTAAAATAAGGGGCGTCAATATCCGGTGACGGGGTCCTATGCCGCTGACGAGTGGAGTCAAGTGACAAGGCTTGAGATCTATGATAAGTGGTATCAAGTGAGGATGATCTGTGGCGATGATGGGTGGTGTCAAGTGAACCATGCTGTGGGGGCTCACCCCTAAGGCACCAAGAATGTCTCAGAGACTCAATGGTGACAGATGGTGTCAAATTTCTGTGGGTTGCGGTGAGTAAAAAACAGCTCAAAAACCCGAATGCAACCGAGTGTGCAGAAGGGGAGCTTGAAAAATAAGGCACTCATGCCAACAACCTACTCAAAACACCCAATGTAACAGCTGTGCTACAATAGATGGAGTGTCAACAGAAATGGTCAGAATACCAACAAGCACCAGGTTTCCTAAAAATAAAAAACGGTGGACTCACTAGACCAAAAGGAGGTAAGGGAGCATGCAAAGACCTAACTAAAAGTATTCTAACTCAACTAGACATATCCTCTGCAAGGTGATGAAATCCAAGTCAGACAATATGAATAGGAAAGCCAAGTGGCTATGATATCCCCCTACCAGGAGGGACACCGGGTAGTCAAATCCTAGAAGAATGGCAACTAAGATACCCCGTTCATGACACGTCCAGAAAGGTGAATCTGTCGCTTGGTCCTTTTACCGCAATACCCCTATACAGGGATATCCCGAGAACTATGAAAGGTAGCCCTTCAGTTACTTAATGGAGTGCGGTATTCCACTCAGGCCTCCGGAACCAATCTCGCGACTTCAACCCTCCTAAGGGAGAGGCCCTCTGGTAAACTGGTTGTAACCGTGCCAAAAAATACTAGGGGATTTTGGTTCCCTAATTGGACAACAGCTATGTCTCAAGTGTAAATAACCGAGGGGTGTTATTGGAAGCCTATCCCCCCAATCCTACCTAACTACAAAAATTCTTTTGTGTTCCCCAAGTGGGGTTAGAATGTTGGTTGAGTTAAGTAGTATTTTAAGGCTCATTTGAATTAGGTGACAGAGTGTGTGCTCGTGAGGTGATGAACCCGAAATAGAAGTGCCACACAAAGGGGCAGCCTTCTAACTAACAACAATACTGAATGCACAACTTGAACCTGCAAAATTTTCTGAAATAAACTGTTGAAATCTTAAACAAATGGTGTAAAAGGGAACAGAAATGGGGTTGCAGAAAAGGCTGTAAGGAAGTAGGGCTGCAGGTGGAACAGATGGCTGTGCAGATGCAGAAAATATTGCAGCAAAGGGGCTGGTTTGCAAAAACAGGAACGCGGGTCGGTGGTGAAATCGGGCGGTCGGACCGTGGGTTTGAGGGAAATAGACGCGGTCGGGGCGCAGTGAAGGGGCTGACACTCGCGCTCGGGATGCGGGAAAAAAGACGACAGGCGCGGTCGGGTCGCAGTTAAAGGGCTGAAACTCGCGCTCGGGACGCAGGAAAATGGCCGACAGGCGCGTTCAGATCGCAGCAAACAGGCTGAATAGCCGCGGTCGGATCGCATGTAACATACTTGAATCCATCGGCAGGGTGCCAGAGACGGTCTGATAGCCGTGGTCGAGTCGCAGGTAAAGGCCTGAAAGACACGGTCGGGACGCGGCTGCAAAGGGAAAAAATGCGGTTTACGGGGGCCGAAAGGGACAGCCGAAAGGAAAAAACAAAAACTGAAACCAGAAATAAAAAACATAGTGGAGTCGCCAAAACTGTGGCTAGGGTTTTACCCCTAGCTTGTGCGAATGAGCACCTACTAAGGAGAATGGACTCCTTAGTAGCAGTTCAATAAAATGCAAAGAAAAATGCTAAATAGGAATAAAAACTAATCTAAAACTCGTGCATGAAACAAAACAGTAAAATATAAAGAATGGTTTTTTATTGATATTACCTCCGATGTGGAGGTTGGTGAAGCTCTTTGCGCTGATCCGTGAGGTTGCTCCGAGCTCCAGCTGCTCCTTCTCTTTCTCCAGTGGTGGAAATGGGCCAAAAGGGACTCTCAATGGTGAAAGTAGCTCAAAGGGTGAGCTAGGGTTTCAAGAGCAATTTTGGCAGAGTAAGGATGCTTGTGATTGTGGATGTGAAATAAGGGGTCTCCATCACTTATTTATAGTTTTTTAGTGGTGGAGTGCTGGCCCATGGTTTTTGGAAACCATATGGTTTTAGGGCAGCTGTTTAGGGTTTTTTACTCCTTTTCCTCATTATTTTATATTTTTTCTTCCCTTTTGGGGATTTTTGCTATTTTAGAGGAATTTTGGGTATTTTTGGAGGAAAAAAGGGGTTTTTTGGCCTTTTGGAGGCTTTTTGGTGGGATTTTCAGGTTTTTGAGGGAAATATGGTAGGAAAATGGACAAATGAGCCATGTAGTGGGGTAGATGAGGTAATGAACACTTTTTGGGTGTTAACAATCGGGCGGCAAGACAAAATACTTGGCAGCGTGACTAAACGGGACAAACTCACAATGCGACAGTGGACAATTCATTCTTTTGAAAGACTCAAGGGAGTGTCATGACTCATGAAAGTGGATCGTCATGGAGATCAGCTGAATACCCAATTGACTAAATTGATATGTAGACAAGTGCCACATTCAAAGGTAATGACAAATTACTACCATTTGTTTGCAAAATGATTCCCTTCCCATTTGCCCCATCATGATTGATGAGTGCCTCTTTTCAGTTTTATGAGTTCAAAGAGGGTAACAAACACTCGGTATAGCTCGTTCGAAGACAAGTCCAACTCATATGTTTTACGAACCTGAGAGAGGAGGGGTTCGTTCCCAAAAGAGGGTCTCTCAATGTTTAATTTAACGAGTCCAATGAAAGAAAACTCGGTATCGTTCATGTTTAGAGAGCTTGAATGGCTACGGAAGAAGAATCCAAAGGGTCCTTTTTCGTATGATTTAGTCCCTAAGGCCTGAAAACGTATAAAATAATACCTTAGAGAACTCTTCCAGTTATGATTGGATGGAGTGTTCCTTTTTCATAAATAGTCTATTCGAACCGAAAAAGAGATAACCTACCATCGAAGAGATGACTCTTCATATATTTTAACAAGTGTGAAGAAGACAAGATCGCTCGACGATCTTTTCATATTTAAGGAGCTCTAAAAGAGTTTAAAGAAGAATCCATTAGGTCTCTTGTCACAATGATAGTTTTTTCGAGTCTGAAAAGAATTAGAAACGGTCTCGGACCTTTGATACTAAGTTTCAAGAGCGTGATCAAAGTGTCGTAATAAACGCTCAACAAATTTTTCTGTTTTATGGCAGTATGAAAAATTCAAAAACGAACTTCCAAAACTTTACCGCGATTGTTCTTCTATATTGCAATGACTCAAAACAAGCGTTAAATGCGCCAATAGCTAACATTAAGGGATTATAGCTGATAAATTTTGAGTAATAAGTGATTTTAAACCAAAAGTATAGCATGTCAAACCCAAAAATGCATATAAAATCCATGTAAATTGTGAAAAATCAAAACATTTTACTATTTACCCATAGTGGAGAGCATTTGGAGCACTTTCCTAGACAAATCTTCAGTTGCTGATATCGAGAGTTTCCACTGTCGGATTCAAGCGCCGTCAACTCCAGGTAATAGTTTAAACCCTACTCTTTCCTTTTATAGTTTCAATTTTGATTTTGAATGGTGTTTTGGGCTTGTATGGAAATCCCTAAAATCGTGGGAGCGGTCACCACGGTTATCCCTTGCAGGATACGCGGTACCTTGCTAGAACTGCACCAAGGACATAGTACACAGGTGGTGCCACCGCCTGTCTTGAATGGGGCGCAGGAGGTGCCGGCCGTGAAAATGTAAAAATATCCACACAAGCAAAACTAGACCATTTCTTTTGATTTGAATGATTAATAATGATTTTAATGAGTCTTTTGATTGTTTTGGGCAGGTTCTTGCTAATAGAAAATGGTGATATGGAAATAAATACAGCATGATAATGATGATGCCTTCACCGAAAGGAATGTGGGTTGCATAGCCGCATTAAGAGACTATGGACTCCTAAAATTCTTTCGGACTCCCAGTATGGTATCACATGAGCGATTTCTAGAGCACATACTCCGGATGTGGAATCCAGAGCAATAATAATTTGAGGTTGGTTCTCACATTTTGACAGTGGAGGTAGAGGACATCTACTTCTTGACTGGACTTTCGAGGCGGGGTGCTCCCATCTCATTGATAGGTTCCTGAGGATGGGATATTACCACACAAGAGTTGATAAACCATCACTATATTCTAGGGACAAGAACATCAGGGAAGAAAATCCCCATAAAAGTAGTTATGGATGGACCTCTGCCTACTATATTGTTTACCATGCAGAGAGTGGCAGGAAGCTAGGGAGTGCACCAGACTTCTAGAGCACATATCCTTTATTCCATAGAGGCCATGGAACCTACAGTATTCAACTAGGGGGAATCCCAGATTCCGATATTAAAGGATCAGTTGACTAAGTGTCGGTAGGGGGAACTGCAGTAGTTTGGTTTTGGTTCCATTCTATCATGCTTCTTCTTTGAGAGGGTTCCATAGATGAGACCCCATGTGGTCTTTACATATCTGAGAGCACGGGACCCTCACATGCTAAGGTGGGTCTAGATTATGGCTCATACTGGAGCGAGCAGGGGGAAGGTAAAGTTCAGTGACCCATTATTTTGATGGTTGAGAGATCAGATCCTCATGGTGGAGGATTATGCATATACAGGTATGGACTTCAACAGATACCCTGACCTACCACTCCCACCTAGTGGACAGTGGGGTGACATCAGTAAGAAGCAAAAAACCCTAAAATGGACATATTTTTTTTATGTTTTTTGATGTTTTATATTCTTATGTTAAGTAACGATACTTGGATATTTTCATGCAGATGTCAGAGCAGCACGACCTGGGGGAGCTTCCCCATTGGATAGACGATCCAGAGCCTACTTCGTACTATAGGGTGATGATGTGACCAGGGATTTAGAGGAAAACCTAGAGAGGTTGACCTTAGACATCCCTGATGCTTCCATTGATGACCTCCCTCTGAGGTATCAGAGACCTACAATGGGAATACCAGGTCGGTTTAGCATACTGCTACATAGAGTAGCCCGAGCAGTGATGTGCTACCACAAGCATCACTAGATGATATATGCATGATGTATCTACTGAAAGCTGATAGATTCAAGATTGTGTATGGCAATTTTTACCTGAAATCCTATGTGCTTCAGATGAGGTCTCGTGACCTATTTTTTGTAAACGTGTTCATATATGTATATATACAGACTTTTACCTGGTGTTTATATGTCTCAAATGGTGAATGTATTTTACATGAGTTTTATGTGTCTTTAATTGTTTATTTACAATGAACCATGTTTGATTTTAATTTCATGAGTAGGCAATATGCCAATATAGGATGTAATTAGCTAATGATTCAACAACTTAATTATTTTCCCTAGGGATATGCCTATAGGTGATGGTTTCAAATGACCTTTCTAACAAGTGTACCCTCTGAAAGAGGTGGAGAAGAACAGGGTTCCTAATGGTATAAACATGGTTTAGATGAAAAACCACGAGTTGTGAGTCCATCAAGACTACCAAATTGTGAACATATTGGGAGGCAACTTCAGTCAGAAGACCTGTGACTGCTCGATACTCGACGATGTTGTTGGTAGCGGGACCAATACAAACTACTCCTGAACTAACCAAATCATCAGCTGGTGAATAGAGAACCCAAGCAGCTAAAGAAAGATTCAAGGTGTGGTGGAAAGCACCATCAGTGAAGCCGTAGAAATCCATCTGCTCTGCATGACCAAAACATGGTATAAACAGATGCAGACACTAAACTCCAAAACCATATTGAAAATACTCAAAGCACACTAAAAGTCAAGCAATATACATATATACAAGATACTATCCAGGAGAGATCTAGGCATAGTACCTCTTCAGGTACAACCCATTTCGAGGTTTCCCTAAAGGGATTCCATCATAGTCTATGAGCTCATAGGCCCCTTTCTCTAAAACTTTAGAAATAACAAAAGGACCATACCACATAAACTTGAACTTTCCTTTCCCTAGTTTTTCATATCTCTGATCGTAAGTCAAAACTAGGTCACCCTCATTAAAGGCACGAGGTTGGACAGATTTATCATATTGCGCCTTGAAGCATTTCTTGTGTGCCTCATTATCCAAGGCAACATCTCTCCTAGTTTCGTCAAGGTTATTCAGGTACAAAAATTTCTCTTCCTCTGCAGGGAGAAATTTGACGGCAAGTTTCAGGGATGGAATCTGACATTGAATCGGTAAGACAGCTTCAAGCCCATAGACAATATGGAAAGGCATGAAACTAGTAGTTGTTTTCATAGAAGTCCTATAAGCCCAAAGAGCAGATAAAAGGATATGGTGCTAGTTGGATTTATGGTCTCCAACCATCTGATGAAGCATAGTTTTCAAAACTTTGTTAATGGCCTCTACCTGACCATTAGCTTGCGGATAATAAGGCGTAAAGTTTTCATGGCAAAAACCTAGCTTGGATCTTAGTTCCTCCATCATTTGATTACAGAAATGTGATCCGTGATCAGTGACAATGGACTACGAGAATTTAAATCTAGCTATGACATGATTGACTAGGAAAAGAGCGGTAGTCTTACCATCTTCCGCATATGTAGGCATAGCCTCGGCCCACTTTGTAAAATAGTTAATGGCTACGATGATGTAACCATGCCCCCTGGCTAAGGTAGGATTACAATGCATATAATCAATCCCCCATTTGGAAAATGGGCCAACGGCAATGACGGGCTGTAGAAGAGCAAGATGAGTGCACTTTTTGGGATAAAAATGTTGACAAGGTGGGCATTTCTTAACAGCCTCATGACAGTCTTTAAAGACTAAAGGCCAAAAGTAGCCAGCGCAAAGGATTTTCTAAGTTGTATCCATCCCAGATAAATGACTGCCACATGCTCTAGAGTGGCAATCATTTAACACATGTTCAGCTTTCTCATGGGTGAGGCATCACTAGAGAATAGAATCAATCCCACGTCTATACAATATATCATTCAGGATGAGGTATTATTTCACCTGGTGACGGATATGGCAGTGATCATTATGGGATATATTTGGATGAAATCTTTGCGTTTGGAGATAAATAAGAAAATATCCATACCATGGATTGGTAGTGCTTATCAGGAACGGGAATTCATCCGAAAATGAATCACTGGGCTCAGATTCCATTGAATCACAGAGAAGATCACACATGAGATCGATAAATACCAAGGATTTCTTTGATGTGGCTTTGGAGAAGTTCAGATCAAACTCTTGTAGTATGACTATCCATCAAGATTAATTTCCCCCAAGCACCTAACGAGTCAGGATATAATACATAGGGTTCTACTCTACCAATACAGTGGTTGTGTGAAGCAAAATGTAGTGATGAAATTTTTGTACAGCAATGACCGTGGCCAATGCTAACTTCTCCATGCATGAATATTGGGTTTCAGAATCCATAAGATTCTTACTAGCATAGTAAATCACGTGCTCCTGACCGTTGGGATTTTCCTGCACCAAAACCATAGCGATGGTAGTAGTGGAGGTAGCAATATACAAGAGAAAGTCCTTTGAATAATCTGGGGGGTGTATTATGGGTGAATGAGTCAGAGCATGTTTGATATTATCAAAGGTGCATTGGAATCGGTCATCCCAAAATAATGGAGTGTCCTTTTTAGGAGACGCATATAACTGTGTGTTTTCTTTGCAAAATTACACACAAAACGACGGAGAAAGTTTGCCTTCCCTTGCAAATTTTGGAGTTTGAGAAGATTGGTTGGGGCTGGTAGAGCTAAAATGGTGGAAATTTTCAAAGGGTCTATCTGGATGCCATCCTTAGAGACCACAAAACCTAATAGACGTCCCATCTCAACGCAGAAAACACATTTATACAGATTGAGCCGTATATTATAATGACGACATCTTAGGAAAATGTCTCTAAGATGACCAGGGTGGTCCTCCTGTCGCTGTGAATGAGTAGGGAAGTCCTCATGGTATGGTTCAACAATATGTTTAATATCATGAAACACATAGGACATCGCACGCTAGAAAGTAGCTCCAGCATTTTTTAAGCCAAACAGTAACTTCCTATATGCAAAGGTTCCCCATGGGCAAATGAATGTCGTCTTGTGTTGATTGGTGGGTAGTATCTCAATTTGATTATAGCTAGAAAAGACATCCATGAATGAGAAGATGACACTTTTGGTATAGTTGTCGATAATATGATCGATGTGCGGAGTAGGAAAGTTGTCCTTGGGACAAGCGTTATTCAAATATCTAAAGTCGATACAGAATCTAATGGTTCCCTGCTTCTTATTGACAGGGACTACGTTCGATACCCATTCTGTCAAGGGTATGGGATAAATAAACCCAACTTTGAGAAGTTTCTCTATTTCAGCTTTAATAGCTGTAGCCTTCTGTGGATGGACTTGCCTTAGTTTTTGCCTGATAGGTTTAGCTATGGGATAGGTTCTAATTTCATGGACCACAATGGAGGGGTCTATCCCCAGAATTTCTTCATAGGACCAGGAAAAAAATATCACGAAATTCTTTGAAAAGTGCTTTGTATGCTTCATATTCGTCTGCCGAGCAGTTCTACCCAACATGAACATGCTTGATGGCACCAAGCTTGGATGATATGTCAATCAGATTTGTCTTATTAATGTTGCAAAGGTTTCCTTCAAAATCTACATCTTGCAACAATATAGGACTTTGGGGTGCATTGACAATATCAGTGGCAAACAGGGATGCATAGTCATGGTTAACCAAACTGGTGTTGGGGAGGAATAGGGATCTATGATGGTGATCCTCCCAAATGGACTCATGATCTCCATAATGGACTCGTCGGAAGGAAAAGTATCATAGAGATAATCAAGAATAGGAAGAGATGGTTCTAACCAGTAAGGCAAGTGGTAAGGATCCGAAGCCACCAGATGAAGGTCATCGGTGTGATCATTGGAAAGGGTTTGAATGATGTCGTACATTTCTTCATGTGGACTCAATGAGGTGGACTCAACAATTTGTTTTCCCTTGGGATCATGGTCAAATGACGCAATCATATTTACTTCTGTGGTGTCTGTGTTAGGAGGAGTGGATGGAAAAATCCCCATAAGGGATGAAGCCTTCAACATGCCTACCCCAATCGACTAGTAAGGAGGAGGGGACTGGCCTAACATAGGGATTTTATTAGCTATAGAGGTAGTAACATCCAGTGTACAGAAATCAAGCTGGTCGATGGGAACAATTCTCCCTAGATGTGGAAATTGGACTGTTCGGAATACCATCAAAGCGACAACAGTCATGGCGTGAAACCAATTTCTTCCTAGAAGGAGGTTGTAATCTAATGGGGCGTCTACTACTTCTACTTTAATAGAAATAGTTTTGACCCCAAGATTGACTGCAAGGGATGATATGAGACCATGGGGCTGGAAACCTCATCCATCAAAGGCTTTCAGAGTCGTAGGTGATGTTACAAGCTTGGGAGAGCCGAGAGCTTTGCAACAAGACAGGGACAAAACCGAAGTTGAAGCTCCTTCATCTGCAATAGTTCTAAAGACCTTCTTTCCAACTAATTTTGTGATGATTTGGAAAGAAATTTTATGAGGTAGCCTAGACTTATAGTTCTTAACATTGAAATGAATCAAATTAGTATTTTCTGGGTCTAAAGCTCCTAATGCGGTTAACAGGTTTTTGCGTTGTGTAGGACAACTTTGGAGCACTTCCAAGGTAGACATTACACATGGTGCCTAAGTGAGATATTCAACTACATTATAAAATTGAGTAGCTCGGGCATTGGGGTTAAAAACAACCTTCCTGAGAGTACTCTTGGGTGGACACAAAATCATGTTGAGAATAGGCTTCTCGATGGTTAGGGGGGCAGTAGACGAGGAGTCGGGAGAACTAGTAGAGGGAGCTTTCCCTAAAGAAGAATTGTCTTCTTTCTTATCTGTGGATTTGTCATAATTTTGACTTTGATTTTGTAGAATAATGGTATCCAAGGACATCATACAAAATTCCTCTGATGAACTAGAGTTTCCCTCATTAGACATGTGGTCTATCAGTTGTTGTTGAGAGGGAAAAGGATCCATGAGAATTGTGGGTGCAGGGTTTGTTTTCAAAAATTGGGTGATTTCATCCCAGTGGGGACACTCTTTTGTTAAATGGTCACCTCTGCATAGCAGACATGGATATTTTTCTTTTATTTTCCCTCTATCGTTATCATTGTTTGTTGGTTTTGGATTCTCCTGTTTGTTTCCAGGTTTGTTATTCTTACTTTTACCTTTCTTTTTATTATTGCCGGAGGTTTGAATAATCTGAATAGAATTGACCTCGGTAGAAACATTGGGAGTTGAAGTAGTAGCGGTGGCAGTCTAGGGTTACTTGGTAGGTTTCGCTGCTGACGGGGACTAGATTGAACCAACAATCCCATCACCAAGGACTTCTGCTAGTGGCTTTGCACGATCAATGCTTGGGCGAGGAGCTTGAGGAATCAAGTCATACAAATTTCTGGACTAGAATAGACCAAGTATAGATACTCGGATTTACTAATGGCTTGCTCTTCAGTAACGGCACCGCCCATAGCCACATCTAGGGTAATTGGAGGAAACAAAGATTTGGTAAACCAATCAGCTATTAACTGATATGGAATAGGAGCCTTAATAATTCTTCTCCACCTTATGCATTCATGGATATGATCGGATATGTGGGTGGAGGTGTTCTATCACAGAGAATTTAAGAGATCAGTACCCATTTCATAACAGATAAGAAGGTGAAAGTGCATAAGAAAAATAGTTTCCAATGAGCCAAAATCCACAAATGAATGTTGTGGAAGTTCAATGTACCACTTCACGGCTGTACCGGTCAAATTTTGCTGAAAGAGTCTTAAACTAACTGAATCATCCATAAGGGAGTTTGAAGAACACCACAGATGGAATTTCATGACATGGTTTTCGTATCATCTCCCTGCTTCCCATCGAACTTTGGAATGTCCGATGGTAACTTTACCAGAATGGGAGGCCATAAGGGATTATGTCGAATGGGGTCATTAATCAACTTGGTCAGATCAGGGAAGTCCAAAGTTTCTAGGAAAGGTAACTAATGATTAGGTTGCACATACTAGTAATATTGATATGGCATATAAGTAACAGTAGGACCGTAAGTGAACTAATAGATAGTTTGTTGTGAGGAAGAACTACCGAAAAATATGCCTATGGGGGATTGATTTCCAGGATCAGGACCGTTAGGACCACCAAAGCCTCTAGGAGGAGGAGGACCACCGGGGCCTCTGGGACCACCAGGACCATTGGGACCACTAGAATTCCTAGGAGCTCTAGGAGGTAAACCTCAAGAGCCTCCAGAACCTCTAGGAGGAGGGCCACCAGACCCTCTAGGGCCATTCGGAAGAAAGCCACCAGCCCCCCCAGGACCATGAGGACCATTACTACCATAAGGAGGGAAGCCACTAGGCCCTCCAGGACCATTGGGCCCCCCAGGGGGAGGACCGCCATAAGGCAGTCCTCCGGCACCTCCCCTAGTATGTATAGGTATCCCCCCATAGTTGGCATGTAGGACCAGTTAGGTTGCCCCCGTGGCGTGAAAGTATTACTAGGATATGGAATTCCAGCATAAGGCATTCTTGTAGGTTTGGATGGGTAATTAATGTTTCCTATAGGTACTGGATTTGCAGTATAACCATAACCCCAAGAGGCTTGAGTGGTTACAAGTTGTGCCCCCAAGGGCTAACCTGAACTAGATGGGGGATTAACCACATTAGTGTGGGTGGGAGGGACATAAACTGTAGATTTATCTATACTAGAGGTCTATCCTTGAATAGGTACAATTCTGATTCTAGATAACGTAGGTCATGTCGGGGGTTGCTCCCCGGCACTAGAAGGTAATGAGGAAACATGAATTGAATGTTGAGCCCTAGGTGCAGAAGACCTGGGAGGATTGGGAACAGACATAATATGCGAGGTGGTGGGTTTGGTAGTTTGACCTGGGTTGTGTGGAGTCACTATGTGATCTAGAATCAGTTCAATGGGTCTTATAGAATCAGAAAGTGAGTGATATCCCATAGGAATAGCTACGAAATGTGGTGGTGGTGTGCCCAATATTTCATCTATTTTCTTTTCAATCTCTTATGCATGGAGAATGGCTTTCTGGTATTGTCTACATTCTTCTTCATCTAGTGAAACTTCTTCAGAAAAGTTTAAATGGGTACCAAATGAGGCATGGCCTGTCCTATAGAGGTATCCCAAAATGGAGCATTGGGACCATAATCTGGATGGGTAGTATCATCAACATGACCTTCTGTGGGAGAATGGAACAAAGTATTACCTTGAGAAGGTTGTTGGACCAAGGGAGGTGAGTGTGAAGGATATGGTCCTCCTGTTTTTGCAACCACGTCATCTCCCACTTGGGAGGTGGTAGCAACTCCTTGGTCGATAGCTTCCATTGGATTTTCTCCCGAAACAGGAATAAAATCGGGTGGCAAGCCCCGTACTCTTCTGGACTGTCTTAGCTCAGCCAGTTTGTACAGCTCCTATCTAACCTAGGGTCTCAAAAACTAGAAAACACACCAAAAATTTCCTTACTCAAGCTATAGGTCAAACAAGTAAACTTAAATGACAGGAGGAGTTCAGATAGTCAGGTCTCTCACCAGGATTGTTAAGAAGGTGCCACTTGCAATATATCTCAAGGGTACGTGCATAGTAATATCCCCGAATGTTTTTTTTGTTGTATGGATCCAAGCAAGATGGCCAAAGGGATTTTCTCAGATGGATAAGGTATCCTAGTGGCGTCTCCCAATATACGCAAGGTATGTGGCAGCTCAAATTGGTAGTAGTGTTGTCTAATGCATAACCGTACACAAGGGTCCTTTCGATATACAATCAAGTACATGAAGTACCTTTCAATATACTTCAAGGATACATAAAAGGATGTTCGATATACCAATGGTACATGGAAGAACTGTGCGAGTCCTGAGATTTAATGCAGAAAAGTAACGATAGCTCCTAAGCTTAACGACGACTGAACACGTCTCTAACCTATCACTCAAATTGCTATGTAAATTTTAACCTATAACTACCATTAATTTTAAAGTGGATGGTTAGGTGAATGCATGGAATTTTGACAGAAAAAGTAAAACCATGCAGTATGCATATGCAAATATTTCACTTTACCGTTCGTGGTATGCCTACCTACGGGAGGGAGAGAGAGTATTTTCCTTTTCTTTGAAAACCAAAAAATTTCCAAACAACTGTCTTGAACTAATCAAACTCAAATACAAGCAACACTTTCCAAACTCATTTCTCTTTTCTGAAAGCAATCAAAAGGGGAAGAGTCTCTTTTCCTAAAAGAAAAACAAGAAGCACACTACATGCATATGTACTCTATTTTTCAATTTTTCTCAAAGCATAGATATATCTAACTTAAAAATACAATATTTTTCATTTTGATGAGATAGTACTAATGCAAAAGAGACAAAAGAACATAGAGAACCTGAAAGCTTGTGAGGTCAATTAGAGATCTAATGTCTTATGCTCAATGATGATAATGACCTAATCTCAATCAAGAATTTTCTTTTTAAAGAAGCAAAAAGAAGTCCTCTATGAAAACAAAAAATGAAATCAGGATGCTAATCAAATGTTTTTCTTTCAGTGTATATAACATAAATGAAAAGAGATCTCACTAACACCCTAAGATTTTCAAAAAAATAAATCCTTTCACAATCACAACCAATAAGCATGGAAGGAAATGAACAATCAATAAGCCTAATCTAGCTTTTGAATTCTTCAATCAAACCAATATTTTACCACAGCATTTAAAACCATTAGCATTCAGATTCTAACAAACAAGCCTGAAAGTGCAGGGCTGAAAACAAACCAACTCAATTTTTTTTGCAAAAAATGAGAAAAAAATAGTCTTGGAACAAGGCCTACCAGGCACCGCGCTGCAGGGATCTTGACAGAGCGGTTCTAGACTAGCACCGCTTCTGGATAACAAGACTCAAGCGGTGGCATCGTGTGCTACTAACAAGGTTCAGGCGGTGGCACCGCTTCTCGCCAACAACATATGAGTATAGATCCAAAACACAAAGGAGAATGACAGATCAAGTTAGAAAAATATTAGATCAAGGAAAAATTCGATGGATTGATAGTAAAAAATAGCATAAAAGGTCAAAATAATTCAGATCTAAACAGATCTAGAAGTTTCAAACCAATATTCATTGAGTCAGATGGCATATTTGGCTGAAGAGAGTTGGAGATGGAGCCTGGATTCGGACAAGAGTTCAAGAATTGAGGAATATCAGATCAACTGATATATGTAACAATTCCCTAGTGGATTCGCCAGATTTGTAACCAGGAATATTTCAACTTCTGCGGACAGAAGTTGTTCCTCTGGTATGAATGGTTCAAATCCAGAACAAATGAGTGAATGACAAAGGATGAAGACCTTTCCTGGATGTCGTAGACACTTGGAATGTTGCTTTGATAGTGGACCTGTGTACCTGCAAACAAATCAAACATGCAAACACATCAAAGCTACCAGAACATCATCTACTTATCCATGTTAGTGACTAAGGAATCTAACAACATGTACATGTGAAATCAAAACAACAGTAATGTGGGACGAAAATCAGCTTTGCATTAAAGATGTATGGAGAATCTTACAATCATTTCCTTAGTGTTGACAGACATCTCCATGAAACAAACACTTCATCCCCATAAGCTCCAACTTTGCTCTCTATGCTCTCCAATGGTTTGGACTAGGTAGTCAATCCAACAACATAACAATACCTCTATAGTTCTCCCCCTCAACTATGGACATGAGCTTGTATTTATAAGGCTCAATGGATAGGGATAGTTGAGATATTTGTGGGTGAGGTGGCTCCAAGATCCTATGATGGGGGATCTTGAGCTCAACTGACCCACAATTATAGGGATAACGGAGGACACAAGGCTCATGATCTAGAAGCCTCGAGAAACTTCTCTTTTTCCCATTTTACCCAGGGTACCACTTTTATTCTCTTATGACAGAGTGGTTTAGATGAGAAATGCTTATGGACCAAAGACCACAAGCAATGGCACCGCTTATGGAAAATAGGATACAAGCAGTGCGAGAAAGGTACCGCTCACGGGACACAAGGAAAGCGTGGTGCTGGGTTTTTTCATGTAGAATTGACAAACAGAGTAGGTTTCCACTCCAAGTGCTGGGATTAAGGGAAATCATGTAAGTTAAAGGTCTTATCACATGGTGGTGACAGGATTTGGGTATAACAGCCATAAGAACAATAACATCGGCATAAAGTAGGAGGATGATAATTATCCCAACTATGGTTGTACCAGTGCAACCTGCTTCCTCTAAACATTTTTCTATCTTATCAATGTAAATGCCAAAAAGGGTAGGGGAGAGGGGTCTGCCTTGTTTAAATCCAATATTATAATTTATATCCGTTATCCACCCCTCATTATTCTTAAAATTGAAATGACCTTTTTGAATAACCTTATCACGATAGCTCTTAACTCAAAAGGAACCTTAAGCTCCTCTAGCCTATTCCACATGTTATTTCTATGCACTATATCAAAAGCTTTTCTAAAATCCACAAAGCAACAAAACAGGTCAAACTGATCATTATGGAAGTCCTTCGTAATGATCCTAAGCATAACGAGGTGGTCTGTGGTTGAATGGTTCCTTCTAAAACATGCTTGGCCTTTATCCCACTTACCTTCCATTTCTAGTCATTCATTGGTCTTCTTTTCTAAGATAATACCATATAACCTAGATAAGAGAAGGCTAATCATTTTTTCTGATAATTAAAGGGGTCATTTTTATCACCAGTTTTGAAAATAGGAATAATGAGGCGTTAAGTCCAAAACTTATATTTTATGTTTAAACTTTTATTTGATTTCCAAAAATTATAAATAAAAACTTCTTCTAACTATCTTAAATACAGTTTTTAAATATTAAATTTTTTGGGTTTCAAATTTTCATATAATATTAAATACATTTTCATATTGAAAGTTTTATTGATTAAGTTATATATCTATTTCGTTTTATTTGTAAAAAAATATCTTCAAAATAGAAATTAAATTGTTTTATCTTATCTTCTTACTTTCACGTTGTTATTTTCTATGTAAACCAATTATGAAACCAAACTTTTTTAAAACTAAATACTAAAAATTTCCCTAAGAAGGTGCAACAATACGCCGATAATTCGTTGTTGGAGAGTAATGGACAAAAGTTTAAACATCATGTACCTTGTATAATAAATTTCTAGTTTTGTTCAAAGGCATTATTTTAATGATTTTATTTACAAGGTATAAAGAATCTATTAATCTTGCTTGAAAAAAAAAGTGTTTCAAAAGCATTACCTTGAAGATTTAGTTATAAATTTTGTAGAAAAGTTATGTTGGGTTTTAACCATATTTTCTCCATTTTCTCTTATGCCCAAACTAGATCTCTACATTTACCTAATTCATGATAAAATAGCCAAATTGAGGATTTGTTTTTATAAATCTTATGAAAAAATGTTGTTTTTATGTTGAACCCGTTGTATATTGTTTTTTTTATGTTGAATCCATTGTATATATTACCTTGAGATTCAATTGTGCATTGAAAATTGTTAAAGCAAATTTCAAGATTCATGTATCTAAATTAAAATTTCTTCCTACTTGTGGTAAATGTGGAGGATAGATTCCAAGTGCAATTTAAAAACATTATAGCGCATTTGTTGAAAAGCTAGCAATAAATATTTTTGTGTTTTTAAGATAAAATGCATATGCATATTTTATGAGAGGTGGCTTACACAACGATGAAATTAAATAAGTGTCAAGGAAGCATATGACAAGTTGAGAGAGTATGGGGATGTGATAATAAGTATATGCAGGAAATGCGTTGAAGAGATGGAATGAAATGATTGGTGTGGATGAATGGTTACGAGTTCCTTCAGTTGAAAGTCCTAAGCTTATTTCATGAGTTATATTCCCAGTTAGCAATAAGATTACACTTCCTCATGTTAACTAGAAGCATCTCTACACTAGAAACAAAAATAGATCCCGTTCATTTTTCCAATCTTGACAAATAAAATCGATTCAAAGGATATGAAAGTTAAAACAATGCATTAACACTACATAATCACGTCAGTTAATTATTGTTGTATATGTATATGTAGAGACAAATTAGGGGGAATTTGTATCTTACCAATAGACCTAACAAAGTATACCATGACCTACTTGATTCTAGAAAATAATCTTGCTCTAGCAAGCCAAGCAGATCTTACAAAACTCATTAGTGCAATAATTTATGTATTTATAGGAGGAATAAACATAGATCACGTGATGGTATTTTATGGTAGTCATACATAATTCCACACTATATGTTAATAATAAAATGAAAATTTCTATTAGTGATACATTAGCATTAGTCACTCTTGTTATTATGCTATGTCAATCCTATGCACATCCAATCTACACAAATCCTACAACAATTAATCGAAAAAATTATTATTGAATATTTGTTTACAATTCTTTAGATCACATAGATTTGAGTGAAAATATTCATGTAATACCCCCTAAATTAATAATTATTAATTCTGTTGGAAAATACTTTGATTATTATTTTATTATTCTTTGACAGGAAAGTCAAGAATATAACCTTTTGTAATAAAACATTCCTTATTAATAAAAGATGTTGAAGGAAAACAAAAGTGGAAGGATCCGTTGAAAGAGTGTTCACTAACCCATAAGAGGGAAATGACAAGTGGCAGAGACCATCGAGTGAGAACTCGAGATGCAGGAGGCATCATCCCCAAAAATCAGGTCTGCACTCCTAGTTGAGTTGTTAAAGAGCAGGAGGCTCATAAATGACCAAGTCCTAAGAAGAATACTATTTAATAGTATGTCCATGAGTAGCAGGAGGCTAGCATTGGATGGGGATTAACATCTTTGTAATGCAAAAGATGGCGCGTTAAAATATTTTCATCTTGTGGTTCATCAAATAGGATCGGGTTTATGGAGCAAGTAATTTGGCTGCTCTGGGAGTTGGTTGGGAGGAACAACTTCTCTACTTTTGTTTTCCCATCATTTTTGTGAGGTTCCTACTCTGTTTTGTTTTCTTATGACTAATTCTAGTTATAGTAGGATGTGTATGTGAAATTTTTATGTACATTTACATATTCAAACAGTAGGGTTATGCTTTTGTGTAGAACAAATATCCCTGTTTCTCTAAAATATATTAGATATATACAATGTTATTACTGTAGTGATTAATAACTTTTTCTGAGCATAAGTTGGTAGAAGTGGTTGTTGTTGATATAGTTACAAATCCAATACTTAAAGAATTTAGATCTCATGATTCTGTATATAGTGGATTTAATCCTTTGTTTTTTTAAAAATGTACTTTGTTTTCCTAAATTTAATTGGGATTGTCTATTCATATTGTTTCCGCCAAACCTGGTTGTGCTTTTGGAATGTGGACTGAGTCTGTAATATTTTTATAGAGTGATATGTATTATTCCTATGTTGCAGATGAAAATTATTTGTTTCTACATAGAGGAAACCTTAAAAAAAAAAATTTTGAATCCCAAATCAACTTAGCATAGTTAGGGCTTGATTGTTAGAATTAAAAACAAATAAGATGGAATCAAATAAGGGTTAAGCATCAAGTTAATCTTCAGTTCAGTTTAGCTTACAGTAATTCAAAACCCCAAATCAAACCAGAAACCCTTGAATCCACAAAGTTAAACATTGATCCACAAATTTAGAAGATCAACAAGCCATATCAAATCTGCAATGAGATCGATGGTTCACAGAAGTTGTGGAAGAAGGAATTGCAGAAGTTTAATTACAAAAAAGTTGTAAGGAATTCCACAAGGTTAAGACGTCGATCCACAAAAATAGTAGATCAATGATTGAGATTGCATCCATAAAGAAGATCAATGGTTGATATTAGTCACGAAGGTTCCACTATGAAATTCATAAAGAATTAGATCAATGGTTGGGACTTAAGCTACAAGAAATCAATGGTGCAGAAAGCATAGAATTTTAAGTTAACAAATTTTGGGTTTTTCGCAACCCGCAACCCGCAATTTTCATTTTCGGAATGCAGAATATAGAAGGCATGAAGTAAATATTAAGTTCACAGATTTTGGAGTTTCCATGACCCACAACCCGTGATCCGCATTTGTGGAATGTGGAATGTAGAAGGAGGGAAGTAAAATATTAAGTTCATGGATTTTAGAGTTTTCGCGACCCGCAACCCGCAATCTGCATTTAAGGAATGCAGAAGGCAGAAGGCGGGAAGAAAAATATTAAGTTTACAGATTTTGGATTTTTCGTGACCTGGGACCTACTATCTGCATTTCTAAAATGCAAAAGGCAGGAAGTAAAAGATTAAGTTGACAGAATTTGGAGTTTTTGCAACCCACAACCCGCAATCCACATTTGCGGAATCCGGAATGCGGGATACGTAAAGTAAAGGATTAATTTAACGAAAACTGGAGTTTCTGCAACCAGCAATCCTCATCAAGTTAAGATCGATAGTCAGGGTTGATTCTGCAAGGAATCAACGGTGCGGAGTGTAAACGATTTATTTAACGGAATTTTGGATTTCTGCATTCTGCATTGCAAAATGTGGAACACGGAATCGGAACTATGGAATGGTTCTTGCGGAAGAAAAGTAACTTATCTTTTTTATTTTTTTTGGGAAATCTATTCTTTTTGGAAAATGTTTTCTAAGATTTTAAGGATATGATGATCATTTCATATGGAAGGGGTTATTCTTTAAACTCTCTATTTGTTTGTAATGTCTCATAATAGTTAGGAATTTTATTAATATGTCTTAATATATATGGTTATAGAATTTTTTATGTTTGAAATTGAGGTATGTTACCTATGGTATCAGAGCACGGTTTTAGCTCTTGCCCTGAATAGGATCAACACACTACTGCTATAGAAAACAACAAACTAACTCATGTTTATTTTGTCTTGAAAATTCTTATATACACAACAAAGAGAAGTACAAATATATTTTGTAGGAAATATGGCAGATGCGGGAATGTATGCAGAAGAGGAACATCGCGCAGAACAACCTTTAAATAATGAAGAGGGAAATATAATAGATGGATATTTCTGGGTAGATCTAAATGAAAGTTAGGACAATAAATTTGAATTAAAAAGCACTGTGGATGAACCAAGTTCTGAATTAAGAAAGGTTAAGGAAGATAACGAGCGATTTTTGAAGGCTCAAGAAGAACTGAAAACTATCTTGTTAGCAAAAATCCATAATGAAGAAAAAGATAAAAATGAGGATTTTCATCAAGAACTGCCTAAAATTGCCCCGCACAATAAACGTAAGGGTAGGAAGCTGTAATTTTCTAGACATAACCCTAAAAATTCAAGTGAAGATTCAGTTAAACATCACATAAAATATCAAGAGTCAAGCAAAAGCAGTGACGAAAATAAAAAGAAGAAAAAGTACAGACCCTATGAGGAAATATCTAGGGAGTTAAATAAATGTAAACCACCAATGTTTAATGTGGGAATCAAGAAGGGAGAGGAGGAAGAGGCCTGGTTGTCTAGAATGAAAAAGTACTTCCAAATATATAATTACTGAGATTAGTTAGAAGAAAAAATGGCCATTAATAATATGACCGAAAAAGCAGATATATGGTGGCAAGACATAAACAAAGTTAAGGGTATAAAATAAAGGTATGTAAGATAGAAAACATTTAAGAAACTTTTTAAAAGAAAAATATTTATCTGAACAGTATTATGAAGAAAAAACCAAGGAGTTTTATGAACTAAGGTTAGGGGCCATGACAATGAAAGAAATATGTAGTAAGATCTTAAGCTTACTTCACTATGTCCCATACATAATTTATGACAAGCCCAAGATACGGTGGTTCCTTAGCTACTTGCCCCTCATGTTTAAAGAACATATTGAATATGAAAATTCAAAGACACTAGAGGAAGTGATGAGGAAGGCCAACTTCTATTATGACCAAAAAAAGAATAAAAGAGAAAGTATACCATCTTGGAAAAAGAAAAGGCCAAATAATTTTGATTCTAAAAGAAAACAAAATAAGTTCCATAAAAAAAATGGTAAATAATCATATAGGGTATCAGGCTAACAATTACAAAGGTTTTAAACCTCAATATTCTACGGTGCCCTCAACTACTCCTAATAAAAACTCAGCACAAACAGAACTCTTAAAATGTTGGGAGTGTGGAGAGAAACACTACTTTAAGGACTGTTGTCACATGCCCCAATTTCAAAATACAATTTAATAATATTTGAGGAACATTGTGTTAAATTTTATGCTAAGTTGTAATTGATGACCCAATGGGGTCAAAAATATTTAATGTAAATTTAGAATATTTTATTTATAAATAAATAAATGAGGAGACAACAACTTAGGGAAGATGTTAAAAGAGTGTTTACTAGTTAATTGGTGGAGGAGACTGGGTGGAGAGCAATATGACAAGTGGCAGCATCCTTAAACCACTTCCAACTGTTGTAGGTGGAAAATTCCCTATATTTATGGTCATGATTCCCCAAGAAAGTGGAATTAGAGCAGGTGGATCATTAAATGAAAACTGACCTAGAAGACCTAGGCATCTCTATAAAATTTCCCATTGAAGAGAGCTGAGGCTGCTCATTCTATAGAGGTGATCATTCAGGGTGAATGAATTTGCTCAAAAGAAATTCAATGGAGGGGATTACTGGAGTGTGTTTGAGGGGTTAACTATTGATATTGATCTAGTTGCAGATTCTAAGTTGAAGTTCATACTATTGAGAGCATATTTTGATTACTGAGGTAATTGGACCAGTCATGTGACATAGGTCTTATAGTTGCATTCTCCACCAAGTTCTCAGCCAAGAAGACCATGAACAAGCTCGGGGGTCCTGAGAAAGCGTTGTTTGAGTGCTCTCCAGGAGTTTGGTCAAGAGGAACACCCTCCTTAAGCTGTTGTCATCTTATCCTCAACAGATTCTATTTTATTTGTTTACTGTATTCGGTTAAATATTTCTTAGTTTCTCTACTATAGGCATGTTAGTATTTTAGGGTTTATGAATAAAGAATAACTGAGTAATGTTGGATTTTTAAAAAAAAATTATAGATTATAGAAAAATAGAAATGATTATGTGAAAAGTGAAATAGCTAGAATTAAAATTTCCAAGCTGTATTTTTCCACACTTGAACTCAGGTCGTACTCTAGTACAGCTAGATTGCTTAGGTGGATGAAATTATTCTTTTATTTGATTGAGAACAGTAAATAGATTTCACTTCATTTGTTTATGAATTTTACTAGATAGCAGTGCTAAGTATTGTCTGCATTTATTTACTTCAGCTAACTAAATAAGAAAATAGGTATGAAAGAGAACAGTAAATATTATTATTATAAAATTAATTCCAATATTAGTATGCTAATAAAATATAGATATTATAGTTTAACATAAATAAAGTAAGTAATTTAGCATCTAAAACCATGTGGAAAGAAAATTGTAAAACAGTTTATAAAAAATGAATTCCAAACACTATGAGTATTTATCTAAGACCAAAGGATTATTATAAAATCCTTTTGAAATTACAAGAATTACTTAAAGTTAACAATATCCTAGTTTTCAAGTATGTTGCACTAAAACCCTAAGTATTTCTTAACTAAGAACTAGAAGCAAAAACTGTTTGGGATTTCTTATTTTAACAGAGCTAGCATCAAACATATAGTTGTAAGTCATATCATCATCCATTATCCTATTTTTTAAGTAGAGTCAAGAATGTTGTAAGTAGAAACAAGGACTTTATAAACTGTAGGGTTATACAGTAATTTTAACCCTTAAAAAGCCGAGTTCCAAAATTAAAATATCATCTCTTAAACAGTGCTTTAAAAATAATTATAAATATAGAATGTTAATAAAGACATTACATATGTAAATCATCGACAAATAAACCAGTAATAGTTAACCAATTGCAATATAAAAATCCTTATTCAAGGATAGGCTTATAGCCTGTAGAGTCGAAGGGTCGAAACCCAATCCTACTAGTAAAACTAAATATACACAAGAGTCTTTTATATTAAACTGTAAATAAGATACATTACTGACAAGAAAAGTAAAACCCAGGTCACTTTACAACTCGACCCAGCTTGATAGCACTGAACCAAGGAGCAAGAAACCCTTAAGCCAACTCTGTGACAGAGAAATCAAAGAGACGGACTGAAGTTCACAATTCCAAAGCAATGGATGAGCAGTCATAAGAGTAAGACCATTACAGGCTTCGAGCCACTTGAAGAAACCATTAACCACTCTCACAGTGTATTCATCACTTACAGGATAACATGAAACCACAAACCATGATACTAAGATTCACTTTACAGGTAATGCGTACTAAAGTGCCCAACAATCAAGGAGGTTGCAGGCCTCTCATGGCCGCAAAGACTCACAACATAGCAAGCAGGGAGGAAAACACCCTCAGACCAAATTGCAAAGGAGTAGGGTTATATCGTTATAAGTCAACCAATGTATGGAGGAGGCCTTGTCCACGTTCCCTTCCAAAAATCTCAACAAGTGTGGGTCAAGTTCTAATGTCAGCGCTACACAATTTATTTTAAACTTATCATTTCCAATACCCTTGAACCGTATGTTTTCCAATAATAAAATCATGCCACCGATCATAATAAACCAGTTCTTATGATTGCTAATAATATCAATCCTTCCATCGAAAATATCATGCCATGGAACTAGTATAGTATAGGATCAAAACTTATAAGGTTTGTTGCCATCGTTTCAACTACATTATAGTAGTTGATAGGTAGGTAAAACTACCTTAGGTTATAAGTTAGGATAATTGTTATAACTTAATATTGTTAAATTATAAATAAACATAGTATTATAACATTGCAACAATAATGGTATCATGGTTATAATCTAAAGACTATAAACACAGCTTGTCTACTAGCTGTTCCACTGAAGATATTCATACTTGCAACAAATCAAACAAGTTTGGTATTGTGTCAGAACTAGTAAAGGAAAATAGGGTATAGATATGATTTGGAATTATGATTTTTTTTATAGACTCGAAAATCTTTAAACTTCTCTACATAAAAACTTGATGCTGATAAATGAGGGAGTCTTCAAGAAGACTAAAGACTAACTTTATTTAAAGAGTTTCTCATAAGAAGTTAATCACTCATTCTAAACTTTACAATCGAAAAGCATAGGAATAAGTTCATAAATAAAGCAAAGTACACTTGAGTATTAAAGTAAAAATAGTAGTAAGATCACGAATCAGTAGAAGTAAACATGTACCAAGACCATGAGCTCTATGCTCACTGTGGGAATCTATAAATGACCATGTACTATAATTTATAAAAGATAATCATCTTATTACTAAAGGAACCTTGAAGAACTTACTCTTTTAAAAGCATTGACCGTGTCAGGATAAAAGGTCAATATGGCTTTAGATATAAATATTGTCATAGATTCAAATCAACAAAAGAAATTTACTTTACCTCCTCGGAGACTTGCAGCTTAAATAATCATTTCTTATACTATCATCTTAACATGTTAGGGAAGAACTTTCTCAATGTAATTTAAAATAAATACCTACATGATATTACGCTTACTTGCTAAACCTGTAAGAACCAACAGTCCATTTGAGTTAGCAGAATGCTAAGTAAGCCCTGATCTCAAACAAGTTTTCTCACCTACTTGACAAAAGTAAATCAGCAGTATATCTAGCAGCAACTAAATGCAAGTTCTCTTTCTATCACAATTGAAAATTAAAGCTGTAAAATTAACACAGGTGTTTAAGATTACATCATTTTTGGTACAGATTTTCTTTTATTGAAACAAACCCTTCATTTTTGTTAAACTGTTTCATTTTCTGCTAACCGCTAGCAGTTACTAAACTGCAACTTAAGACATTTTATGTCACTTTAAAAATTTTAAATTTTTACGAAATTTTGGGTCATTACATGTGGTATCAAAGCACAAGGTTCAAACACTAGGCCTTAATGAATCTCAGCTTTCTTATATGGAACAGTAAATTTAAATCATTATGTTGATGTTGTTTTCTTTGAATGATATACACAGAGAAGTTTGTTTCTAAGTTAATGACAGGTATGGAAAGATTGGAAGAATATGCAGAAGAGGAATCTCCTTACATTGAGCGAGCTAATCTACAAAAAGAACCTATATAAGAAGATATAACAAATAATTCTTCCGAACTACTACAAACAGTTAAAGAATTAAAATCAGAAATGGAATCTGTTAAGAAAGAAAATGAGAGGATTCTACGAGCTCAGGAGTAGCTGAATCAGATCTTAATAGAAATATTTCATACTGAGGGAAAGGGTAAAAGAGATGATTCCGAAGATATAGGTTATCAACATAAGTATAAAAATACTAAACAGGTTAAAAATGAAAGTAACTCATCTTCTGAAGTATATGGTGATCATCGTAACTCTCATTATACTAGTGATAGTAGTGAGGATAACCACCATACTAGGAAAAGGAAATATAAACCTTATGAAGAAATCTCTGGGGAGTTCAAGAAGATCAAGCCGCCAACATTTAATGTAGAAACTGAAAAGGGGGAGGAAGCAGAATCCTGGCTATCCGGGATGAAGAAGTACTTCTAGATTTATAACTATTCTAATCAACTGAAGGCTAGGATGGCTATTTATAATCTTACGGGGAAAGATGATATATGGTAGAAAGACTTAAAAAGAGTGAAATATATAAGAGAGAAAAACATAAATTAGAGCACATTCAAGAAATACTTCAAAAAGAAATTTTTATCTGAACAGTACTATGAAGAAAGGGCTAAAGAATTCTATGAGTTAAAACTAGGTACAATGAATATNCTATACATTGTGGACAAGAAACCTAAGGTACATCGATTTCTTAGCTATTTACCTCATCATATAAAGGATAGGATTGAGTATGACAATCCGAAAACCCTATGAGAAGCCATGAGAAAAGCGAATTTCTGTTATGAACAGAATCATAAAAAGGAGAGTATGACCAACTGGAATGCCAAAAGGAATAATAACTTTGAACAAAAGAAGAAAGAGTGTGTGCCTAATCAAAATTCTAAAAATAATGACACCAGAAATTTTCCTAATAAGAATTTCCATGGGAATAAAAGTAATTCACAGACCAATCAGAACAATCAAAGAATAAAGAGTCCGCTAACAATCACAGTAACTACACAAAGAACTTTGAACGAAAAGAAACCATAAAGTGTTGGGAGTGCAATGGTCCGCATTATGCCTCAGTCTGTCCCAATCGAAAAAAGACTATCTGCAATATCCACACAATACAGGAGGAGATGACTGTTGGTGATCTAGCGAGGATAATGCCCAGGATCAATGCAACATTAGAGAATCGGCAAGTAGACTATCAAACTTCCATGGTGGAAGTGGAAGGTAAGATAAATCAAATACTCATATCTATTTTAATTGATCTAGGAGCTAGTTTAAGCTATATTTCTCCTAACTTGGTAGAAAAGTGTAAACTTCCTTTTGAAAAGTTTGCAAGTTCTTGGTTAGTTCAGTTAGCTACTGGTGCAAAGAGAAAGGTAAATTGTTTTCTAAAGAATTGTGCAGTAACTATGGATCAATTTAAAACTTTTGTTAAGCTCAATGTACTACCTTTAGGTTCATATGACATATTAATTGTTATGGATTGGTTAGAGAAGCATAGGGTGGTCTTGAATTGCTTTGATAAAACCTTTACTTGTATAAATAACGATGCAAAATTAATAAGCGTAAAGGGAATCCCTAGGAAAATAGTCGTAAGGCAGATTTCTACTCTCCAGCTTAAGAGAGTTGTTAGAAAAGGTTGTAAGGCGTATGTAGTGACAGTAACCAATGAAGAAAACCTAAACAACATAGATAATTTAAAATTGGAGGATATACTAATTCTAAAGGAATGTTCAAATGTATCTCCAAAAGAAATTCCGGGACTGCCTGTGAAGCGAAAATTAGATTTTACCATTGATCTGGTACCTGGTACAGTGCCCAGCTCAAAAGCCCCTTATCGGATGAATATAATCGAATTAATGAACTTAAGTCACAGTTAAAAGAAATTATTGATAAGAATTACATTTGACCTAGTCTGTCTCCCTGGGGGGCACCTGTCATCTTTGTTAAGAAAAAAGATGGGACTCTATGACTATGCATAGATTATCACCAATTAAATAAGATGACTATCAAGAACAGATACCCGTTAACTTGCATAGATGATTTTTTTGGTCAACTACGTGGAGCCACAGTATTTTCAAATATTGACTTACGGTCTGGATATCACCAAGTTAGAATTAAAGATGAAGACATCTTTAAAACAACTTTTAGGACTCGATATGGACATTACGAGTTTGTCATTATGTCATTCGGGCTTACTAACGCTCCAATTGTTTTTATGTGTCTAATGAATAATGTAATGTACAAATACCTGGATAAGTTTTCAGTTGTATTTATCAATGACTTATTAATTTATTTGAAATCTGAAGAAGAACATAAAGAACACTTAAAAATTGTCTTGCAAGAGTTACGAGAACATCAAAGTTTTGTGAAATTTAGTAAATGCGACTTCTTTAAAGATAAAATCCTGTACTTAGGTCATGTGGTGACTAAAGAAGGAATTTCGGTGGATCCCAAAAAGATAAAGGCAATAGAAGATTGGTCAGTCCCAAAAGACGTAACTGATGTCCGATCATTCATGGGGATTACCGGAGACTCATCGAAGAGTTTTCGAGAATTGCAAATCCGATAACCTCTTTGCAGAAAAAGGGAAAGAAATTTGATTGGAATTAGAAGTGCGAAGATAGTTGTAAAAAGTTAAAAACCTTATTAACCAGTGCACCAATTTTAAGAATTGCTGATCCAAATAAAGATTTTATAGTAATGTTTTCATACATGCGTTAAAGATGTGGCGTCATCATCTAATTGGAAGAAAGTTTATCTTAATGATAGATAATAAGGGATTAAAATATATGTTAGATCAACCTAACCTGAATGCTAGGCAAGCTAGGTGGCTAGCTTTTCTAAGTGAATATGATTTCGAAATTAAACACATCAAAGGGAAGGAGAATAAATTTGTTGATGCAAATTAGAAATGCAAAGCTGAATTTTATAGAAGCTATCAACACTTATGCATTAGATTTGGCAAAATAGCTTAAAGCAGGAATAGAACAAGATGAAAATTACCTAAAGTTACAAGCAAAAACAAAAGAAAATCTAATAGAAAGTCTAAGTACTGGGTACAACTTGAATGAAAAAGGATTATTACTGTATAAAGACATAATCTATGTACCTAATGTACCTAAGATTAAGTTATTAATTTTAGACGAAATTCATAAAACTCCTTATTAAGGGCATCCGGGTTATTAGAAAACTATAACCATGCTAAGAAAAGATTATTTCTAGCCAAACATGAAGATTGAACTGGAAGAATATATTTCTATATGCTTTGAATGTCAGCAGTAAAAACTGAACATCAGCATCCAGCTGGGCTACTTCAGCCGTAGCCTATCCCTAGCTGGAAATGGGAGATAATTAGCCTTGATTTTGTTATTGGACTACCTAAAAATCAGAACTTAAATGACTCCATAATGGTAGTGGTTGAAAAATTGAGTAAGGCAACCCATTTTATACCTGTAAAAACCACTTATAAAGCTGCAAATATAGTTGATATTTTCTTAAAACAAATTTTTTGACTGCATGGAATACCGAAGTTCATAATTTCCGACCGAGACCCTACATTTACAGGTAACTTTTGGAGATATTTGTTTAAAGGATTAAATACCACGTTAAATTTTAGTACCTCCTTCCATCCTCAAACTGATGGACAGACTAAAAGAGTAAATCAGGTACTGGAAGATATAATTAGAATGTATGTAAAGGAGTAGCCAAGTAAATGGGAAGATTATTTACACCTGGTAGAATTTGCATACAATAATAATTATCAAGCTTCAGCTAGGTATAGTCCTTTTGAAATTCTATATGGAAGGAAATGTAACACTCCCATCTCTTGGAGTAGTCCGGTGGACAGGTTAGTATTAGGACCTGAAATATTGAAAGAAATGGAAATAGTTGCAAAGAAGGCACAAGGTAATCTAAAAATTGCGCAAGATCGACAGAAAAGTCAAGCAGACCTTAAACAAACTCCAAAGGAGTTTTATGTAGGTGAATATGTTTTCATTAAGGTGAGACCCAAAAAGAGTTCTCTGAGGTTGGGTAGTTGTGCCAAACTAGCACCTCGTTATTGTGGTCCTTTTGAAATACTTTCCAGAATATGACAGGTAGCCTATCAGTTAGATTTACCACTGAATTTAATAGTTCACAATGTTTTTCACATTTCTGTATTAAAGAAATATGTGCATCATGCTACTCATGTTATTAATTTGAATGATGTGCAGGTGGAACCCGAAGGACATTTTCTGGTGGAACATGACTGTATCCTCAAGTGTAGGGAGATCTCACTTTGGAACCACACCATTAGTCAAGTGAAGGTGCAATGGAAGCACCTTAGTCCAGAGGAAGCCACCTAGGAATTGGAAAGCCATATGTGGGATGCATATCCAATTCTATTTCAGGGGAACTTTGAGGATGAGGAATAAATAACATCGAGGATGATGTTATAATTTAAGGGGGTGTGTATGTCACATGCCCCAATTTGCAAAAAAATTTAAAAATATTGGAGGAACATTGTGTTAAATTTTATTCTAAGTTGTAATTGATGACCAAGTGGGGTCAAGAATATTTAATGTAAATTCAGAATATTTTATTTATAAATAAATAAATGAGGAGACAACAACTTAGGGAATCTGTTAAAAGAGTGTTTACTGGTTAATTGGTGGACGAGATTGGGTGGAGAGCAAACTGACAAGTGGCAGCATCCTCAAACCACTTCCAACTATTGCAGGTGGCAACTTCCCTATATTTGTGGTCATGATTGCCCAAGAAAGTGGAATCAGAGCAGGTGGCTCATGAAATGAAAACTAACCCAGAAGACCTAGGCATCTCTATAAAATTTCTCATTGAAGAGAGTTGAGGCTACTCACTCTAGAGAGGTGATCATTCAGGGTGAATGAATTTACTCAAGAGAAATTCAGTGGAGGGGATTATTGGAGTGTGTTTGAGCGGTTAAATAATGAGATTGATCTAGTTGCAGCTTCTAAGCTGAAGTTCATACTGCTGAGAGAAGATTTTGATTACTGAGGTAATTGGACCAGTCAGGTGACAGAGGTCTTACAGTTGCATTCTCTACCTAGTTCTCAGCCAAGAAGACCAGGAACAAGCTCGAGGGTCCAGAGGAAGCATTGTCTGAGTGTTCTCTAGGAGTTTGGTTGGGATGTACAACCTCCTTAAGCTATTGTCATCTTATCCTCAATAGGTTCTATTTTATTTGTTTACCGTCTTCAGTTAAATATTTCTTAGTTTCTCTACCACAGGCATGTTAGTATTTTAGGGTTTATGAATGAAGAACAATTGAGTAATGTTGGATTTTTTTTTAAAATTATAGATTATACAAAAATAGAAATGATTATGTTAAAAGTGAAATAGTTAGAATTAAAATTTTCAAGCTGTATTTTTCCACACCTGAACTCAGGTCGTACTCTAGTACAGTTGGATTGCTTAGGTGGATGAAATGATTCTTTTATTTGAATGAGAACATTAGATAGATTTTACTTCATTTGTTTATGAATTTTACTAAATAGCAGTGCTAAGTATTGTATGCATTTATTTACTTCAGCTAACTAAATAAGAAAATAGGTATGAAAGAGAACAATACATATTATTATTATAAAAGTAGTTCCAGTATTAGTATGCTGATAAAATATAGATATTATAGTTTAACATAAGTAAAGCAAGTAATTTAGCATCTAAAACCATGTGGAAAGAAAATTGTAAAACCGTTTATAAACATTGAATTCTAGACACTGTGAGTCTTTATCTAAGACCAAAGGATTCTTATAAAATCATTTTGAAATTACAAGAATTATTGAAAGTTAACAATATCCTAGTTTTCAAGTATGCTGCACTAAAACCCTAAGTATTTCTTAACTAAGAACTAGAAGCAAAAACTGTTTAGGATTTCTTATTTTAATAGAGCTAGCATCAAACATATAACTTTAAGTCATATCATCATCCATTATCCTATTTTTAAAATAGAGTCAAGAATGCTATAAGTACAAGAAAGGCCTTTATAAACTGTAGGGTTATACAGTAATTTTAACCCTTAAAAATCCGAGTTCCAGAATTAAAATATCATCTCTTAAACAATGCTTTAAAAATAATTATAAATATAGAATAAAAATAAAGACATTACATATGTAAATCATGGACAAATAAACCAGTAATAGTTAACCAATTGCAATATCAAAATCCTTATTCAAGGATAGGCTTATAGCCTGTAGATTCGAAGGGTCAAAACCTAAGCGTGCTAGTAAAACCGAATATACACAACAGTCTTTTATATTAAACTGTAAATAAGATACATTCTGACAGGAAAAGTAAAACCCAACTCACTTTACAACTTGACTATTCCACAGTATTCATTTCACTAAGTTCAAATGTAAAAAGGAAAAATGAAGTAACACTAGACAGAGGTCATTTAGCACATCTGAGCTCAAAGCTGGGCTCTTTTTAAATATTAAACAAAAGCATTTACATCGCTTAAGCCGTAAGGCTAAAAATTCATAACAAAAACCACATTTACATCACGGCTTCAAGAGCCTATGTTACCCAGCAAAGTATCATGGAGGTTTTAATTAAAACATGGATAATACTTAACAAACTAAAAATCATAACCAACAGAGAACCGAAGCCTTGTATCCACCCACAGGAACCACTTCCAACAACCCAAACTGCATGCAGGGAGAACCCTCGATGGGACCGGGTCTTACCAGATGGAAGCCCACGAAAATAACTGGTGCATGAGCTTGCATTTCCACCCATAGCCTAGAGCCGGTAGCAAGAACGTGAAAAACATTTTTAAAACAATATTTAAACTCTGTTACTTAAAATGGTAAAAACCCTAACATAGTAAATCGATTGTAAGAGGAAATGAGAAAGGTAAACTTGTACCTGTGAATTGAAAGTTGAAGCCAAGAAGGAATTTGCCACCCATCTTGATAGCACTGAACCAAGAAGCAAGAAACCTTTAAACCAACTCTGCCATAGAGACAGCAAAGAAACGGACTCAAGTTCACAATGCCAAAGCAATGGATGAGCAGTCACAAGAGTAAGACCATCACAAGCTTCGAGCCACTTGAAGAAACCATTAGCCACTCTCACAGTGTATTCATCACTTACAGGAGAACATGATACCAAGATTCACTTTACAAGTAATGCAGACTAAAGTGCCCAACGATCAAGGAGGTTGCAGGCCTCTCATGGCTGCAAAGACTCACACCACAGCCAATAGGGAGGAAAAACCCCTCGGACCAAAATGCAAAGGAGTAGGGTTACAGCGTTATAAGTCAACCAATGTATGGAGGAGGCCTTGTCCACATGCCCTTCCAAAAATATCAACAAGTGTGGGTCGAGTTCTAATGTCAGCGCTACACAATTGATTTTTAAACTTATCATTGCCAATACCCTTTAACCGTATGTTTGCCAATAATAAAATCATGCCACCAATCATAATAAACTAGTTCTTATGATTGCTAATAATATCAATCATCATCCATTGAATATATCATGCCATGGAACTAGTATAGTATATGATCAAAACTTATAAGGTTTGTTTCCATCATTTCAACTACATTATAGTAGTTGATAGGTAGGTAAAACTACCTTAGGTTATAAGTTAGGATAATTGTTATAGCTTAATATTGATAAATTATAAATCAACATAGTATTATAACATTGCAATAATAATTGTATCATGGTTATAATCTAAAGACTATAAACACAGCTTGTCTACTAGCTGTTCCAAGAAGATATTCATACTTGCAACAAATCAAACAAGTTTGGTATTGTGTCAGAACTAGTAAAGGAAAATAGGGTATAGATATGATTTGTAATTATGATTTTTTTTATAGACTGGAAAAGCCTTAAACTTCTACACATAAAAACTTGATGCTGATAAATGAGGGAGTCTTTAAGAAGACTGAAGACTAACTTTATTAAAGAGTTTATCATAAGAAGCTGATCACTCATTGTAAAATTTACAATAAAAAAACATAGGAATAAGTTCATACATAAAGAGAAGCATACTTGAGTATTAAAGTAAAAGTAGCAGTGAGATCACAAATCAGTCGAAGTAAACATGTACCAAGACCATGAGCTCTATGCTCACTGTGGGAATCTATAAATGACCATGTACTATAATTTATAAAAGATAATCATTGTACGACTGAAGGAACCTTGGAAGAACTTACTCTTTTAAAAGCATTGACTATGTCAGGATAAAAGGTCAATATGGCTTTAGAAATAAATATTGTCATAGATTCAAATCAATGAAAGAAATTTATTTTACCTCCTCGGAGACTTGTAGCTTAAATAATAGTTTCTTATACTAGCATCTTAACATGCTAAAGAAGTACTTTCTCGACGTAATTTAAGATAAACACCTACATGATCTTATGCTTACCTGCTGAACTGGTAAGAACCAGTAGTCCATTTGACTTAGTAGAACACTAAGTAAGCCCCAATCTCAAACAAGGTTTCTCACCTACTTGACAAAGTAAATCATCAGTATATCCAACAGCAACTAAATGCATCTCCTCTTTGTATCACAGTTGAAAATTAAAGCTGTAAAACTAACACAGGTGTTTAAGATTACATCCTTTTTGGTACAGATTTTCTTTTATTGAAACAAACCCTTAATTTTTGTTAAACTGTTTCATTTTACGCTAACCGCTAGCAGTTACTAAACTACGACTTAAGACATTTTATGTCACTTTAAAAATTTTAAATTTTAACGAAATTTTGGGTCATTACAACTGTCCAACAAGGAAACAAAAGTTTAATGTTCATTCTATCCAGGAAATAGTTACGGTTTGGGATATGGGTAGGAGCATGCTCAAAATCTGCACTGCACTAGAAAATCGGCAAGAGGACCACAAGACTTCCATGGTCAAAATTGAAGGTATGATAAACAATCAACCTATATCTATCTTAATTGATACAGACACAAGCCTGAGTTATATTTCACCTAGATTAGTTTATTTATGCAATTTGGTACCCGAAAAAGTTTTATAAGTTGTTGCTAGTACGTTTAGCCATAGGTACAAAAAGAAAGGTTACTAGTATTGTTAGAAATTGTAAGATAATGTTGAATGGTTTCCTTACACATGTGAATGGAAATATATTTCCTTTAGGATCTTATGATCTGTTAATAAGAATGGATTGGATTGAAGAGCATAAATTTTTGCTAAGTTATTTTGATAAAACATTTACTTGTATTGGGAATAATGGAAATAATATAAAAGTGAAAGGATTTCCTAGGAAGGTAGCCCTCAGAGAAATATTTTCTCTGCAAATGAAGAGATCAGTAAGAAAATGATATAAGGTATTTGCAGTGTATATAATAAATGACAAGGAAAACAATATGAAACCTAAACCTGAGGACATACCTGTTTTAAAAGAGTTTGAAGATATCTTTCTAGAAGAAGTCCATGGAACTCCCCAAAAAGGGATATAGACTTCACAATCGATCTCATACCTGGAGCGATACCAGCATCAAAAGCTCCATATCGAATGAACATAATCAAACTCACATACCTAAAATAACAATTACAATAACTAATCAATAAAAAGTACATTTGACGAAGTGTGTTTCCTTGAGGAGCACCAGTCTTGTTTGTGAAAAAGAAGAATGGTACACTAATAATATTTATAGATTACAGTAAAATAAATAAAATGGCTATTAAAAACCGATATCCACTCATGGGGGATTCACTTTTTGACCAATATCCTATCACATTAGTTCATATTGTGGGTTTTAAAATTATCAAAAATTGAACCAATATATTGCATGTATTAGGGGGGATGAGGGGTTTAAGGTGGGGGTGGGTAGGGTGATTTATAAGGATTGAGGTATAGAAAGAGCTGGGGAGGAGGTTTTTAGTATTGGGAAGGGGTTTCAACAAAAAGAGCTTGGGTCAATATCTCTGGAAATTAAGGGTATTCTTTAATATCCCATGATCGCACGTGCTATGTGAGAGGTTCACTACGTGAAGTCCCTGTGTACACACTTCCCCGGATAGATGATATGTTCAATCAGTTCTACGGAGAAATCATATTTTCAAATATATATTTAAGGTCGAGTTATCATCAAGTGTGAATAAAAGACGAAGATATTCTTAAAACGACATTTAGGACCCGTTACGGTCACTGTGAGTTTGTCGTAATTCCCTTTGGGTTGACAAATGCACCTGCTACATCCATTTGTTTAATGAACAACATATTAATTAATTATCTGGATCAATTTGTGGTTGTCTTCATTAATGAAATATTAATCTACTCTAAGAATGAACAAGAACACGAAGAACGTCTGAAAATAGTTTTGCAAGTATTAAGAGAACAATAACTTTATGCAAAGTTCAGTAAGTGTGACTTTTTCAAAGACAAGATTCAGTACCTTAGACACGTAGTGTCCAAAGATGGAATCTCAGTTGACCCATATAAGGTAAATGCCATCATGGAGTGGTCGGTTCCTAAAAATGTATCTAACATCAGATCATTTATGGGAATCACTGGATACTACAAGAAGTTCATAGAAGGATTTTCTAAGATTGCCTACCCCATAACTTCCTTACAAAAGAATGGAAAAAAGTTTGAGTAGAATAAAAAGTGCAAGGAAAGTTTTAACAAATTAAAACAGCTATTAACCACTGCCCTGATCTTAAAAATTGTTGATCCATTCAATTATTTCGTCGTATGTACCGACTTGCAATAAACGGTTAGGTGGAGTTTTACTACAAGACAATTATGTTGTAGCTTATGAATCCAGAAAACTAAAATATCATAAGAAGAATTATGCGACATGTGATATAGAACTTGCTACTATAATTCACACCTTAAAAATTTGGTGACATTACTTAATTGGGAGAATTTTTTTACTTATGTCTATTAAATTGAGCACATAGATCTGTGGACAAACACACAACTCACAAGATAGATCACACAATTTACTCACTTATTGAAGAATGGAGCAGTGCAAAAATGACTTGCAGTTGTGAATGCTTTTCATTAATCAAAGAGTAATTAGCTCATAATTACAATGAATTACAATTGCTTAAATAGCCACATGCAATTCGAATCCACATAAGGAAATTCGAATTGATTAGACTCTACTTCACTGTAGGTAACTAAGACCTTGTCTAAATCACTGTCAAAGGACTTAATAGTTAACTGACCTTGTCTAAATCACTGTTAGAGGACTTAACAGTTAATTGACCTTGTCTAAATCACTATCGAAGGACTTAATAGTCAACTGACCTTGTCTAAACCATTACCAGAGTTCAATGGAGTTCTAAAACACAACTCAAGTGTCTACTTCAGTGTTGACTGAGGCTAACTGACTGTGGTAGGTGAGAAATGCGCCTCTCCTGCATGCAGCCATGCAAACCGAGTGCTAACTGAATGTAGAGGACTAGAACTGAATGTAACTGACTCCTAACTCAACTTGACTAGTCACTAACTGAACTCAATTGTTGAAGGTTGGTCTCGGCACTCCCATTGGCTCCTAAATTGTGGGAATTGATCTAGAAGGATCCCAAACTGATGCATGCAAGTGCAATCAATGGCAGTAGGCCTCAATTAGTGTTCCCCACACTTTAGTAATTGGAACATGTGCCCCAATTAGGCCAAGTGGACCCAATGGTGCTAGTGACTAAAAATAGACAGGATGGACTCCCGATTTAGACATATGACCAAATTGGAAAAGGGAGGACTAATAATCCTAACACCCCCCTGAATGCTAACTTGGAAAATCTGTGGGACCTGGTAACTAAGACCATAGGTCACCCATTACATCAAGTAAAGTAAAGTAACTGCTCAATACAAGGAGCTAAGGAAAAAACCACATGGGAAAAAGTCCCCCCCTTTAATTAAGCAGGTAGAACCAGGATCAATATGGTTCTTCTACGCATAGGTATCCTAGGACCTAGCATGTGAACCTCTTCATCATTATTTATGGAGGAATCTTCCTCTTTGGAAGAAGAATGATATGCTCAACTAAATTAGAAATATAGACAGCTGCCGGATGAAGACTGGACCCATGTAGAGCAAATGAAGTCAACTGATAAGTGAGAAAAGGTTCTTGAGGATTCAGAATATGTGAGAAACACTCAAGAAACTGATATGTTGTAGAGATGAATATAAAACCGTGAGTGGTAAAAACAACCCCAAGTGTTAGGAGCAAGTGTCTAGGCGGATGCAGAAAATCTTCCTATTTACTAGTTCTGTGAGGAGTTGAGCATGTGAGCAAAGATAGAAAATACTTGGGACTGTTGAGAGAGAATTCTTGAGCTCCATAGTCTGATATATCTTCTGAAATATATAATGAATCACAAAATAAAATATCAGCAATCCCCAACAACAATTTTGAGGAAGAATTGTTGTACTTGATTTTTCACATCGGAATTGGTGAGAGAAGCTACAAGCATGACTGAAAGCTCTTGGATTTTAAAATATGAACCAAATAATATCATATAATAAATTAAATCAGATCTAAATAGGTTCACAACATATCTAAAACTATTAAATGAAATCAAATCCCCAGCATCAATTTTGTAGGAGACTTGCGGTACTTGTTTCTTCACACCGTTGATGAGAATAGCTACAAGCAATAATGAAAGATTATGAATTTGAAATATTAAACAAAGAAATATCAGATCATATCAGATCCAATAAGGTTAATATCATATTCAAAGAAATGTTCAACCAAGACGATGGATGCACACCTTTCGTCTTCTTCAAAATTTTGAATTTTGGTGCAGGCAATCCTGCAAGAATTTGTTGGAAGATCTAGATCATGGGGAGCGAATGGATCACTCTATTAATCTGATATTTATTCCAAAATATCCAAGGTATTACATATTTTCACACCAGCTGAAACATTAGAGGGAGAAAAATCAAGTTTCTCTTCACTTTCGGAAGCAATTACTGGCAAATTTTGCACAGAATTCAAAGGAAAATCACCGGTGAATGTTTGCATGGAAGTGCAGCAGTAATTTTTATTCAATATCAGAGATTCAAATGTCTTCTTCTATTTCAGACATATGAGGAGATGAGATATTGTAGATCTCATAAACTTCTAGAGCATCAGGAGAAGGAGTCACTACAAGGAGACTGTCTTAAATTCGAAATGACCGTGTAGAAGCTTATGCTTCTTCTTTGTCTTGAACAAATTCATCAGAGAGAGTGGAGGCCAATATTTTTGGATCAAGGATGCTTATGGTTCTAGATGTGCTCTCCAAAGTTCTATTATGATCCTCATCAATCATTCCAAAGGTTCTGTCCAATATTTTCTAGAGCTCCTTTGGGTTTCTAACAGATCTTTTGAGGTAGAGCATGCTAGGAGAAATGTCCATATACATTGTTCCATAAGCTGCATCACATTCATTTATCCAATCATCCTTTCTCTCAAAGGACTATTCACTAACCCCAATAGACACCTCATAGATATCTTGTCTCTTCAGAGATGCAATCATCTTCATATTCCATTCTGAATAGTTTGTGAATAGGGTGAGAAGAGGAACTGATGAATCTAGAATTGATGAAGCCATTCAAAGTTGTACCTGTAAAAAACAAAAAAGGGGCACCGTAAGGTCAACAACCTACACATTTCAGGTTTTCATCACACCCAGCATAGTTAATCAAGCAATATTGATCAACAATTCCTTAACTTGGGGTATTAAGTTGTAAACCTTCTGCTTCTGGTGCAGAGCTGGAAGGAGCAATTTTGCTCAAAAATGATCCAGTAGAAGATCTAAGGAGGAGAAGTTCCTTGTCTTCCGAGGCTCTGATACCATATTAAATTGAGCACATAAATCTATGGAAAAACACACAACTCACAATATAGATCACACAATTTACTCATTTATTGAAGAATGAAACAATGCAAAAATGGCTTGTAGCTGTGAATGCTTTTCATTAATCAAAGAGTAATTAGATCGAAATTACATTGAAGTATAATGGCTTAAATAGTCACATGCAATTTGAATCCACATGAGGACATTCGAATTGATTAGACTCTACTTGACTGTAGGTAACTAAGACCTTGTCTAAATCATTGTCGAAGGACTCAATAGTTAACTGACCTTGTCTAAACCATTACCAGAGTTCAACGAAGTTCTAAAACACAACTCAAGTGTATACTTTAGTGTTGACTGAGGCTAACTTACCATGGCAGGTGAGAAATGCACCTCTAATGCATGCAGCCATGAAAACCTAGTGCTAACTGAATGTAGAGGACTAGAACTGAATGTAACTGACTCCTAACTCAGCTTGACTAGTCACTAACTGAACTCAACTGCTGAAGGTTGGTGTCAGCACTCCCAGTGGCTCCTAAATTGTATTAATTGATCTAGGAGGCTCCCAAACTAATGCATGCAAGTGCAATCAGTGACAGTAGGCATCAATTAGTGTTCCCCACACTTTAGTAATTGGAACATGTGCCCCAATTAGGCCAAGTGGGCCCAATGGTGCTAGTGACTAAAAATAGACTGGATGGACTCCCGACTTAGACATGACTCTCGATTTAGACATATGACCAAATTGGACAAGGGATGATTAATAATCCTAACAATGTCAGACAACATAAGCCTTAAATATTTATTTGATCAACAGAATTTGAATGTAAGACAAGCCAAATGGTTGTCATTTCTAAGCGAGTATGACTTTGAAATAAAACATATAAAGGGAAAGAAAAATAAAGTAGAAGATGATTTAAGTTGTCATGTGAATTTACTGTGTGCAAGAAGCAACTACGAATCTGATCTAGGAAATTAGATTTTAAGCACTGGAAATTCTGAAGGTGGATATCAGAATTTAAAACACAAGACTACTTAAAATGAACAAGAGCAAGTAAAAACATGCTTTATCCTAAACCAACAAGGACAATTGTTGTATAAGATAGGCTATATATACTGAACATAAAAGAAATTAAATTGATAGTCATTGATGAACTACATAAAATACCATACTCGGGGCATCGGGGGTATCAAAAAATTATTACCATGATCAGAAAGGACTTCTTTTGGCCAAACATTAAAAAGGAAGTGGTCGAATACTTAGCTCACTTCCTTGAATGTCAGCAAGTTAAAGCAAAG
The DNA here is from genome assembly GCA_001517045.1 of Pseudotsuga menziesii. Classification (NCBI taxonomy): domain Eukaryota; kingdom Viridiplantae; phylum Streptophyta; class Pinopsida; order Pinales; family Pinaceae; genus Pseudotsuga; species Pseudotsuga menziesii. The sequence continues at coordinate 113,190 of LPNX010116680.1, forward strand.
AATCAATATCCCGCATGATTGTTGCAGCCGGTACCCATTCCAGAATGGAAGTGGGAGACCATCAGTATGGATTTCATCACCAGATTTCCCAAGAATTTCAGAAAACATGATTCCATCATGGTTGTGGTTGACAAAGTAAGCAAAGAGGATCATTTTATACATGTAAAATATACCTACAAAGTTGTTAATATTGCAGACATCTTCATGAAATAAATATTCAGGTTACATGGCATACCGAAGGTAATAGTCTCGGATAGAGACATGAAGTTTACAGGTAACTTCTGGAAAGAATTATTTAAAGGCTTCGGTACCTGGCTAAATTTCAGTACTGCATATCATCCACAAATGGATGGGAATACTAAAAGGGTAAACCAGGTTCTAGAGGACATGCTAAGAATGTATGTTATGGACAAACAAGGTAAGTGGGAATACTATCTACACTTTGTTGAATTTTCTTATAACAATAATTTCCAAGTTTTTGCAGGTATGAGTCCATTTGAAATTTTATATGGCCGTAAGTGTAATACTCCAATATCATGGAGCATCCTTGCTAATAGATTAATGTTAGGACTCAATTTATTATAAGATATGGAACTAACCGTGAAATAGGTACAACAAAACTTGAAGGATTCCCAAGACAGGAAGAAAAGTTATGGTGACTTAAAAAGAACTCCTAGAGAGTTTCAGGTGGGTGATCATGTATACATAAAGGTAAAGCCCAAGAAAATTACCTTGATACTGGGCAAGTATAAGAAAATGGTACCCAGGTATTGTGGGCCATTTGAAATTCTAGATAAAGTGGGGCTGGTTGCATAACAGTTATCCCTACCACCCAATATTAAAGTACATAATGTGTTTAACATTTCTATATTGAAGAGATATGTTCACGATGTTTCTCATGTGATTGATTGGAATGTAATCTAGGTGGAACCCAATGGAGAGTTCCAAGTGGGTCCAGAGTGCATTCTTGACAGGAGAGAACTTTGACTTCGAAACTGTATCATAGGACAGGTAAATGTGCAATGGAAGCACCTTAGTCCGAAAGTAGCTACTTGGGAACTGGAAAGTAATATGCAGGAGGCATATCCAGACTTATTCCAAGAGGCTGACATGGATGAATAAAAGAAAAAGGTGTAACACCAAGGACGGTGTTATGTTTTAGGGGGAGGTGTATGTAATACCCCCTGAATTAATAATTATTAATTCTACTCGAAAATACTTTGATTATTATTTTATTATTCTTTGACATGAAAGTCAAGAATAGAAAATTTTGTAATAAAATATACCTTATTAATAAAATATGTTGAAGGAAAAAAAAGTGGAAGTAGTTGTTGAAAGAGTGTTCTCTTACCCATAAGAGGGAAATGACAAGTGGCAAAGACCACCGAGTGAGAACTCGAGATGTAGGAGGCATCATCCCCAAAAATCAGGTATGCACTCCTAGTTGAGTTACTAAAGAGAAGGAGGCTCATAAATGACCAAGTCCTAGGAAAAATACTATTTAATAGTATGTCCATTAGCAGCAGGAGGCTAGCATTATACTGGGATTAACATCTGTGTAATGCAAGAGATGGCGCATTAAGATATTTTTCTCTTGTGGGTCAGCGAACAAGCTCGGGGGTTCAGGAAGGCAGGAAGTAAAAGATTAAGTGGACAGAATTTGGAGTTTCCGCAACCCGCAATACTCATTTGCGAAATGTAGAAAGTCAAGGATTAATTTAATGGAAACTGGAGTTTCTGCAATGCGCAATTATCATCAAGTCAATATCAATGGAAACGATTTATTTAATGGAAATTTGTATTTCCGCATTCCGCATTGCAGAATCGAAACTGCGGAACGGTTCTTGCATAAGAATAGTAACATAGCTTTTTGAGTTTTTGTTTGGAAATCTATTCTTTCTGGAAAAGGGTTTCTAATATTTTAAGGATATGATGATCATTTCATATGTCCATGGTTATGCTTTAAACTCTCTATTTTTTTTAATGCCTCATAATAGTTAGGTATTTTATTAATATGTCTAAAGATATATGGTTGTAGAATTTTTTGTTTATGTTTCAAAATGAGGTATGTTACAATTCAAACCTCAACATATGCAGAAAATGTGTGTAATAAAAAAACTATGTAGTGGGAAACTATAAAGTGCGATGGATGAAGATGTTCCAAAAAATTTACGACAGGCACTCAAGATCATGGATTTGATTGAATTTGTTGTCCACCCAACTATCTAATGAAACATCGATGTGGATGTGATAAAATATAAAACTACAAAAAAAATTCCCCATCTTCCTTTTCTATACCTGCACAAATATCCATACCACCTTCTTTATACCTTCATCACTATCCATCCCTCCATTACACCCTCTTTATTTTTCACCCCTCTCTCCTCTCTCTTTTGTCGCTCAACCTTCCATCTCTATCTCCCATGCAATCTATATGTGTGTGTGTGTGTGTGTGTGTCACTCCTCCCTCTGTCTCTATCTCTATGTGTGTGTCTCCCTCCCTCACTCCCCTTCTCTCATAACCTCTCTCCACCTTATCTATACATGCCTTGCTATCCTTCCCTCCATCACTCTCTCTTTATTTTTCACCCCTCACCCCTCTCTCTCCCACACAATCTGTGTCTGTGTGTGTGTGTCCCCCACCTCTCTCACAAACTCCCTCTATCTCTCCTTGTCTCTCCACCTTCTATTTACCTCCCTCATTATTCCTCCCTCTATCACTTTCTCTCTCCCTTCTCCCTTAATCATTGTCCCTCCATGCCTTTATCACTCTTACCTACCCTTTGTCTCTCTCTCTCAACTTGTATCCATCCTTCCTTTTCTCTTTTCACCCTCCATCTCCATGCTTCTCTCTCTCACAACATCCCCCTCTCTCCATAGTTTAATCTTCTATCCTCTATCTTTGACACCATCTCTCTCTCTATGTCTCTCTCTCTTTAGATCTCATTATACATGTGTGTCACTTACCCCTCTCTCTCCCTTTTTCTATACCCCCCCCACCCCTCACACGCACACACTCAACAATCCTTTCTCTCATTGAACCATCACCCACTTCCTCCCCTCCATGTTATCCCCCTTCGTCACTCAAGTCTCGCATACTGGTTCTAATCCTATACATCATCAACACCTCTTCTCGTCCTGATAGTTCTCACAATCCCCACTCCCCTTCATCCCCATAATGCATCACATTCCCAATCCCTTATTCTTTCTACACTTGACCTTACAACATACTCATAGGCCCTTGACCTTTCCCCAACCCCTCTCAACTATTAACCATACTCACTTGAACTTACAACATCCTCCTAGGCCCTTGAGCCTCCTTCACCCCCTCCCAACTATTAACAATCCCCACTTGAACTTCCAACATCCTCTTAGTCCCATGATCCTTCCACACCCCTGAGTCAAGTATTAACCATCACCACTTGAACTTCCAACATCCTCCTAGGCCCTTCACCCTTCCCCAACCCCTCTCAACTATTAACCATCCCCACTTGAACTTCCAACATCATCCTAGGCCCTTGACCCTTCCATAGCCCCTCTCAACTATTAACCATACAATTGATGTCTTGCATTTAGTGCTAGTGTTATAAAATCATCCATTATAATGAAATTTTTCAATCTCCTAGCATTATACATTGAAATCCACCTATTTTGAAATCACAATTGATTCAGGTCCCAATAACATGAATTCTCTATAATTTTGAAAGTGCAAAGTTTCAAGTTCAAGTTCACAGTCGGGTTAACATATTCCAATTAAATAGTTGGCTTAACCAGATGTTGTTTAGATTTTGATTATGTTCTATTTGAACAAATATGCTAATTCATAATTTTTAATGTTATTTACAAGTTTTTGTATTCAATAATATATTTGAAAGTGTAAAATCACTTACCTTGTGTAGGAAAACAAGCCAACTTCATGATCATATAAAACAATCAAAATGATTTGCTCCATTGCAACAATGAACACGCAGATAAAAATAGGAACATTGGTTTATGCATAGACTAATGAAATTGATCATTAAGGTCATAGAATAAATGGAAATGAGTTGTGGTTTGAGGCCAAGTTTCAAAGGAATGGAAAACTGGAATTTCAAATCACTAAATTCACATATCGTCGGCGAGAGAGATGTTTTTTCAAAACTACGATGCAATTCAAACCAACAATAAATCCATTGTCAAATATCTGCAAGATAATTTATTTTTGTTTTAAGATCATTAAATGGATTGTATAAATTAACTGACCATAAATTAGTGACTAAAATTAATATTTCCAAGGATTAACAATAAGCCATTTGATTAATCTGTTGTTCTTATTCAAGACAGGTATGGGGTGAGATGGATAATATTATAGGGGTTAGAGGAGGTTTGAAAGGGGAGACAATAGTAGGATGTTTAAAACCCTAGCAAATGAAGCTAGAACTAAGAGAATTTAAATCCATTTCCCTCGTGGTGGCCTCTATACAAATATTACTAGTGTGAAGGAAGTCTGATAGGATGCATTTATGAACATATTCGTAGGAAAGGAAAATACCATCTATGTTGGAGCGTACAATGAATATTTTACCTTGTGCATGATTCTAAAAAATTCTAAAAATCTACTTGAAAGTGGTCTTTAAGACAGAGCTGCAGAGAAAATCATACTAGAGAAGAACAAACCGATGGCATTCAGGGAAAAAATTCCAACATGTGAGAATTGGGAAGAGATTGAAGTGGGATTTGACTTTGACAAAGTAATTTTGTTGTTGGAACCGGTTGACGAGATCTTATGGTGAGTCAAGAGTCTACACCGATAACGAACTAACTGGAGGTATCAGAACACTGACAGCTACAAAAAAATACATATCAGTATTTCACTATGTTTTTTATTTACATCATATAAAAAAATATGAAGAACTTCAAATTTCTGGACCTTTGCATCAGCTGACGGTCAGAGTGGTGACTTTACAAGATTTGAGAAGGGTGAGTGTCGGCATCTTATTAATGGGATTGCCACCATATTTCTTCCTTAAATTAGCTGGCAGAGACAGATAAAGTTCATATTCCACATTTTCCATGGCACTGAAGCAACACTGAGACAGTTCCTCAGCGCTGCCTATCATGTTACAATGATGCACGTGGCAGGTTACCGTTGGAAGAAATAGACTTTCCGGAGCAAATAGGTGACATGGGGTTGTTGGTTAGATGGACGGCGAAATTGAATAGTGTCTTTAAAAACCCATTTGTAACATTATTCTATGCACTAAATCAATGGAAGAGCATATTAAGTAAAGGGGATATCTCTTGAATATATCTTTTTGTATTATATGTTTCCATTTACTAAATTACATGGAAAAAAATAAAGGAAAAATTTATTCTATTAAACCTGGTGGCATTGCAAAAAAGGATTACGACAGAGTTTTTAAAGTCAATAAAACCGATCCACGTCATGAAATACATATGTCTATGATACTACAAATATATTTGCCATTCTAAAACTGTGTACGCATATATGAAAATTTGAAATTGTTGGTTGTTTGTGATCCAAGTAAAGACTTGGCTACCAAGAATTATTGATTTCAATCATTTTAGTCCATGAAACCAGCGAATTTCAGTGATTTCAGTCCAAGAACCCCATGAATGTTTCCATGGAATAGAGAGTTTTGGTTGTTTCCAACATATTTTCATAGATAAATGCGATGAGGATGACCTATAACTTCTCGTTCTAAAAATCCTTGAAGGTCAGGGTCCCGACAGTGCCCTTGATCCAGTGCACGTCCATGAATTTATTGAAATAATCGCAATCCTGTTTTCCTATTGTGGATTCATAAAGTAATAGAATTTGGTGTAGCATAACCATGAGATGGCCATCTCTTCAATTTCCCCCACCTTCCGCCTTTCTCCTCCAGCACCCCATATTCCTCATCTATTCCTCCATATCTACCTTTCCATTAACCAATCATCTCTCTCATCAAACCATCACCCACTTCCTCCCCTCCACCTTATCCCCCTTTTTCACTCAAGTATCATGTAATGCTTCTAACTCTATACGTATTAAACACCTCTTATCCTCCTAATAGTGCTCTCAATCCCTACTCCCCTTCACCCCTATAGCCCATCATGTTACCATTCCGTTCATCTTTCTCCACTTGAACTTACAACATCCTCATGGGCCCTTGGCCCTTCCCCACTCCCTCTCAACTATTAACCATACTCACTCAAACTTACAACATCCTCCTAGTCCCTTAAAACTTCTCCATGCCCTCTCAACTATTAATCATCCCCACTTGAACTTCCAACATCATTTTAGTCCCTTGACCCTTCCACACCCTCGAGTCAAGTATTAACCATCACCACTTAAACTGCCAACATCCTCTTAGTCCCTTGACCCTTCCACACCCTCGATTCAAGTATTAACCATCACCACTTGAACTTCCAACATCCTCCTAGGCCCTTCACCCTTCCCCAACCCCTCTCAACCATTAACCATCCCTACTTAAACTTCCAACGTCCTCCTAGGCCCTTGACCCTTCTACACCCCCTCTCAACTATTAACCATACAATTGATGTCTTGCATTTAGTGCTAGTGTTATAAAATCATCCATTATAATGAAATTTTGTAATCTCCTAGCATTATACATTGAAATCCTCCTATTTTGAAATCACAATTGATTCAGGTCCCAATAACATGAATTATCTATAATTTTGAAAGTTCAAAGTTTCAAGTTCAAGTTCATTGCAGGTTAACATATTTCCATTAAATAGTTGGATTAACCAAATTTTGTTTAGATTTTGATTATGTTCTATTTGAGCTAATTCATAAATTTGAATGTTATTTACAAGTTTGTGTATTCAATAATATATTTGAAAGCTTAAAATCACCTACCTTGTGTAGGAAAACAAGCCAATTTCATGATCATATAAAACAATCAAAATGATTTGCTCCATTGCAACAATGAACTTGCAAATAAAAATAGGACCATTGGTTTATGCATAGACTAATGAAATTGATCATTAAGGTCATAGAATAAATGGAAATGAGCTGTGGTTTGAGGCTAAATTTCAAAGGAATGGAAAGCTGGAATTTCAAATCACTAAATTCACAGATCGTCAGCTAGAGAGATGTTTTTTCAAAACTATGATGCAATTCAAACCAACAATAAATCCATTGTCAAATATCTGCAAGATAATTTATTTTTGTTTTAAGATCATTAAATGTATTGTATAAATTAACTGAATAGAAATTACTGACTAAAATTAAGATTCCGAAGGATTAACAACAAGCCATTTGGTTAATATGTTGTTCTTATTCAAGACATGTATGGGGTGAGATGCGCAATATTTTAGAGGTTAGAGGAGGTTTGAAAGGGGAGACAATAGCAGGATGTTTCAAACCCTAGAAAATGAAGCTAGAACTAAGAGAATTTAAATCCATTTCCCTCGTGGTGGCCTCTATACAAATATTGCTAGTGTGAAGGAAGTCTGAGAGGCTGCATTTATGAACATATTCATAGAAAAGGAAAATACCATCTGTGTTCGAGCGTACAATGAGGATTTTACCTTGTGCATGATTTTAAAAAATTCTAAAAATCTACTTGAAAGTGGTCTTTAAGACAGAGCTGCCGAGATAATCATACCAGAGAAGAACAAATCGATGGCATTCAGGGAAAAAATGCCTACATATGAGAATTGGCAAGAGATTGAAGTGGGATTTGACATTGACAAAGTAATTTTGTTGTTGGAACCGGTTGATGAGATCTTATGGTTATCAAGAGTCTACACCGATAACAAACTAACTGGAGGTATGGGAACATTAACAGCTACAAAAAAATACATATCAGTATTTCACTATGCTTTTTATTTACATCATATAAAAAAAATATGAAGAACTTCAAATTCCTGGACCTTTGTATCAGCTGACGGTCAGAGCGGTGACTTTGCAAGATTTGAGAAGGGAGACTGTCGGCATCTTATTAATGGGATTTCCATCATATTGCTTCCTGAAAGTAGCTGGCATAGACAGACCAAGTTCATCTTCCACATTTGCCATGGCACTGAAGCAACACTGAGACAGTTCCTCAGCGTTGCCTATCATGTTACAATGATGCATGTGGAAGGTTACCGTTGGAAGAAATAGACTTTCTGGAGCAGATAGGTGACATGGGGTTGTTGGTTAAATGGACGGCGAAATTGAATAGTGTTTTTAAAAACCCATTTGTAACATTATTCTATGCACTAAATCAATGGAAGAGCATATTAAGTAAAGGGGATATCTCTTGAATATATCTTTTTGTATTATATGTTTCCATTTACTAAATTACATGGAAAAAAATAGAGGAAAAGTGGTTCTATTAAACCCAGTGGCATAGCTAAAAAGGATTACGACAGACTTTTTAAACCCGATAAAACCGAGCCACGTCATGAAATACATATTTCTATGATACTGCAAATATATTTTCCATTCTAAAACCATGTACGCATATATGACAATTTCAAATTGTTGGCTATTTGTGAGCCAAGTAAAGGCTTGGCTACCAAGGTTTCTTGATTTCAATAATTTTAGTCCATGAAACCAGTGAATTTCAGTGATTTCAGTCCACGAACCCCATGCATGTTTCCATGGAATAGATATTTTTGGTTGTGTCCAACATATTTGCATAGATAAATGCGATGAGGATGACCCAAAACTACTCGGTCTAAAATTCCTTGAAGATCAGGGCCCCGACAGTGCCCTTGATCCAATGCACGTCCATGAATTTCTTGAAATAATCGCAATCCTGGTTTCCTATTGTGGATTCATAAAAGTAAGAGAATTTGGTGTGGCATAACCATGAGATGGTCGTCTCTTCAATTTCATGTACCTTCCACCTCTCTCCTCCAACACCCCATATTCCTCATCTAATCCTCCATATCCACCTTTCCATTAACCAATCCTATCTCTCATCAAACCATCACCCACTTCCTCCCCTCCACCTTATCCCCCTTTTTCACTCAAGTATCGTGTAATGATTCTAACCCTAGACGTATTGAACTCCTCTTATCTTCATAATAGTGCTCTCAATCCCCACTCCCCTTCACCCCTATAACCAATAATGTTCCCATTCCCTTCATCTTTCTCGACTTGAACTTACAACATCCTCCTGGGCCCTTGGCTCTTCCCCACTCCCTCTCAACTATTAACCATACTCACTCAAACTTACAACATCCTCCTAGTCCCTTAAACCTTCTCCACCCCCTCTCAACTATTAATCATCCCCACTTGAACTTCCAACATCCTCTTAGGCCCTTGACCCTTCCCCACCCCCTCTCAATTATTAACCATCCCCACTTGAACTTCCAACATCCTCCTAGGCCCTTGACCTTTCCCCAAACCCTCTCAACTATTAACCATCCCCACTTGAACTTCCAACATCCTCCTAGGCCCTTGACCCTTCCCCGACCCCTCTCAACTATTAACCATCCCCACTTCAACCTCCAACGTCCTCCTAGGCCCTTGACCCTTCCACACCCCCTCTCAACTATTAACCATACAATTGATGTCTTTCATTTAGTGCTAGTGTTATAAAATCATCCATTATAATGAAATTTTGCAATCTCCTAGCATTATACATTGAAATCCGCCTATTTTGAAATCACAATTGATTTGGGTCCCAATAACATAAATTGTATATAATTTTGAAAGTGTAAAGTTTCAAGTTCAAGTTCACAGTCAGGTTAACATATTTCCATTAAATAGTTGGCTTAACCAGATGTTGTTTAGATTTTGATTATGTTCTATTTGAACAAATGTGCTAATTCATAAATTTGAATGTTATTTACAAGTTTTTGTATTCAATAATATATTTGAAAGCGTAAAATCACTTACCTTGTGTAGGAAAACAAGCCAACTTCATGATCATATAAAACAATCAAAATGATTTGCTCCATTGCAACAATGAACTCGCAGATAAAAACAGGAACATTGGTTTATGCATAGACTAATGAAATTGATCATTAAGATCCTAGATCTAATAGAAATGAGTTGTGGTTTGAGGCCAAATTTCAAAGGAATGGAAAGCCGGAATTTCAAATCACTAAATTCATAGATCGTCGGTGAGAGAGATTTTTTTTCAAAACTATGACGCAATTAAAACCAACAATAAATCCATTTTCAAATATCTGCAAGATAATTTATTTTTGTTTTAATATCATTAAATGGATTTTATAAATTAACTGACCAGAAATTAGAGACTAAAATTAAGATTTCCAAGGATTAACAATAAGCCATTTGGTTAATCTGTTGCTCTTATTCAAGACAGGTATGGGGTGATATGGATAATATTATAGGGGTTAGAGGAGGTTTGAAAGGGGTCACAATAGCAGGATGTTTCAAACCCTAGAAAATGAAGCTAGAACTAAGAGAATTTAAATCCCTTTCCCTCTTGGTGGCCTCTATACAAATGTTACTAGTGTGAAGGAAGTCTGAGAGGCTACATTTATACACATATTCGTAGAAAAGGAAAATACCATCTATGTTGGAGCGTATAATGAGGATTTTACCTTGTGCATGATTCTAAAAAATTCTAACAATCTACTTGAAATTGGTCTTTAAGACAGAGCCGCCAAGAAAATCATACCAAAGAAGAGCAAACCAATGGCATTCAGGGAAAAATGCCTACATATGAGAATTGGGAAGAGATTGAAGTGGGATTTGACATTGACAAAGTAATTTTGTTGTTGGAACCAATTGATGAGATCTTATAGTTATCAAGAGTCTACATTGATAATGAACTAACTAGAGGTATCGGAACACTGACAGCTTCAAAAAAATACATATCAGTATTTCACTATGTTTTTTATTTATAGCATATAAAAAAAATATGAAGAACTTCAAATTCTTGGACCTTTGTGTCGACTGACGGTCAAATTGGTGACTTTGCAAGATTTGAGAAGGGTGAGTGTCAGCATCTTATTAATGGGATTCCCACCAGATAACTTCTTGAAAGTAGCTAGCCGAGACAGACCGAGTTCATCTTCCACATTAGCCATGGCACTGCAGCAACACTGAGATGGTTCCTTAGCGCTACCTATCATGTTACAATGATGCACGTGGTGGGTTAACATTCGAAGAAAAATACTTTGTGGAGCATACAGGTAGAATGGGGTTGTTGGTTAGATGGATGGCGAAATTGAATAGTGTTTTTAAAAACCCATTTGTAACATTATTCTATGCACTAAATCAATGGCAAAGCATATTAAGTAAAGGGAATATCTCTTGAATATATTTTTTTGTATTATATGTTTCCATTTACTAAATTACATGGAAAAAATAGAGGAAAAAGTTGTTTTGTTAAACCTGGTGGCATAACAAAAAAGGATTACGACAGAGTTTGTAAACCCAATAAAACCAAGCCATGACATGAAATACATATGTCTGTGATATTGCAAATATATTTGGCATTCTAAAAATATGTACGCATATATGACAATTTCAAATTGTTGGTTGTTTGTGAGCCAAGTAAAGACTTGGCTACCAAGGATTCTTGATTTCAATCATTTTAGTCCATGAAACCAGCGTATTTCAGTGATTTCAGTTCAAGAACCCCATGAATGTTTCCATGGAATAGACATTTTTGGTTGTGTCCAACATATTCACATAGATAAATGCAATGAGGATGACCTAGAACTGCTCGAGCTAAAAATCCTTGAAGGTCAGGGCCCCGACTGTGCCCTTGATCCAGTGCACGTCCATGAATTTCTTGAAATAATCGCAATCCTGGTTTCCTATTGTGGATTCATAAAAGTAAGAGAATTTGTTGTAGCATAACCACGAGATGGTAGTCTCTTCAATTTATCCCACCTTCCACCTCTCTCCTCAAACACCCCATATTCCTCATCTAATCCTTGATATCCACCTTTCCATTAACCAATCCTCTCTCTCATCAAACCATCATGCACTTCCTCCCCTCCACCTTATCCCCCTTTTTTGCTCAAGTAGCGTGTAATGCTTCTAACCCTATATGTATTAAACACCTCTTATCCTCCTAATATTGCACTCAATCCCCACTCCCCTTCACCCCCATAACCCATCATGTTCCCATTCCCTTCATCTTTCTCCACTTGAACTTACAACATCCTCCTGGTCCCTTGGCCCTTCCCCACTCCCTCTCAACTATTAACCATACTTACCCAAAATTATAACATCCTCCTAGTCCCTTAAACCTTCTCCACCCCCTCTCAACTATTAATCATCCCCACTTGAACTTCCAACATCCTCTTAGGCCCTTGACCCTTCCCCACCCCCTCTCAACTATTAACCATCCCCACTTGAACTTCCAACATCCTCCTAGGGCCTTGACCCTTCCCCAACCCCTCTCAACTATTAACCATCCCCACTTGAACTTCCAACATCCTCCTAGGACCTTGACCCTGTAATGTCCAAATTTTACATTGGGTCACAATGGCCAAATCACATTTTCCATATTCATGAAAGTTGTCAAAGGGATGCCAAAAGTCAAATAATTGCCAAGGTGGAAAATCACTAGTTTCCTAGCTTGGGGGTGGAAGCTTTGAGATTTGGAATAAGGGGGATAATAAATGATGTTTAGACATTATAAGGGGATAAATATTTAATAATTTATCTTATTAAATAAATACAAGAGAAAATGGAAGTGACAATGGAGCGTGAAGACACATGGAGACTATGGGGCCCACACTAGCTAGAATTCCTATGTTAAATGGAATCCTCCTCTTGTAATTTCGAATCTATGGGAATCCTAATGTTTTGGTATGGATTATGAGGTTAATATAATTGTCCATATACTTCATAGGTCTAATTTTGGATGAATTGTAACTTACATCGGAGAGGAAGAGTCAAATGGGAGTTTCATGGACACTTGGCTAGATTCCCCTTACATTTATGACATCTATGACACCAATGATGGAGATTCTATTACAGTTATGACACAAGTCATATCTGAATGCTGAAATTTCAGTACTGAATAGAGCATCTTATAGGTCAAATTTGGGAGTTGGAGAAGACCAAGAGACTCCTACTCAAATTTGGGAGAAGAGGGAAGGTGAAGGGAGAGGCCACATGGCATAGCATGAGCAGCCACACCAATTCAACTTGGATTTGGTTTATGGATGGCTTTGGAACCTTATAAGGCTAATAATTTTTATAAAATACATGGATCATCCATGAGAAGAATCTTTTGCTCATTTGTGAATTGTGAGAGCTAGTGGATGACTAGTTTTCTTACTTAAGCCAATTTCGAGGGTGAAAGATTTCCATCATTGATGTTGTTTGGAGAGGAAAATTGGGTATTTCATGGAGCTTCAATGGAGTCTTATTTGTAGGTGTAAGCTACATGAAATCATGTGGATTCTTCTATGGCGGCACTCTCTCTCAACTATTTCCAGTTTTCACACCATATTCATGCCAATGGAGGGATTGCACCTTGGGTGAGATATTGATATCTTTGGGGAATATTATAATGCCAATTATATTATTTTATGATGTATATGCTCTATATTTTATGTTCAAAATACCCAAAATAATTCATGTAAAAATGTTGAACAATGAAGAAATAGTGTCATTTCCCCACTATCTTGTTGTGAACCATTGTAATGCTGATGATTTCTAATTGGGGGAGAATTTAACTGTCCATTTCTAATTGTAATCAGTTAAATATTCTCTGTTATTAATTCTCAGAAATTTTCAAGTCTAAATTCCCAAGATTTGTATGTCAAGATGACTTTTAATGAGCAAACAATGACCATTTCCACTCCATTTTGATATATGCCATGGTAATGCTTATTATTTCGAATGGAGGAATGTATATATAATAAATGTATGATGTATGGACTGTAATTAATGTGAAATTCAAGTCTCATGTTCATTACTTAACCATTGGAAGCCATTTTACTCATTTTTATTGCATTGGGAGAAGATTTGGTGCATTTTCCCCAAGGGTCGAAATTGTGACTTGGGAGTTGTTTTGGAAAGAGTCATAACAGCCTGTATAAACTGAACCCTGATGCATATGATAGTTTTAAAAGGTCCCTTACACATACCCAGCCTCTTTTCATAAATTCAAGTGACTTTAGGATCATTTGTGAATCCATTTCCAGCAATTACCCAGGGGGAATTGGAGCCCTGATTTGCTAGTAAGGACTCCTACTTTGAACAGAACATTAAACAAGTTTGTGGAAGTAATTGGGAGGTCACAAAATATACATTAGAATTATATTCAAGTTATATTATCATTCATGTACCTTCAGATAAAATTTGGAAGCATTTGGGTCAATTTGGAGGTCTAGACATCAAAACTAGGCAAGAGCCAAAATTGTGAAAAAATTAAAAAATTGGGCATTTTAAAAAAATTCCAAAAAAGGGACATTACAGACCCTTTTACACCCACTGTCAACTATTAACTATACATTTGATGTCTTTCATATAGTGCTACTTTTATAAAATCATCCATTATAATGAAATTTTGCAATCACCTCGCATTATATATTGAAATATGCTTATATTGAAATCACAACTGATCCAAGTCCCAATAACATGAACTGTCTATAATTTAGAAATTTCAAAGTTTCAAGTTCAAATTTATAGTCGCGTTATCATATTTCCATTAAATCTTTGGCGTAACCAGATGTTGTTTAGCTTTCTATTATGTTATATTTGAACAAATGTGCTAATTCATCAATTTGAATTTTATTTACAAGTGTGTGTATTCAATAATATATTTGTAAGCATGAAATCACTTACCTTGTGTAGTAAAAACAAGCCAACTTCATGATCATATAAAACACTCAAAATGATTTGCTCCATTGCAACAATGAACTCTCTAGCAAAACAATATCAACCAATTTGATTTTTCTTTTTGATGCCTCTACAAGTGTTTGTCATATGAATAATAGGATCTCAAATTTGAAGAATTGAAATGGATGAGACCTCATGTTGAGACTCTTACAATTGAATTAAAGAATCCAATGAATTTTGTATATAAGGCATAACTCCATTATTCTTATGCTTTTGCAAATTGTAAAATTTGTTACATTTCATAAAAAATTACACTTTATTCACTAAATGATAAAATTCACTGAAGATCTACATATAAAATTTGTAAACTTCACTGATAAAAGGAAAACACTTTTTCAGATTGTAAAATTATTTCTATATCATAAAAAAAAATGACCATTTATTCACTAAATGAAATTCCTCTATAGTTTGTAAAACCTATGCCTACCTCTAGAGTGAACAAGACATGGCATTTTCACTTGTATGTCTCATTTCCCTAAGGTTGAATTAGGGCCATATGAAAAATGCAAGTGTGAATTTGATAGGATTAGAGAACGAACGTACTTGGGAAGATAGATACAATTTAAGGAACTGACCATTCCTCATACCACTTTACCAGAAAAGTAGGTGTTACGGAGAGAAATTCCTGTGGCTTGGGGTACCACAACAGACAGATTAACTCCAGAAATCAATCCTTCCCTATATGCAAGAGAAACCAAACATCTAACACTAAAGGATCTCGATTCATACCTTATTCTGGATGGTTGATGTAGATCCCCGTTGAGCTTTCCCACTCTTTCTTGTATCAACAATTTGCTTCCTCAACATTCAGCAAACAAGACAAGCATGCTATATATAATTGTGTTAAAACTACTCTAGCATATATAATCAATAACATATAAGCATTTACAAGAATCCATGTATCAAATACTCATTTAAATACACATTATTGGACAGGAAAAGATATTTCTATTGATATAAAACAGAGATTGCAATAGTGACAACCTCTATCAGCACATCTGCGAATCGGAGAAACTAAGTCCCCCACTTCGGCCTCCACCACTTCAATCCTCCATCTCTCGATAGCAAGCTCACAAGAAAAAGGCAAGCTTGGGAATAACACAAAGTGCTCCAAGGGACAAAGGGATGCAGACTGAATTATAAGCTCCGGCAACAATGGACTATAGTTTTCTTGCTCTTCAATTCCTCCCCTTTCAATGTATCCAAAGGGTTCCTTATATAACTCTTCAATTTGGTAATGGAAGGTCAAATTCGAGCGATCTCAAGTCATATGGAAGGCCAAGAGACAAGTGACTCGGATCCACATCAAGGAAAACTCCAAAATCATTTGGCCTTTTGCACACATCCCGATGTACACGGGTTTGAGGGTCAATCCACGTATATACGCGATAAAGGGATTAAAAGTCGCGTATCACAATTATTGCATGTTTTTAGGGATGATCTTGGAAACATCAAAGGTACAAAAATGGTCCATGTGGTCTAAAGAGTCTATAGAGGGACAGGGAAGGCCATAAAGGTGTGATCCACCATGTGTGGTAAAATCAGCTGTAATAGATGCCCCCTAATGTGTGAGGTCAGAGGGCTCATACGATGGCCAAAATACATTATAAGTCCATCGCAGAAGTGGAGTGATGAAGAACCCAGTGGAAGAACCAGCCATCCAATCAATACAATACAATGATTAAAACTCTACACATAACTGCAAGTAGATGTAGTAGTCCCAGATACATAAGAGTACAATGGCCATGAATAGGCATGATACAAAATATGACATGTGTGGTCCTCACCATGTACAATATAGATAGATCAGAATCCCCATGATGAATATATACACAGGATCATGATCTCCATGAAGGCTAAAGATATATACTGGATCAAGATCTCCATAATGGCTGGAAATATCTGACATATACTGGAATCAAGTCACGAGAGCTGAAATCTCATGAACACTGGCACGATCAAGGAGGTAGCATATATGAGATGCCACCAGTCTAGAAGGTCTTCTACACAGATCGCTATGAGTACATGTCCTACTATGTGAATAGAGGTGTCGAGGTCGAACATAGTAGTCCATCATCTAATTATCGGTCATTGATGTATACCATTAACAGATGCGAGATCACCCACTGATAATGAAAATGGGAATCAAGGTAATAGAGTGCAAACTAACAAGTGTGAATAAATGTGTTGAGGTCGAACACTTGAGAGAATCCATCAATCATGGGACATTGATGTATTCCCAAAAAACTGTCGATGGCGAGAGAACCTACCATTGATGACTGCAAGTCTCAAGGCACTCAAAAATGACTCTAGATTCCTATCCCAGAATAAATGATCTGAAGTTGATGGGATGAAATCTGCAGGAAGGACGGCATTAAGGCATCTCCCATCATCCAACATGAGGTACTCATCAAAGCTGTATAATGTGGAAGGACTCGATCATAATGTGCACGAACCAGTAACTATACTGGGAATGGCCGACATGCAAAGTCAAGATAACTGAGGAATGTTCAACTTAGG
This sequence comes from Pseudotsuga menziesii, assembly GCA_001517045.1. Taxonomy (NCBI): domain Eukaryota; kingdom Viridiplantae; phylum Streptophyta; class Pinopsida; order Pinales; family Pinaceae; genus Pseudotsuga; species Pseudotsuga menziesii. The sequence continues at coordinate 130,495 of LPNX010116680.1, forward strand.
TTTCAACTTCCTTCGAACAAGAGCATAAAGGAAAATGGTGACTGAATGTAGGTAGCATAAAATCGATATGAAAATTGGTACATCTCTGCGACACAGGAGGCATCGACGGAGGCTCCATAGGGACTGGAAGCTTAACCAGTCGGTGGAGATAAACTCAGAGAAATGAGTACAGCTCCTAATGTCAAACTATTAACCCAACCAATGGATGTGATATATAGTGCTCTGTTCAAACGCGACATGACTCAGCTACTGCCAAAGATAACATATTTTCATGTCTAGCTTTTTGGTTTTTTAATTTTTTTTTGGACTTTTTCAAATATTTTAAAAATCTTGAAAAAGAATAAAAGTGCTTAATAGTTACAGAATAGGTGGAGAGGAGTGTCAATGGACAAACAAACTAGTTCCAAGAAGCAGAACATACCTATGCTCAATGCAAGGACACACATGTAGGATAGCGACACTCGGGGGAAAGTCCCCTCCCGGTAAAAATAGGGAATCAGGCTACAAAGGATATACAAAATGGCTCTATGTGGCTAGAAATGAGACAAGATCGAGCTATATGGCTGATACTCAAAGTCAGAAAAGCCGGCATAAGGCTCAATGAGGCAGGCAAAGCTCATGATAATGTAATTACAAATTGATATATACAAGGGATTCCTGGGGAAATGGCCAGCATAAAGGTCAAGAGGAGTATGAAGCTTTTGCTCAAAGTCATGGCGGTACTATACAAAGGACTCACAGACCTAAGAGAGGACTCACAACATGGGTGACAAATGCAAAGGGGAGTTAACTAGGACACCCATGTATAGGAAAGCTCTACCATTCACATAGTACCACTTCTAACAACATCATGAAGGTTCTGTGATACCATGGAATGGGTTCGTACATAAGGTTAAAATCAAAAAGTCATAAGGTCATGCAAAATGCAAGCAGATGTGAAATCCTAACCTATATGTCAGTTTAGACATGATACCTGTGATAGGAACGAACAGGTCAAAACCTCAGAGAGAGTGTACAAGAACTGGACCCTACATGACAACCATATTAGTCCAAAACAACCCAAAATAGTCAATAAAGAATCCAAACTATAGGATATAGGGAGGAATGATCATGACAAATGCACCCAAAGGAAACAATGCAATGAACGATGGAACATAAAAAAGGAAATTAAGGTGTAGACCCAACGTTCATGCATCCACCGGTGTAAATACCGAGAGAAGGGAGTCAAAATCCTCCACAAATGGAGTAGAGAGAAGAATGTGACCACTCCCAAATCTATGAGCAAGGTAAGGGGTTGTGATGCCCCCAAGTCTGACACTAGGGTCCACACTAGGACCAAGGACGGGTGATAGGATACCAGGCATGCCGAAAATAAAAGGACTCGAACTCAAGAGAGCATAAATATACTCAAGTAACCACGATCCTAAGGCCAACTAGTGCACAAAGAGCACACTCCTAAGAAAATCTACAGCCAAAATACAAGAAAACCAAGGGGAGGATATGTGATTTCTTGAATGCAGCAGGTATGTCTCACCTAGGAGAGGCTTGAAACTCTCATACACTACAAGTGGAGGTATGTAACCAATTATAGTGGCCCTCATCTTCAATGCATAAAGGGATTGTGTTGTCCGACCTCTACCTGGCCAAGACACCTATAGAATAACCTCTGCGAAGTACCCCCTCGATACCCTAGGTAAGGAAACTAAGGTCACCTCAATATAATCAATGCTCAGGCAGACAGTCGCTGGTGGGAGTGACCATATGGGAAAGGTAGCAAAGCCCAAAACTCTCGAAAGAGCCCCCAGATACAAATACAATCCTGGAAATATATCTGGTGCTACTCAATTATGACCAGGGGTCATCCCAATCATTAACCGCTCACACTGCCTCATGCTTAACTCCCTTGTAAGAAGGGGATCCTGAGAAACACTAATTATACCAAGGAATTTCATACTCTCACCTGGATAGACACATACATATTTCGTTTAGTGGTCTTGGAGAATTTACTCACAATGAACTATTCCAAGACCCTAAAACCTAGTCTTGTTGGTATACCCTATAAAAGAAAATAGTGTAATCCATTTTAATTAAGCGTTGATTTCAATTGGATGTAATTAATCAAAAGGAAATGGTCGTACAACAAGTGATATGAAGACTCAGCAGTGAAATAAAAGTGCACACCATAACAAACAATGCTAAGTGTAATCTTTGTCAAATGAAAATAGGGTATGCCACTACATGAGATGCATAAATATATATTTCTTTCTGAATGCCAATGCAATCCTTCCTATATGAAAACCTTAATAAAACTCTCATCCAAGCAATCCAATACAAGTACCTCCTCAAATCCATATGCAAAAAATGCAACTACCTTGTATTTTTCAATATAAAAGAATGAAAAATGCAATAAAAGTCATCAAAAATTCTCAGTCTCTGCAACAAGTATAAAACACAAGCCCAACAAGACACCAAGACAAAAAAGAGTAATGCACTAATGGAAAAAACAAAAAGGATAAATGACTAAAACTACTTTCAAAGAAAAATCAATGAAAAAGTGGTGTCTGGTCACAAAAGAAGCATCCAACAGATAAAATCGGACCCAAGGAAGACCCAACCACACTCACAACCCACCCAACAACTTCCCACAACATCAAACTCACCAAAAGGGAGGATGTATGCGACTGTTTGAAGAACAGCTGCATATATACGCAGATTTTGGCCAAAACGCTGCATGTATACGCAGATTTTGGCCAAAAACCTACGTGTATACGCGACCTTTGGCCAATAATCCGCGTTTGTACGCGACTTTTGGCCAAAAACCTGCGTATACAAAGAATACAGTGGTAAAAAGCAGGCCAAGGGTCAAACCAATAAAGGGGAGTGTCAATGGATGAACATACTATAAAATGCAACACATAAACAAGGAGAAACAAAGATCAAGTCAATAATATCAAGCACATTATGCCTCCAAACCCCAAAGAAAAACAAGGAACGTCCCCAGTGGAGTCACCAATTCTGTTGTGGAGAGAAATTCCTATGGCTTGGGGTACCACAACAGACATATTAACTCTAGAAATCAATCCTTCCCTATATGCAAGAGAAACCAAACATCTAACACTAAAGGATCTCGATTTGTACCTTATTATGGATGGTTTATGTAGATCCCTATTGAGCTTTCCCACTCTCGCTTGTATCATCAATTTGCTTCCTCAACATTCAGCAAACAAGACAAGCATGCTATATATAATTGTGTTAGACCTACTCTAGCATATATAATCAACAACATATAAGCATTTACAAGCATCCATGTATCAAATACACATTTAAATACACATTATTGGACATGAAAAGATATTTCTATTGATATAAAATAGACATTACAATAGTGACAACCTCTATTGGCACATCTGCTAATCGGAGAAACTGAGTCCCCCACTTGGGCCTCCACCACTTCAATCCTCCATCTCTCGATAGCAAGCTCACAAGCAAAAGGTAAGCTTGGGAAGAACACAAAGTGCTCCAAGGGACAAAGGGATGCAGACTCAAGTATAAGCTCCGACAACAATGGACTATAGTTTTCTTGCTCTTCAATTCCTCCCCTTTCAATGTATCCAAAGGGTTCCTTATATAGCTCTTCAATGGGGTAATGGAAGGTCAAATCCAAGCGATCTCAAGGCATATGGAAGGCCAAGAGACAAGTGACTTAGATACACATGAAGGAAAACTCCAAAATCATTTGGCCTTTTTCACACATCCCGATGTACGCGGGTTTGAGGGTCAAATCTGTGTATATACGCGAGAAAGGGATTAAAAGTCACGTATGGAAATTATTGCATGTTTTTAGGGATGATATTGGAAACATCAAAGGTACAAAAATGGTCCATGGGGTCTAAAGCATCTGCAGAGGGACAGGGAAGGCCATAAAGGTGTGATCCATCATGTGTGGTAAAATCAGCTGTAACAGTAGGTGTTAGCACCATATCTGAAATGATTTTGGATTATTGAAGACTTTGGGAAATGACCCTATTTGAAAATACTATGAAGGTTCCTTTTAGGGTATCGATGGAACATGAAGCATTCATAGTGGACTGTGAGATGATGAAGGGAATTGGATCCATGGTGGTGGATCATTTTACCTTTGGAGTAAGCAACAGTGGAAATAAGGTAAAGAAAGTCATGAATCGACATTTCAGATCTAGGAGGGTGAAGATCAACAATGGACAGAGATTCCGTGAAGCGAAGATGCAAGGTAGAATATGGTCTTGGGATTTGTGGAATGTGTTAAATGAGAGCAGTATTGGAGTTTTGAGATTGATCCAAAGCTTTATCAATGACACTAAAACTTTCCACGCGGTGAACGTTCTCAGCTAAATAAGCTTTTCCAAATTGCGGAATATGTTAAAAGGAGAAAGGATTGGATGGATGAGATAAAGGCGGAGATAGATCTGCAGTTGTGGTCAATTCTGTGATCTGAACTAGCACAGATGGGGTCATAATTTCAGTCTGTGAAAAGTTGTAGGGCCCACAAGCATTGACTATTATGTAGAGAGATCAATCTCGATCAATGGATAGGAGACATTCCGCGATCAGAAGTTGCTCACTCAATGAGAGGAAAAAGGATCGATAGAATGTTAAAGTTCTCAGAGATAAACGGTTCCGATGAGGGTAGTTTGGAGATCGATGGTTGATTTGATTTCCCCAAATCAAGCTACACATATTTATAGTGTTGAAACTTCGGTCTGGAGACCTTACAGATCAAAGTATTAGATTGAAAAAAAAAAAGATCTATGATACAGATTGTGTGGAGGCACACGAGGATTACACAGTATATAAAACTATAAAAGTGTCTACGTGGAGTTGAAAAAGGTTTTTCTTTTCCAGAGCTTCAAGATTAACGAACACCCTGAGTGCGTACAGAGTGCCAGCACGAACAGATCAGATAACTATGCTAAGTGACAAGGTAGGCTCCCTAATATTTCCTCGGTACTATTGAAAATTGATAAAATAGAAGAGATAGAGGTATATAGGTCGGGGATAATGAGGAATTAGGGGTTATTGGTCAGAAGGATGAAGAAAGTTTCATAGATGAAAATGCCGAAATATTTGATACTATTCTATTGTATGAAACAATTGAAACTGCTAAAGGTAAAATAGAAGCCCTTAAGGACCAAGGTAGCGATACATGTGGTGTTTTTAGATCCTTTTTTCCATTTTTTCTCTGTAAACCAGACCCCCCATTGCCTCGAGTTCATTGAATGGTGTTCAAACAATTTTTCTGCCACTGAAGGATTCATCATGAATAAGTCCAAGTCCACAATCCTTTGTCCTATTCAGGATCCTGACATTCATAAATCCCTCCGTGTCCGAGACAAATTTTCCCACACATCCCAAGAATACAAGGAAGAGAGTATTATACAGTTCTTTTGAGAGTCCACAGTCAAAAATAAGGAAGATTTCCTGAATTCTTGTTCAAAACCTGATGCTAAAGTTATCATTCTGTCTTACCCCATTTACCTAAGTCTATTTAATGAAGAAACCCAATGGTGCATAACCTTAGCTAGTCAGTTTCTAGGTTTAGATACCAATGGCTATATCACAGAGCCATTGTTGAGTCTATTGTTTTTCTTGAGTACCTGTCCTGTCGAACCTGAACTTCTAGGACAATCCTTTCAGTCCTGTTGTCTTAAGTTTGATGAGTTTCTAGCTGAAAACATTCATTCTTAGTTAGCTAAATTCCACACTACCAGAGTGTTTAGATTTCAATCCCTTTTATTGAGAATGTTCTTGTCTTACAATGAATATAATTCACAGGCACCTGGGTTAGTGATCACTGATGACATGACCAAGAATTACTATGAATTCATAAACTCTTTGATGGAAAATATATATGACATCTTCTTCCAAGAAATATTGCCCAGAGTGTTTCCTGAGATGAAGGAAATGTTGCAACTATCTCCTAGTAAGATGATAGGATATTGGTTCCTCACAGAACTTGAAACAGTTATAAGACTATATGGTTTTGTGCATCAGCCATATGTCCTTCCAACCTTTTTGACAGTCAGGATTTTTTCCTTGGAATTGATTAGGCAAAGGCTTATTGTTGAATAAGAGCACATTATGAGCTTTAGGAAGAGTTCAGGTATTAATTTTCCTTGTGGGATAGGACCATACACTATCAAAAAAAGAATTTCCCTACCACTAGTCGATAGTCTGCTCAAAAGCATGGGATTCTCTTTGGTACAAGCCATAAACTACGACCCACACCAGATAATTTCCAAAAGGAGACAAGATAATACAAATAAGCCTTTCAAGCACACAGAAATAGCTAGACTTAGAGAATGATCAAAATGGGAATATTATCCCAACTATACTACAAAGGATATCAGCATGGAACAAGAATCTACCTCATCCCTTACTAGAAACAACTCTTCCCAAATGAACATGTCTAACATAGTTGCAATGGTTGGAAATGTCTCCTCGTTGGTAATTTTTTCAGAGAATACTAAGAAGAGAGAACATGCAAATCCCATGGATACCGATAAAATAGATGTTGCTAGCAAACCAAAAAAGCATAACGTTGAACAAAAACAACAGATAGTGCAGGTGAATAAAAACAACATGAGAGGGTAGATGAAGTAGAGCAATGAAAAGGACAAACATAAACAAGAATCTACAATGGGTAATAAAGTGTTAGAGGTTAGGGTGAACCTAAAAAATATTCCCACTACAGATATCATACACCTTAACAGAGAAACCAGAGACATCTTAAATATCAGATTGCTAAAGGCTACATTACAGATTTCCAAGCTGGAGTCAAGTAAAGCAAAAACTCAAGACCTCTTGAGGAAAGTAAGAGTTGAGAACAAGGCCCTGAAATTGAAATTTCAAAAGTTTCAAAATGAATCGATGAAGGTGGATGGACAAGTAGATAAGGGAGTATTGGCTCAAAATTTCCTGGATGAGAAAGAAAAGGAAGTTCAGGTGCTTAAAAAGAAGTTGAAAATTCCTTCTACCCAACTCATTCAGACATCTAAGTTGGCTAAGTTTGAGAAGGAAAAGGAGGCTTTAAATACTAAGATGACTAATTGCAAGGCCAAACTTTTGAAGCTCGAGGAGAAAGAGAAACAATGGGAGAAGGAGGATAAGTTGCTGAAAGAAAGTGAAGAGGATTTAAAGGCTAAGCTAGCAACCAAGGAAAAGGAGATACATGAGAAAGGTGAAGCAGTGGAAATTCCAGCTACTGTGCCCAATGTAGAGACAGACACCACCTCGTTGTCTAATTCTATGTCACAGGTAAAGCTAAGGGATGTAGATCTTATAGGGTTAAAGCAGCAAAATAAGAATTTAGAAGACATGGCTTTGAAAAAGGAAGAACAGAAAAAGAAGTTAGCAAAAAGATGTCAGGAATTGCTAGATCAAAATACCAAATTAAAGAAGCAAGTGATTGGCCAAATGGCCTTGCAGGGGGCCAGGCATTTGATCTGGGATAAAATCATTTCATAAGCCGACAAGTTCAGACCTTATTTAGATTTCATTGCAGATCAGGAGGATGCTTTGAAAATGGCCAGAAAAGGTTTTGATAGTAAAGGGAGAAATGCATAAGAGACCAGTGGGGGTAGCTCAAAATGATATCAATTTTCTAAGCACCTTATCAAAAGAACAAACTGGTAGGTATGGTATCCAAAACAAAGTGGCTATTATTTTTGGAGCTAGAAATGTGGTTGGAAAACATAGGATGCTGGAAATTGTATGGGCCCAGATTGATATTATAGATCACAAATTCAAGTAGGTGATTGATTTATTTAAACCATTGGTAAGAAGGGGGGGTTCCTTTATTTTGGGAAGAAAAGGACCCTCTGGAGAGATTAGTCCTTCGTAGGGCTAACCACTACAAATTTGGGGATATGCAGCACGCCCTATCGGGCCCCATTGTGTTTGATAAATTGCCTGGAGAATTTGAATTATTATTTGGTTTTAAAGCCACCTGTGCTATAGTACCTAATTTATCATACACAGAGAATGTGGAGCTCAAAGTACTAGCACACGACATGGTTGTTGTAACTTTGCTTGGTTCTGATCTGTGGAAATCAATTCAATTGTATGGATCAAACAAATTAAGGATACAGCCTTAAAGATATCAAGGAAGATAACACAAAGAGTTTTCCTCAAGAAATACCTATTCACGTTCACCTCTCCCATATTTTGTACAGCCGTCATCAGCTGAGATATATAGAAAAAGGCTTTTTAGCCTATATTTTTCCAATAGTTTGTAGTTTATTTTTGTCTTATGTAAATCGTGGTGTATATGCCATGTTTGAGTTTGTTAGAAGTTTGTTCTACAGTTTGTAACTAATTTTGATTCTAAGGTTGGTCTAGGAGGTCCAAAGACATTATAAATTTACCTCCTACTGAGGGAGAAATGGTTGGAACCCAAGTAATTTTGGAGTTGTACGTTTTCAAGTTTTTCATAATAAAATTGCAGAGGTGGAATGATAAACCTTCATGGAAGAGATTCCTGTGCCATCTTTTTCTTTAATAAGTAACTTCTTTACGTCATTGTTTATCCTGTTTTCATTCCAGTTTGTATTTGCTTTCATGATTGAGCATTAGTGTATATGGATTAGAATTCATATTGCATGATCTAGGTCCATTGCTCAAGCATTTTTAAACATTTTCTTCTAAAGTCTTGCAGAATTCACCCTAAATAGGTGCTCTGTTAGACGGGATGTCTCCCTCTGTCCTCTAATCAACCTGCTAATACCTCCAGATTGAAGAAACGGTGTCTACATTACCTCTATCCACAAACCTTCAGACTTCTCACCTCCTCCAACTTGTTTCAGATATGATTGTTGACTCCATCTCCCAATGGTTTCCTCCACGATTGTCCCACCAAAATTTATAAAAACAAACTTGTCCTATTCAGAAATCTGACCTTCTGACGGTCTTTGATTGAATATTTTGAGTATGAAAACCTTGTAAATAGTGAGAGATCCCTGTCTAATTGTATTGGGTCAGAAATACAGTCTAAAGCGGTTTTGCGGTTACCTTGGGATTTACTTTTCACAACCTGGGTACGTTTTGAGTGCTAACAGTAGGAATTAAAAAAAGAGCAATTTTCACAATATAAACTCAAGAGGTTTGACACAAATAAATAAATACCATTATGATAAGATTTAAGACCTGAAATATAAATTTGATATGAGATGGACAAATCTATGAAGGCTCAATAACTATGTTCCATAGGGAACCAAGTAATAACTTGTGTGGTGCTTATTTTCATCCCTTTCCAACAATAATATGTTTGCATAAGAATCAAGATAGTGTTTAGTATTATTTGCAACATATAAAGGTCCATGGCTCACGTTGTGATAGAAAATGTCCCATAATCCTTCCTAGTTTTTTATGAATTTTACTGCAGTATTACAAGTTAGATTTATAACTTACAACCAATCAAAAACCATGTACAAATGATAGCATAGCACGGTGCACACAATGCAACGATATCCATTATTTGAACTAAAAATGCTTTTGGATTTATAAGTTAAAACCATTTGAAAGCCATGTACAAATTAGAGCACAGTGCACACAATGTAAGGATAGTCATTCATTGAACTAAAAATGCTTGCTCAATAATGCTCTTTACGATGCAAGTTAAAATGCCACAGAAAAATCATAATTTTTATGTTCTCATCATCATACTTCTTATAAACTAACGCCCTATTTGATTCTGGACTTTAAGGAATTTGTATTTTGTCAGAGATAAAAGCAGGAACAATAGTCTATGCACTAAACCAATCGTAGAGCATATTAAGTAAAGGGGATATCTCTTGAATATATCTTTTTTGTATTTTTTTTCCATCTACTAAATTACATGGCAAAAAACAGGGGAAAAAGTTGTTCTAGTAAACCTGGTGGCATTTCAAAAAAGGATTACGACAAAGTTTTTGAATCCAATAAAACTGAGCCACGTCATGGAATACAAATGTATATGCTACTACAATTCTTTTCTCCATTCTGAAAATATGTACGCATATATGACAATTTCAAATTGTTGGTTGTTTGTGAGCCAAGTAAAGACTTGCCTAATAAGGATTCTTGATTTTAGTGCCTCCGATGAGAAGTTCCATTGTCCCATTGATAAACGTCTACACCGTTGCAAGCCTGAGCCGTTACTTTCTTGGGAAATTTCCCAAGATTACCAGTGTCAAGGAGTTGTACCCCATGAGCTAGATTCCCTCATTCTACTACAACTAGATGAAGGCACAAAAATTCCCAATCCTGACTTATGACGATATTTGAACCAGATGTGACACCATCTTGGCTAGCTTCATCCTGAAACCAAGAGCCGCGATGAGTAGAAACAAAACCCCTCGATAAAAACTACCGCATGGGCACTTTTGTACGAGATCGAATCGGAGCTATGAAAACCAAATAAGGGTTTATCCCCATGCCAAGCACCAGTGCTAAGGGAAAATTTGTAGACCCCCATGATGAAACAACCTCTGAGCGATGAGGAAACCCTGGCCAAAATCAGGTCCTTTTTCATTCTCTCCAGATAGGACTCCCACCCAAGATTAACTAATGGAAAATTGTAGTCGGCCTTGGCGATTACCAAGCTCAATGTGGTCCCATTCATGCCAAAACCCCAGTAGCCGCTAACAATGACCAAAAAAATTACTTATCTTAATTTTTGGTAATTATTTTTCAATATAAATAATAATAAACGTATAATAAAACTTAAATATACTCATTTTCTTTTGTGAAATATCTTCTATAAAACTGATATCTTTTATAAAAATCCATTCATGTAAAATAATATACTTAATCCTACCACAAAAACAATATGTTAAAAAACACTACCTAATGCTATATTGAACTAACCTCTTAATAACAATCTCATTTTCCAAAACTGATTATATGCATTTCTTCAAATTAAACAAAATTGAATATAAAACTCCAAATAGCAAATAATAGTCATATATAATAGGGCCAATAAAACAAAATTGAATGAAAATAATAAACCTGCCAAATCTGAAATGGTAAAGTTTATCCTAATGGACAAAATGTGTTTCTGTCATTATGGGCCACTTGTTAGATATTTAAATTTAATGTCCCAATAAAGGCAGAATTTTGGAAAAAATGTCTTGACTAAATTTGACCCAAGGGGATTCGAATGGCTCAAAAGGGTGTCGAATTTGGTAGGGACTGATGTGTGGAGTCTTAGGACTCTTATATTGACTCTTTGATATTTTTATGACAGGTCATAGACATCTACAACTCGAATTGGGTATGATGGAAAAAGGGCAAAATTACTAGCTATTTATGATGTAATTCCCCCTAGGGTGTGGGTAGAAATGGCTCTCCAAATCCTAAGGTAAACTCCCAAATTTCAGAACAGATTATGGGTAATGTAATTAGACTTCATTTAATTTCATTATATGTGGTTATTAGTTCTGCAAAAGATGATTAAATCTTCATATTCAAATGCACAATTTTAGTGATATTTTCTTAAGGAAAATGACAAAATAAAGCTCAACTTTGACTCATAAATGGTGAATATAATGGTTCAGAACAGAGAAATATGAATATATACCATTGAAATAATATCAATATATTACTAACAACATATAACATTGACCCAAGTCGCAATATACATCAAATACACAATCTCCATTGAAAGGGAAAATCATCACATGGAAACTAGTCACAAGAAAGCTTGGAAATGTGGCCATTTGCATATGTATTCCTGCTAATTTTGACTTACAGATAATATGAGCTTGATATTACAGATCCATACATCATACATCAGATATTTGGAATCAATTGAATTCAATGGGGAGAAACCACCATTCACACTAGTGTGCATTCATAGAAAAACATGGAAATATGGAAGTGGAAATTGAGAGAATGGGAGGACAGATGGGTCACGAACAGAAGCAGCATCCTATCTGCAATAAAAAACTCTCTAAAGCTCCAAATCAGAGTTCTGAATGGCCTCTCCCATGTCCTACTTGGATTATAATCTCACTCTCTCGAAATTGGCTCACTAGCAAGGGAAGTGTGCACTCGTCGTGCAAAGGACAAGCAATCGCTCTCCAAATGCCAAAGGAAAATTCACAAATGATCCAAAGACATTTCCATTACTCATGAAAATTTTTTATAACTTTCATAAGGTCCTCCAAGGTATACTTCTTTCCCATAGGATTCCTACACCTCATCCTTGATGTTTAGTAACCTCCATGCCACTTAGCCTTCTCCTCAACCCTTCATCTTCCACCAAATTCGAATGGTTGCCTCTAACTCCCAAATTTGACCTCTTGGTGGCTATTTTCCGGCATGTCATGTCATATTTATTATATTTCAGCAATGAGGTCTGAAATCAGGTCTGACTTGTCATAGAATATTCCATTAGTGTTTTCATAAAGCATAGGGAATATAGCTCCACATGGAACCTAGTTTCTTACTAGATTCTTCCTCTTCTATGGGAAGTTACTCCTACTCACCCATTCGAATCCTTGGGCTCATGATATGTAATTTAATGACTCTTCATCTTCCAATAACCATCCATCACTTATAATTTTGAATTTGGGATTAAGTAATGACATGTGTAAGTATGAATCTAGCCACCCAAGGCCCCCATGGACCTCCAAATGTCCTTATGAAGCAATGCCACTTTATTTTCTCCATATTTATTATTTGTATTACCCAAATTAATTTTTAAATGATAAACTAAGTTTATCTTGGGTCCCATAGCTCCCTTATTGCAATATTTAATGCCTCCTCCCCCAACCTAGGGAACTAGTAGGTGGGTGAAACATTGTCAACAAATAGACCTTTTGGATTGGGGACAAGACAGTCCTTCCCACCCAATATATATTTTCCTCAAGAAATTCCAGGTTTTAATGCTGAAAATTTTTCTCATCTTTCCAAGTGTCATCCTCACTAGGAAAATCCTTCCATTGTACCAAATATTCTTTCATTGTTCTACTTCGTAGTCTTCTCTCCCTTGTTCTCAAGATTCTTTTTGGAATGAGAACAAGTTGTCCTTCATCATCTAAAGGTGGTAAAGTATCTAAAACTGAAATATGTTTCCATATAACCTTCTTTAGAAAATAAACATGAAATACATTATGAATTTTGCTTCCAATGGGAATCTCCAATTGATAGGCCACTTCCCCAACTTTTCGAATCACCTTGTAGGGACCATAAAATCTTGGTTTGAGTTTTTCTGAACCTTTACCTTTTATGTTGGTTTGTTTGTAGGGTTTCAACCTCAAATACACCAATCCATTCACTTGTAATTGTCTCTCCGTTCTATGTTGATCTGTATATTGTTTTTGTTGATTTTGAGCAACCTGCAAGTTCTCTCTCAAAACCTTGAAAAATTCTTGACTTTATTCAATCCAATCCTTAGACTTTGGAGCTCTACTATCAACAAAAATGTGTTCAACAAAATTGGATGCATCATAACCATAAATTTATTTAAAAGGAGACATGTCAATGGAAATATGGAAAGTAGTATTGTAACAAAACTCACCCAAATGCAACCATTTTATCCATGTTTTTTGTTGCCCACTAACATAGTTCCTCAAGTAACCTTCCAACCATTGATTCACTGTATCTGTTTGGCCATCAGTTTGGGGATGATAGCTTGTGCTAGGTGTGGAATTTTTCCCCACCATTTTGAACAGTTCTTTCCAAAATGCACTAAAAAATCTGCTAGCTATGTCACTAACAATGCTTTTAGGAATCCCATGCAATCTGAAAACTTCTTTAAAAATTAGTTCAGCCACTTGTGCAGCAGTGAAAGTGGTAGTAACATAAAATAAATGAGCAAATTTAGTGAGTCTATCCACTACCACAAATATGAAATCCTTACCAAATATTTTTGGCAAACCAATGATGAAGTCCATGGAAATGCTCTCCCATCTTTGTGTTGGAATTGGTAAGGGATGTAAGAGACCAACTGGATGAGTGTGCTCCACTTTATTTTCTTGACATGTGTGGAATTCATTAACATACTTCACAACATCATCCTTCAACCCTTTCCATGCAAATATTCCCCTCAGCATTCGATGTGCTCTGAAGAAACTGGGGTGACCTGCTAGAGGAGAATTATGAACATTTTTTTAAATTTCCTCCTTCAAACCTGAATTAGGGACCAAATAGATTCTACCTTTGTAGTATATTATTCCTTCCAATACCTTATACCTATAATAATTGTTAGTCCCATAAAAAATTTCACAAGAAAATTTATCTTTGGCATACTCTACTCTATTCTACGTTCTCATACTTACTCAATAGTTTCTCTATCTCCTTAGGATGATTGGAAATGTTCAAGTGGGGTTTAGGAGATGTACTTAAACATTCAAAATCCCACTCTATATCTCCATGCCTCAATATAGTCCTCATGCTGTGAGAAGACACTACTTGACTTGGGTAAGTGTGCATTCCCCTCAACAAGATGGGTTTCCCTTCTAAATTTTTGAACCTTATTTCAGGGACTTGATAATTCACTATATTCTCCCCTAAATATTACAGCCACTATAATCCAAAAACCACATCTATATCAGCCACATTCACTACATAAAAATTATCAGTGATAGTATGGTCTCCTAGAGTAACTTGAAGCTTTGGAATCCATTTAGTGCAGTCCATAGAATTGTTACCTGGAATGATGACTGTGAAACCATAAAAAGTTTAACATTGTAAATTTCTCCTTTCCACTAAGGCTGCGTCTATGAATTTGTGAGTGGATCCACCATCCACTAGAACCGTGACCATTTGGCCTTGTATGCTGCCCTTGAGCCTTAAGGTGTGGAATCTAGGTACACCCAAAAGTGCTGTAATTTTTCCTGTATCAGGAGCGGGTTGTTCTTCTTTTGTTGTTTGATACCCTTATTATTGGGCTACAAGTTTTTCCTATTCCTCCTCCTCCCCCTCTTCATCATCTTCAGGGAAAACTTTAATGTAGTGTGCCTTCCCCGTGGCACATCTATGTCCTGGGACCCAAGGTTGTTGGCATGTAAAACATAGCTTATTTATTCTAAGCTCTTTTTTACTTGGTCCTCCTTTATTTTATTTGGTATAGGATTCATTTTTCCATGGTTTCTTACCTTCCTTGAACTTGGAAGGTAAATTTGTATTAGGAGGGTATTTGTTTCTTGGCAACACATTCTGCAAATCGATTGTCAAATTCATGGCATCCTTCAATGTGGATGGCTTGTGGGACTTCACTAGCCCTCTCAAAGGTTTTGTCAATTGTTCAGTAAGAATAAAACCAACCTAGCCATAGATACATAAGAAAAAATTACTGAAATATTTTCAAATTCTAACATATATGCTTCAGGAGTTCCTACTTGCTTCAATTGCACTAGTTCTTTGAAAGGAAGTTCAGTGTAACACCCCAGTTTTGACACCTATTGCATTAAAAATGTATCTGATGTAAATATTGTTATTAAATCATGGTGAGGAGCTAAAGGCCAAGGCCCCACCATGAATTTAGTATTTGTATTTATCGGCTGTTAAAATTGATACCTATGGTTATTGTGCTAGCCAAGCATAATATATTTTGGACATCATGTAAATATGTCTTTTAATAAAAATACCCACAACTAGCTATGCCAATGTAACAAAAGATATGGGGGAATGATTTCACAAGGAATAGGGAGGGAAAATATTCAAACCCTTGAGCCAATAGGGTAAAGACAAATGTTAATATGAGAACCCATCAATCTGTCAACTACCTTTTTTGTCTTATTCACCCAATCAGTTATTTCTTCCAAAAATTGGTTGAGGTAGTTAATGCCTTGGGATTGGAAGAGTATGGAAGACAAATTCGAATTGGGGCAAGCCATCATTTTTGAAAAACGTGTTTCTAACTTATGAGGCAAGAAAACTCCAAGAAATGCATGTCCATCCCATTATTCTCCCACATCCTTCATTTCCTCAGGCAGCTGAAGCTTCCTGTGCATTTCTCCTTCACTATTTCAATTGTTTTCCTCTTTTTCCATGCCCCAAAAATTCGTTTTTATGTTGCTGAGTGAATGGCCAGTAGAGATTCATGATTTTGGGGTTTATAGCAGTCATGTTTTCTCCTGGAATGTCCATAGATGTTTCTGAAATTGAATTGGCTCTCCAATGGATGATTTCTCCATTTGCAATTTCGTTCTGGGTCCCCATAAAGTTTTTTGTACAAACCCAGCAGTTGTTTTTTGTTGTTGTGTGCATCCCTATTTTGGTATAAACTAGTTAGGATTGGAAGAGGCATAGAATTGGCTTGATAAACCTAGTGAAGAGAGGAACCTCACAGAAAAATCAAGAGGGGCTGGAAAATCTTCTATGCACACCCTAAAGAGCACTAGAAGGGAAGGCATGGCCTAAGGGACTGTCTAGCAGTGAACGAAATACTTCCTTGTGTTGGGTTTGCAAGTATTGTGGAATCCCAAGCTAGATAGATCCGATGCAGGTGTCCATAGCTCTGTGGTTTAACTCGGTAGCTTAGCCATTCTCCTTTCACTGCCTTAGCAGTGTGATAAACCCAACTTTGTTTGGCTTGGCTAAGTTTTGATGTGTATTTGGATATGTGTGAGCCTTGATCCTCTTGTTCCCTCATTCCTTGAGGAAATCATGCCCAAATTGGGGATGGCAGTGGCACTGACATATTGAAGAGCCCACTGGCCTATGGTTGGGTGGAACGTTGCAGTGACATAGCTAGTTGTGGGACAACTCCTTTTTAAGATAAGTATTTCTTGTGTATTTGTTTTATGAATTATGAACTTATTGAACGTGTTGGAATGTATTTTTTTCCATTGTATATTAATGCATTATGCATATTTGTATTTATTTTATTTCAATGCATTTTGATTATTACGTTCATGGGGCTTAGATCCCCGGTTAAATGATAGAGCAGTGAGTTGGTCGCATCCTCTCCATTGGTGAGATGAGGGGAGGGGACATGACAGCCTGGTATCAGAGTAATGGTTGTAGCATTGGTCCTAAATGGTCCAATATGAACAGTTGATAGAGGTTATATCACCCTCTATGGCCAGCAGAAAAAGAAGCAAAAGGAAAAAAATTCAAAATTTTTCTAAGTGTTTTTTAATTTTCTGTGTCGGCTGTGTTCGACGAGTTGAGTCGATACGTGGGCTAAGTTGGCTAAGTTGAGACAAAAAATATCACAGTGACCATGTCAAAATGAAAGGATAATTTGAGCCAACAAAGAAGGAAGAGAAAGAAAAAAAAATCAAAAATTTTCTAAGTGTTGAAAAATTGCATGTGTCAGTAAAACTTGGTGAGTTTTACCGATACGTCGACTGAGTTGGATGAGTGTTGCCGACACATGTCGGTTGAACTTGGCGAGTTTCATCGATTCATGTCGGAGGAAATCGGTGAGTTTCACCGATGAAAGAAAGAAAGAAAAAATTTCAGCATTTTTCTTTGTGACAAAATTTACATTTCGGCACGAAAAGCCGAATTTTGTTGATACGTGTCGAAAGGAAACGACGCGTTTTGCCGACACGTCAAGAGGAAAAGTGGATTTTTACCGTTCGGCAAAAAAAGGAAAATTTTGTCAATACATGTCGGAAGAACTTGGCGAGTTTTGATGAACCCACTAGCATATGGTTGGGTGGAATGATGCAGTCACATAACTAGTTGCGAGGAAACTCCTTTTTAAGATTAGTATTTATTGTGTATTTGATTTCTGCAACTATATTTGTTTTATGAATTATGAACATATTGAATGTGTTGAAATGTATTTTCTTCCATTGTATATTAATGCATTATGCATCTGTGTATGTATTTTATTTCAATGCATTTTTTTTATTATGTTCATGGGGCTTAGATCCTCGGTTAAATGACAGAGCAATGAGTTGGCCGTGTCCTCTCCATCGGCGAGATGAGGGGAGGGGACATGAAATTCAAGGTCTTTCCTCTCAAATATCTCCATCAATGCATTGAAGAAACCATCATAAGATAAAATATGATTATGTATGAAGGTTCTAATACCGTGGAACCACCAATCACTAGCTTCCCCTTCAAGATATAGAATGGCCATTTTCAATGCGTCTTCTTCAACCATAGGATTAAATTATGAATATACACTTATTTTTTGCAACCAAGCACTAGCATACATTTGTGAGGAACCATCAAAGGAAGAAATGGTTACTTTCCCATGGTATATTTTAATTCATGGTTAATATGAGATTCCCTGTTCCCATTTCCTCCTTTCTTGATCTGAAGAGAAGCTTTAATGAACTGATCAAAAGGTAGGACTTTGCTACACGTAATTGATGTCAATAATTTTTTGCATCTCTAACATCATAGGTGGTGTAAGGGCCTTATTTGGACTCTTAAAACTTGGGTATTGTAGTTCCATTCTGATTTTTGAACTCATTAGGTCTGTAATGACATCCAGTCTTCAAAAAAATGGTTTCTCCATGGGTCCTCCCCTCAACATGGGGTGTACTACTACTACTCTTGGGTGTTGACTTCTTCCCAAATTGGCTAGCCATCAATTTGAACCCTTGCATGAGATGTTTTGTCATAGTTTCAAGAGTTGTTGTAATTAATGTTTTAAGGTCTCCATTATCTTCTTTGCACTCCATATTGCCAAATCCTAGTTCTTTCCTAATCTCTTCGTAACTATGATTACTTTCTTCAATTTATTCTCTTTCACTGTTAAGATATCCAGTCTCAGTTTATAATGGAGGAAGGTAATAATAAGGAAACATGAATAGGGAACTCTATCAGGTGCCAATATCATTCTTTGATACCACTTTTAATGTCCCAATTCAAAAATTCCCAATAAAGGCAGAATTTTGGAAACATTGTCTTAACTAGTTTTGACCCAAGGGGATTCGAATAGCTCAAGAGGGTCTAGAATTTGGTAAGGACTGGTGTGGAGAGTATTAGGACTCTTAAATTTACTCTCTGATATTTTTATGACAGTTCATAGACATCTTAAACTCGAATTGGGCATGATGGAAAAAAGGAAAAAATACTAGCAATTTATGATGCAATTCCCCCTAGAGTGTGGGCAGAAATGGCTCTCCAACTCCTAAGAAACCCTCCAAAATTTCAGAACAGAGTATGGGGAATGTAATTAGACTTCATTTAATTTCATTATATGTGGTTAATATTTCTGCAATAGAGGATTATATGTGGGTTAATATTTCTGCAATAGAGGTTAATATTTCAGTGATATTTGCTTAAGGGAAATAACACAATAAAGCTCAACTTCGACTCATAAATGGTGCATATAATGGTTCAAAACCAGGAAATATAAATATGTACCATTGAAATCATTTCAATATTTTAATAACATAATATAAAATTGACCCAAGTCACAATATACATCGGATAGACAATCTCCTTGAAAGGGAAAATCATCACATCGAAACTAGTCACAAGAAAGCCTGGAAATGTGGAAATTTGCATATGTATTTCTGATGATTTCGACTTACAGAGAATATGAAATTTATATTACATATACATACATCATACATCATATATTTTTCATCAACTAAACTCAATGGGGCGCAACCACCATTCACACTAGTGCGCCTTTATAGAAAAACACGAAAATATGGAAGTGGAAATTGATAGAATGGGAGGATAGATGGGTCACTAACAGAAGAATCCTCATATATGATATAAAAAAATCTATAAATCTCCAAATAAAAGGTCTAAATGTCCTCTCCCATTTCCAATAATATCACTCTCTCGAAATTGACTCACTAGTAAGGTAAGTGTGCACTCACCGTGCAAAGGACAAGCAATTGCTCTCCAAATTCCAAAGGCAAATTCACAAATGATCCAAATCCATTTCCATTCCTCATGAAATATTTTTATAACCCTCATAAGGTCCTCCAATTTCTAATTCATTCCCATAGTCTTCCTCCACCTCATCCTTGATGTTTAGTAACCATAATGCCACTTGGCCTTCTCCTCAACCCTTCATCTTCCACCAAATTCAAATAGTTGCCTCTAACTCCCAAATTCGACCTCTTCGTGGTTATTTTTATCCTTTTTGTGTTATATTTTTCATATTTCAGCAATCATTTCTGCAATCAGGTCTGACTTGTCATAGAATCTTCCATCATTGTTGTCATAAAGCACATGGAATCTAGCTCCACATGGCACCTAGTTTCTTCCTAGACTCTTCTTCTTCTGTGGGGAGTTAATCCTACTCACCCATTTGAAACCTTGGGCTCATGATATGTAATTTGATTACTCTTCATGAACCATCCATCACTCATAATTTTGAATTTGGGATTAAGTCATGTCATGTGTAAGGAGGAATCTAGCCACCCAAGGCCCCCATGGACCTCCAAATGTATTTATGAAGCAATCCCACTTTATTGTATCCATATTTATTATTTGTATGACCCAAATTAATGTTTAAATGATCAAATAAGTTTCTCTTGGGTCCCAGAGCTCCCTTATTGTAGTATTTAATGCATGCTCCCCCAACCTAGGGGACTAGTACGTGGGTGAAAATTTTCAACTAGTACACCTATTGGAATGGGGACATGATAGTCCTCCCTAGAAAATATTGATTTTCCTCCAGCAATTCCAATTTTATATGCTGCAAAATTTTCTCATCTTCCCTAGTGGCCTCCTCACTAGGAAAATCCTTCCATTGTATCAAATATTTGTTTATTGTTCTGCTTCGTAGTCTTCTCTCCCTTGTTCTCAGGATTTTGTTTGGAATGAGAACAAGGTGTCCTTCATCATCCAAAGGTGGTAAAGTATCTGAAACTGAAATTTTTTTCCCTATAAACTTCTTTAGACAAGAAACATGAAATACATTATGAATTTTTATTCCCATGGGAAGCTCCAATTGATAGGCCACTTCCCCAACTTTTCGAATCACCTTATAGGGACCATAAAAATTTTGTTTGAGTTTTTTTTAACATTTACCTTTTATGGTGGTTTGTTTGTAGGACTGAAACCTCAATACACCAAATCATTCACTTGGAATTGTCTCTTCATCCTATGTTGATCTACATATTGTTTCTACTAATTTTGAGCAACCTGCAAGTTATCTCTCAAAACCTTCAAAATTTATTTACTTTCTTCAATCCAATCCTTATCCTTTGGAGCTCTACTATCACCAAAAATGTGGTCAATAAAAGTGGATGCATCATAACCATAAATTTATTTAAGAGGAGACATGCCAATGGACATCTGGAAAGTAGTATTGTAACAAAACTCACCCAAATGCAACCATTTTATGCATGCTTTTTGTTGCACACTAACTTAGTTCCTCAAGTATCCTTCCAAGCATTGATTAACCCTCTATGTTTTTCCATAATTTTTGGGATGATAGCTTGTTCTAGGTATCAAATTTGTTCCTGCAATTTCGAAGACTTCTTGCCAAAATGCACTAAAAAATATGCTATCTCTGTCACTAACAATGCTTTTAGGAATGCCATGCAATCTGAAAACATCTTTAAAAATAGTTCAGCCACTTGTGAAGTAGTGAAACTAGTAGTAACAGTGAAGAAATGAGAAAATGTATTGATTCTATCCACCACCACAAATATGCAATCCTTACCAAATATTTTGGGCTACCCAGTGATGAATTATATGGAAATGCTCTCCCATTTTTGTGCTAGAATTGCAAGGGATGTAAGAGACCAGTTGGATGAGTGTGCTCCACTTTATTTTTCTGAAATGTGGGGAATTCATTAACATACTTGTTAAAATCATCCTTCAACCCTTTCCATGCAAATATTTCCCTCAACATTCAATATGTTTTGAAGAAGCTGGGGTGTCTTGCTAG
The DNA here is from genome assembly GCA_001517045.1 of Pseudotsuga menziesii. Classification (NCBI taxonomy): domain Eukaryota; kingdom Viridiplantae; phylum Streptophyta; class Pinopsida; order Pinales; family Pinaceae; genus Pseudotsuga; species Pseudotsuga menziesii. The sequence continues at coordinate 152,285 of LPNX010116680.1, forward strand.
AGGAGAATCATGAGATTTTTTTTTAATTTCCTCCTTCAAACCTAAATTAGGGAACAAATAGATTCTACCTTTGTAGTATATGATTCCTTACAATACCTTTTTTTTCACATGGAAACATGCACGGAAAACCCAGCAATACTTCCCCACATTAGTGGATGGTAGAGGTGGTAAATCGTCGGCCATCCTAGCAAAAGGCCTAACCCCAAAGGACTCAAGGCACGAAACTGTGACCTCTCCCCGAACCGAGACAGTGTGCGCACATATTAACAATTAATCTAACCCTTGGTACCTATCATCATTGTTAGTCCCATCAAAAATTCCACAAGAAAATTTATGTTTGGCATACTCTACTTCTAATGTGGCTTTCCAATTTTCTGTTACATCCATGGGAGAAATATAAGGTATTCTAGATAAGGAATCAGCTACCACGTTATTTTTCCCCTTCACATATTCAATATCAAATTCAAATTATTTAATCTTACTTACCCACTTTTGTTTCCTTTCATTTCAATCCTTTTTAGTGAGGAAGTACCTTAATCTTCTATGGTCTGTTTTGACTACAAATTTGTTTCCCACCAAGTATTGTCTAAACTTGACCAAAGCATGCATGATGGCCAGCATTTATTTATCATAGAAGGAGTAAAGCATCTCATGTGGCTGTAACTTCCTACTTTCAAAATCTATTGGGTGTTGTCCTTGCTTTAGTGCTGCTCCGATTCCTTCCCCTGATGCATCACATTCCAAGACAAATGGTTTAGAAAAATCAGGCAATGCTAGAATAGGACAATTGCTTATTACCTCCTTCATTCTTAGGAAATATTTTTCATCCCCTTCATGCCATTGGAAACAATATTTCTTTGTCAAATAAGCTAGAGATGAAGTGATTTGGGATAGCCCCTTCACAAACGTTCTATAGTAGGTGCAAATTCCAATGAATCCTCTTAATTCAGTGATACTTTTGTGATGAGGCCACTCTAAAATGGCTCTTATTTTCTCCATATCCAACTTCACACCATCTTGACTAATGATGTGTCCAAGATACAAGAGATATTTCAAACCAAACTCACATTTCAATAGCTTAGCAAACAAAGATTGATCATGTAGAATTTTTAATACCTCTTCTAGTTGATGCAAGTGTTCCTTCCAAGTTTTATTGTAAATAAGAATGTCATCAAAGAAAAAAAGTACAAAACTACGAAGATGCTTGTGGAATATGTTGTTCATGCATGAGTAGAATGTGGCTGGTGCATTTTTCAAGCCAAAGGGCATGGAAACAAACTCAAAGTGACCATAGTAGCATCTCAAAGCAGTCTTTCGTATGTCTTCTTCTCTCATTCGAATTTTATGTTAACCTGATCTAAGGTCAATCTCTGAGAAGAACTTGGCCCCATGGATCTCATCCATAGGATCATCAATCCTTGGTATTGGGTATCTATTATTTATTGTTTTCTTGTTTAATGCTCTAAAATAAATGCACATTCCCAAGGTTCCATCTTTCTTTTTTACCATAACAATTGAAGAAGCAAATGGGCTAGAACTAGGCCTTATGAGACCCAACTCCAAGAGTTATTTAATGGCCTATTCAATAGCATCTCTAATAATTTTGGTATGCCTATAAGAATGTATTTTCATAGGTTGTGTTCCTATCTCTAACTCCATGCTATGCTCAATGCCTCTATCTAGTTGTCTTCCCGGGGGAAGGTCTCCAAAAACCTTCTCATACTTACTCAATAGTTTCTATATCTCCTTAGGATGATTGGAAATGTTCAAGTGGGGTTTATGAGATGTAATTAAATATTCATCAGCCCACTCTATATCTCCATGCCTGAAGATAGTCCTCATGTTGTTAGAAGACACTACTTGATTTGGGTAAGTGTGCATTCCCCTCAACAAGATGGGTTTCCCTTTGAATTTTTTAACCTTAATTCAGGGACTTGATAATTCACTATATTCTCCCCTAAATAATACAACCATTTTAATCCCAAAACCACATCTTTATCAGCCACATTCACTAAATAAAAATTATCGGTGATAGTATGATTTCCTAGAGTAACTTGAAGCTTTGGAATCCATTTAGTGCAGTCCATAGAATTGTTATCTGGAATGATTACTGTGAAACCATAAAAAATTTAAGCTTGTAACTTTATCCTCTCCACTAAGGTTGCATCAATGAAGTTGTGAGTGGCTCCACCATCCACTAGACCCATGACCTTTTGGCCTTATATGCTACCCTTGAGCCTTAAGGTGTGGAATCTAGTTACACCCAAAAGTGCTGCAATTTTTCTTATATCGAGAGTGGGTTGTTCTTATTCTATTGTTTAATACCCTTATTCTTGGGCTGCAAGTTGTACCTCTTCCTCCTCCTCCTCCTCTTCATCATCTTCAGAAAAAAATAAAAAAAAATAAAAATAAAAAAATAAAAAAATAAAAAAAAATGTAGTGTGCCTTCCCCTTGGCAGATCTATGTCTTAGGACCCAAGGTTGTTGGCATGCAAAACATAGCTTCTTTCTTCTAATATCTTCTTTGCTTTCTCTTCCTTTATTTTCTTTGGTATAAGAGTCATTTTTCCATGGTTTCTTACCTTCCTTAAACTTGGAAGGGAAATTTGGATTAGGAGAGGGTATTTGGTACTTGGAAACACATTCTACAAATCCCTTGTCAAATTCATGGAATATTTTAATGTGGCTGGCTTGTGGGCTTTCACTAGCCCTCTCAAAGGTTCTCTCAATCCTTTATTAAACAATAAATCCAACCTACCATAGATACATCATAAACCATTACAGAAATATTTTCAAATTCTAACATATATGCTTCAGGAGTTCCTACTTGCTTCAATTGTGCTAGTTCTTTGAAAGGAAGTTCAGGGTCTTTCCTCTCAAATATTTCCATCAATGCATTGGAGAAACCCTCATACAATAAAATATGATCATGTCCCAAGGTTCTAAGACCATAGAACTACCAATCACTAGCTTCCCCTTCAAGATGCAGAATGGCCATTTTCAATGCATCTTCTTCAACCATAGGATTTAATTAGAAATATACACATTTTTTTGCAACCAAGCACTTGCATACATTTATGAGGAACCATCAAAGGAAGGAATTGTTACTTTTCTCATGGTATATTTTAATTCATGGTTAATATTATATGCCCTATTCTCATTTATTCCTTGCTTGAAATGAAGAGAAGCTTTAATGAACTGATCAAAAGGTAGGACTTTCCTACATTCATCACTTAATTGTTGCATATCTAACATCATAGGTGGTGTAAGTGTTATATTTTTATCATTCAAGCTAGCATTATGATCTTAGGATCTTTAACTGAGAGAATAACATGCACAACAATAAAACACAAGAGACAAGAGACACAAATAATTTTCCTCGGGGAAACCATAAAGGAGAAAACCCCGCAACTTCCTCAGAGATAGAATGAGCACCAATGGCAGTAGTAAAATCTGAAAATAGAAAAGATGATCTCCACAGCTTGTTCTCTCTCTCATGTGCCCCAATGAGTGAGTGTGTGTGTGATAAATAGAGAGGCTCACTCTCTATTTATATTCTTTTGTTCACTTGAAACCCACTCCAACATGTAGGCCTCACTTAATAATTACTTACTAGAGCCAACATCTCTAGGAGTGTCTAATAACCCTAGTGCCCCACAACTTGTGGGGACTTTTCCTCCTCCGACCAAAAAGGAGGGTTATCCTTAACACAATAGTGGGGACTATTTCCTAGACTTACAATGACTCACCTAGGGTCAAATTCTCTAGGATATTCTAATAACCCTAGGGCCCCACAACTGCAGGGACTTTAACCCTTGACAAATAGGAGGGTTACCCACAATGACTTGACATGACTTGTTTACATTATAGAAACTTCTCAGAATAAACATAGGGGTATGACATGACTCAAATACATTACAAACACATCTCAGAATAAACATCTGGGTACAATACATAAGATATACAGATGAATACATTTTGAAGTTACAATTACATCAACACTCCCTCTTAACTAGGAAGGTATTCTCTTGACACAATTTATCAGCACAAGTCTTCTTCTTTGTATCATCTCGATCATCATTGAGTTATCGTCATCTTCATCTTCAATTCATATTCATCTATATATGGATCATCACTCGATCATCATCATTGGATCTAGATCATCACTCGATCTAGATCATCATCAAGTCTGGATCATCACTTGATCTGGATCATCACTACTGGATCATCATCAAGTTTGGATCATCACTTGATCTTGATCATCAATGTTCGATCATCATCAAGTCTGTACCATCACTTGATCTGGATCGTCACTGTTGGATCATCATCAAGTCTGGATCATCACTTGATCTGGATCGTCACTATTGGATCATCATCAAGTCTGGATCATCACTTGATCTGGATCGTCATTGCTAGATTATCATCAAGTCTAGATCATCACTTAATCTGGATTGTCACTACTGGATCATCATGAAGTCTGGATCATCACTTGATCTAGATCATCATCAAAGCTGGATCATCTATGAATCATCATCATCATTACTGCTTCTGCTATCTCAATCAAATGGTGCTATATCTTCATTGTTCTCGTTATAGGAAGTTCTACAGAGCCAGCCCTTTTTCATGCTGGTTGTAGGCCTACCCTTCATGTAGGTCTTCATCATCACTTATATCTGACCTTAAGATAGAATGGCCCACCCAGATCTTACATCTGACCTCATCTTGTTAGAAAGGAATGCCTAGCACTCACATCTGAACTCATCTAGTCAGAAAGGCCTAGCACTCACATCTGACCATGTGTAAACACATCGTGCTAGAATGGCTCAACACTTACATTCGACCTCATCTTGTCGGAAAGGCTCTGCACTTACATCCGACCCCATCTTGTCAGAAAGGCACAGCACTCACATCTGACCATGTGTAAACACATCGCGCCAGAATGGCTCAGCACTTATATCCGACCTCATCTTGTCAAAAAGTATCTACACTTACATTTGACCATGTGTAAACACATCGCATCGATAGGGCTCTCAGTCCTAGACTGAGGATTTCAGGTAACTGACCAGGTGCCTTCATTCTCCTAGAGAATGGCATCATCCCTTATATCTTATCAAGTGGGAACACATCCCTCAATCACATCAAAATGGCCATGCGCTCACATCTGATCATGTAAGACTACATCCTAAAGTCATATCAGAACGAACCTCAGTCCCAGACTGAGTATTCCTGGTAACTGAACAGGTGCCTCCATTCCAAGAATGGCATTCAACCCTTACATATGATCATGTAGGAATCAATCCTACAATCACATCAAAATGGCTCAGCACTCACATCTGACATGGAAGGAGCCAGATCCTCTCACCATGACATAATGGATCAGCCCTTACATCTGACCATGGAAGGAACCTAATCCTCTCACCATGTCAGAATGGCTCTAGGTCTCATCATTTCCCCTTGGAGGGAACCTCGATCTGGAGAACACCAAGCTTCTCCCTGAAGTACTCAAACTTCACTTTGGCCGTTTCTAGCATAGAATCACATCAGGGCTAATTACGTCCAAGGATAACCTGCGAGCTTCACCAGGACCGATTACATCCGAGGGAAACCTACAGGACCATTTACGTCTGAGCAACCTACGAGCTTCGCCAGGATTTTATGCTCAAACAACCTGTCTCATCAGCTATGCTAGAAATCCCTTTTTCGAGAGATCTCAATCTGGATCACTGCTCCTCTCTACATCATACAAAAATGCAAGTAAGATCAACCAAATCAAATAGTAGTTTTCAAAAGAAACATACTACCTCCCAAATAGCAAGTGGAAACATCTTTTTCCTCAGCTGTACTTAGCACCATGCAGGACTCCATCATGCCAAACCAAGAGATCACACTTGATCCCATACTGAAGTAGCACCTCGAAGTGCTCTTCCTATCAATGGAATTGTCTGCCCAATACGAATCCACATAATCTTTTGATTCACCTCATACTTGAGCCCATAATAAACTGTACCCTTTAGGTACCTCACTGTATGTGTTGCAACCATCAGGTGAACATGTCTCAATGTGTTCATAGCAAAGAAAATATCTGGTCTTGTATTCGTTAGGTACATCAAGGAACAAATCATCTAATGATACATCATGGCATCAACCGTCTCTGATGAAGCAACACCCAATAGATTTAGCTTCGATTCCATAGGTATGGTCAAGGCCTTGTAGTCCATAATCCTGAACCTCTTCAGGATCTCTACTACATACTTCCCTTGTCCACACCTCCATGTCTAGAATGTAGTGCATCGACACATAACGGGAGCATCACTGGTCTTCTGCCTTCAACCTTGAAGCAAAGGTTGGAATCCGCTTTACTCTCAGTAAAACCTAGAGTCATCAATAATCTATCCATCCTGTCATACCATGTCGAACCTCAGGTTCTTCTGCAGTCACTCCCTATGAAGCATCATACTCCCTCTGTCTTCTGTGCTCTATGTACTGAAACATTCTATAGTGGAGTGACAAGTAGCTTCTTCTGCTACTAATATTCTATGTATCCATCTAGGATCACTCGATACCAAGATCCTCTATCTTGAACTTTTTCAAAAGTTCTTCTCGCACCCATCTGTGAGCTTGTCATCCTCTATAGGCTTTCATCTTCAACCTGTAGCAAAGGTTAAGATATTCATCAAGATCCTTATGTATTAGTTATCCCATGAGTGTCTTCTGAGCTCGTACAAGGCCTTCTTTCATTTGCACACATGATTATTCCTGTCATGTGTCTCAACTCCCACTGGTGGCAAATGTCTCTTCGTAGTCTATGCCTTCTTTTCATGAGAAGCCTCGTGCTATGAATATTGGATTGTATCCCATGATGTTTCCATCTACTGCATGATGGAACTATGAACTTCCCTTCATGTATCGATACTGCATCCTAGACATCATTCTTCTTGAGCCTTTCTTCTGGGTTACTTCTTCAAGGCTGGAAGGTTCTGCATCAATGATGTCACTGCATTCTTCATATTATTCTTCATCTTGAACTGTCGTCACTTGTTCTTCGGAAAAAGTCTCATCCTTCTTTGCTTGTAGGTGATTTTACGTGATCTTTCCTACAAGTCAAATGGATTAGTTGTATGGTTAGAAACATTTCACAAGGTATATTCATAATGAAAAATTCGTATGCATAAATATATGATCATGCAACTACTTTACCCAATACAACATTCATCCATATCTCACGGAAACTTTTCTAGATGCCTTCCATCTCTACCAAGACAACATTGAGATTGTGCACTAATCCAATATGTCAGCAAAGAGGTTTCATTCTAGATAAGTAGCAATGGAGATTTGTATAGCACCATGAGCTACTTACCCATCACATGCATATTAGTAGTATATTGTCATTAATGAAAACATTCTATCATGCATAATACATTAATTGAATATAAAAAAATGCATAACAAAACAATATCATGAAATGACAATTGAATACTTATCTTTATTTGTTTCATGGGTAGACTCCTTCTTGAGCCTTCAACTTCATCATCTTCTTTATTCATAATAGCATCGTTTCTTATCCAAATTCTAAGATGGATAAGAAGTTCTTCAAGAGTTGAGATCTTCATATTCCTCATTGCTTGAGGGATATTCTTTGGATGGTGAGAGCTTAATCTTCAGTTGCTCCCATCTTCTCTTCTCTTATTATGAGTTGAGCTTCTTCTTCTTCCCAAACTCTGCTGAAAGTAATCACTTCCTTCTGGCACACATTCCTTGAATGAATGAATCTCATGATCCTGGGAGGCCATTCAAGGAGGCTATCACCACTTCTGCATTCTCCACTTCGTCTTCTACTATTACAAGTTTTTTTTTATTTGAGAGACCCTTGTAAACTATGACTGCATGGTCTCTACATTCTGGATCTTCATATTCTTCAACTGGTTTCTTAAGGTCATATTCCAATTTATGTTCTTCCCTTCAAATAGCTTGGTCAAGGAATCAAACATCTTCAGTGTCTTTAGGGAAGACATTTGTGGTACAAGTTGATCTGTGATTGAATCAACAATGATCTTCTTAGCCTTGACCAAGTTCTTCTTTTGAAAGGCTTTGAGCCTCATCTCCCTCTGGAACTGGAACCTTTCCACTCATGTGGGTGTCCAATTCATTTCTTTAGAGAGATCATATACTTCCATGCTTGGAAGTTGTCAACTTCACAAAGGTTATCATCAAGCTAATATGATATATCACTTTGAAATGAGAACCTCAAATGAAAATAGCAAAAGATTAGATCTTACCGATTTGAGGTGTCTGTCCTGGTTCCATAGCTGGTTGATCTAGGGTTTGTCAGAGAAATCCTAATTTTCAAAACTTGGAATCTTTCAAATCTGATTGGATAGAAAGATAGATATCTTCAAGGTGAGCTGTCCAATGTACTCCTTTTCTGAAAATAGTGGAGGGAAGCTCACGGAACAGGAATCCCTAGTTTACCAATTTCTTCTGCAGAAATGTCTGCTACTATTTCTGTGATATATATGAAATTACTGTTCCTCTATGTGTCAAAATTTGCAACTGAGGTAGCCTCTCATGTCCTTGTTCCAACACCATGGGATTCATCAGAATTGGTTTCACCAGTTGGTACTTATGATCATTTTCCCAAGGTGACCTGTTACAGGACTATTCCAAACAACAAAGTTGTACGGACTGCCACGTGTCACTGTTTCATATTTTGGGTCTTAAACTCGGACCATAGAAAGCAAATTCCATGCCCTTTCTAGAACATATTTGGACCTTTGTAGCCCAAGATATATAATTTCTTCCCATGTGTCCTATTTAGGGATGAATCCTGGAAGAGGCTAGAACCCTAACATGGAGGGATCATATCTCCCAGAATATAGCGAATCGAAGGCTGAATTTTGGACACAGCGTACATCAGGATTTTATCTTCAACCTATGAAATTTTCAGCTCTTGATACTTCTCCAATCCCAAGATGTAGCGAATGTACCAAAACTTATTAGAGTTAGTATTTAGTGTTTTTCTAGCTCAAGGTCAAACTAGGGTTTGACTTTCTCAGAGTTTCACCCAAACAAAAATATTGATTCAAGTCTCTAAAATTCGATTTTGATGAGAAGAGAAATCCTATGTCGGGCTCACTCAAAAATTCCTCTTTTGTAAGAAGCCCTAATTTCTCGTACCAAAAACTGAAAATGCTCGGAATCGAATTCTGCTTTGAAAGAAAGATGCACCCTTCAATGGAGAGTCATCATAGCATACTTTTGCTGATGGATTGTGGAGAGAGACCCAAATAATAAGAATCCCTAGCTTCTACAGCTACACAATGTCTTCTTCTCAGGTTAGCTCTAATACCATGTTAGAATTTTTATCATTCAAGCTAGCATTATGATCTTAGGATCTTTAACTGAGAGAATAACATGCACAACAATAAAACACAAGAGACAAGAGACACAAAGAATTTTCCTTGGGGAAACCATAAAGGACAAAACCCTACAACTTCCTCAAATATAGAATGAGCATCAATGGCAGCAGTAAAACCTGAAAACAAAAAAGATGATCTACACAGCTTGTTCTCTCTCTCTCTCACTAAGAGAGCTTCTCCTCTCTCACTCATGCGCCCCAATGAGTGTGTGTGTGTGTGATAAATAGAGAGGCTCACTCTCTATTTATGTTCTTTCATTCACTTGAAACCCACTCCAACATGTCGGCCTCACTTAATAATTACTTACTAGAGTCGACATCTCTAGGAGTGTCTAATAACCCTAGAGCCCCACAACTTGTGGGGACTTTGCCTCCTCCGACCAACAAGGAGGGTTATCCTTAACAAAATAGTGGGGACTATTTCCCCAACTTACAATGACTCACCTAGGGTTGAATTCTCTAGGATAGTCTAATAACCCTAGGGCCACACAACTGCGGGGACTTTAAACCTTGACAAATAGGAGGGTTACCCACAATGACTTGACATGACTTGTTTACATTATAGAAAATTCCTGGAATAAACATCGGGGTATGACATGACTCAAATACATTACAGACACATCCCGGAATAAATATCAAGGTACAATACATAAGATATATAGATGAATATATTCCAAAGTTACAATTACATCAATAGTAAGGGCCTTCTTCAGACTCTAAAAACTTGGGTATTGAAGGCCCGTTCTTATTTTTAACTCATTAGGTATTTTATGAGGTTTATCCTTTGAAAAAATGGTTTCTCCATGGGTCTTCCCCTCAACATGGGGTGTACTACTACTACTCCCAGGTGCCGACTTGCTCCCAAATTGGCTAGCCAGCAATTCAAAACCTTGCATGAGATGTATTGTCATAGTTTCAAGAGATGTTATAATGAATGTTTTAAGGTCTCCATTGTCTTCTTTTCCCTCCATATCTCCAAATCCTAGTTCTTTCCTAATCTCTTCGTAACTAGGATTACTTTCCTCAATTTCTTCTCTTTCACTGTTAAGATCTCTAGTCTCAGTTTCTAATGGAGGAAGATCAGAATCAAGAAACATGAATAGGGATATCTATAAGGTGTTAATATCATGCTTTGATACTACTTGTAATTTCCCAATTCAAAAATTCCCAATAAAGGCAGAATTTTGGAAAAATTGGCTTGACTAGTTTTGACCCAGGGGGATTTGAATGGCTTAAGAGGGTCTCAAATTTGGTAGGGACTGATGTGGGGAGTCTTATGACTATTAATTGACTCTCTGATAGTTTTATGATAGGTCATATACATCTGTAACATGAATTGGGCATGATGGAAAAAGGGAAAAATTACTAGCAACTTATGATGCAATTCCCCCTAGGGTGTGTGACGAAATGGCTCTCCAACTCCTAAGAAACCATTCATAATTCCAGAATAGAGTATAGGGAATTTAATTAGACTTCATTTAATTTCATTATATTTGGTTAATAGTTCTGCAACAAAGGATTAAATCTTCATATTTGAATGCACAATTTCAGTGATATTTGCTTAAGGGAAATGACACAATAAAGCTCAACTTCGACTCATAAATGGTGCATATAATGGTTCAAAACATAACAATATGAATATGGACCATTGAAATCATTTCAATATATTACTAATATCATATCATATTGAGCTAAGTCGCAATATACATCAGATACACAATCACAATTGAAAGGAAAAATCATTAGATGGAAACTAGTCACAAGAAAGCTTGGAAATGTGGACATTTGCATAAGTATTTTTGCTGATTTTGACTTACAGAGAATATGAAATTGATATTATAGATCCATACATCATACATCAGAGCTTGGGCATCGACTGAACTGAATGGGTTTCAACCACCATTCACACTAGTGCACCTTAATATAAAAACATGGAAATATGGAAGTGGAAATTGAGAGAATGGGAGGAAAGATGGGTCATGAAAAGAAGTAGCCTCCTATCTCCAAATCAAAGGTATGAATGGCCTCCCCCATGGCCAACTTGGATGAGAATATCACTCTCTCGAAATTGGATCACTAGTAGGGTAAGTGTGCATTCACCGTGTAAAGGACAAGCAATTTCTCTCCAAATGCCAAAGGCAAATTCACAAATGATCCAAATCCATTTCCATTCCTCATGACATATTTTTATAACCCTCATAAGGTCCTCCAATGTTGAATTCATTTCCATAGGCTTCCTCAACCTCATCCTTTATGTTTAGTAACCTCCATGCCACTTGGCCTTCTCCTCAACCCTTCATCCTCTACCAAATTCGAATGGTTGCCTCTAACTCCCAAATTCGAATGGTTGCCTCTAACTTCAGCCCATTGCTTGAAGTTTTATTTGGTGGGAAGGTCTGTTCTGTCAGCCGCTGAGCGCTATGAGTGTGCCTGCATTTCTCTCGCAAGGTTTTAGGGGATGGTGCAGACAGACATTTCGCCATCTGCACCACCCTATTCTTGATTTTTTTATGGTCTACCTAAGGTTAGGAAGTCGTCTTCCTTACAACCATAATTTCCCGTGGGACTCGGGAGGGCATTCAGTCGATTAAGGTTTCTTTTTTTGAAGATGGTTTTCGCGGCAGGTGTTTAAGAATTTTGATGAGGTTGTTTAAGTTTGGGATTTTTGTTGAGATTCAGCGGTGGGATAAGTTTGATGTGAGTCAAAATGCCTATATGAGATGAAGAAGAATCCTATATTAGGTTTCTGAGATAGCAGTGGTTTCAAGCAGGTTTAGGAGGTAGCATTTTGTAGGGTTTTTCTCATTAAATCTCTCATTCATAAAGACTGTATTTTTTGGCATAAATCTACCAGCATGCATGTCGAAGAGGTGAATAAGTCTGTATGTTTTCTTGTTTATTTCTATATCAACTGCTAGAGTTAGTTAGACTAAAACATGCTACATGATTGTTACAAGTTGATTTACATTACAACAATATGCCAAAGAGACAGAAGAAGAAAGCCCAGGTGGCTGAAGAGGAACCTAAGGTAGAAGTAATAACCAGGTTAGAAATCATCTATGAAGACACCAAAGCCACTACTGGAGTAGAACAGGAATACAAATGGGGAGATATTTTTAGAATGAACTCAAGCTAGATTGTCCCTGATGTTGGGTTTGAAGACATGCCCATTTATGCCAATATTGAAAATTCAACTTTGATGAAAGTGGCTACTAGGCCTGAATTGTTTCCATGCTCAGAAGTGATAAGTTGGATTCTTCCTAGGGAGGATGTGATGAGAATGATATTAGCAAATACTGCAAAGCAAGGCTATGCTGCATACAACCCTGCTTATGTGTCTATGGCATATAATCTACCCACACCACAGGCCTATCTAACTAAAAGTTGGTTAAAGGATGTAGGTCTGGATCTGGTGGAGACGATAAAGAAGATGATGATCCCAGGAAAGAACTTTAGGACCAGACCTTCGGGAGAGTATGATACCTCAACTCTCTGTGCCCCATACAGATTTATTATTTTGATGCTTAACAGGATTTTTGGTAGAGCCAATGGAAAAAATTTCAAGATTGGTTGGATACTGGTCATCCTTTTTGTTGCTACACAAGGAACTATTTTCAACTAGGCCAGTATAGTGTCAAATAGTATTTCAGCATGTATAAGTGCAGTCTTGGGAGGAGTATCCCAGAAGAAATATGAATTCTATATGAGTTCCATCCTAATTGATTGCATATTGTGCACTTATCCTTTCCTTGCCTTAAAATGCAATTGGGAGAAGGACAGAACCCCAGTTTACATAGCTTATAAATTGTTTTGGGCTCATAAGTATTACAGTTACTACATGGAGATTTGTGAGCATTTCATCATGCCTCGATATACTCTGATTTTCCTGACATAATGCAATTGCATGTCAGAGGAAGTATTCAAGGTCATACAAGAATTCAGGATTTATTATCTGACAGAGTATGGTTTGTATGTTAGGATGTATGGTGGTTCGAGAGCTCCTTCTCTGCTCCCAAAATATGCTACTGATTATGTACTCCACAAGGAAGTCGTCAGATAGTTGTACATCGATGGAGTAAGAAATTTTTTGTTTGAACAGAAAAAAACAGTGTACCTTGGAGTACTCTTCTTTGTTGGAAGTTATAAGTTTTCAAGGGTAAAGAATGCAGTAGAGTTTGTTAAAGAATTAGAATATTTTCACTTTGGAGAAATGAACTTTCACAGAAATGACTCCAAAAATAAGGTAGCTGATTATTGTAAAGAACCAGGAGTTCATTTCAAGTACACTGATTTCTGGGATAAAGATGAGGAAACATTCTACAATACAAAGAACATGACAACCCTTAGGAAGAGGTTCAAACAAAAGATAGCAACTGTGGGTGGAAAGGGAAAGGCTGCAGAGAAAGCTAAGAAGCTAGAAGAGGAAGAGGCCAAGAAAAGAGAAGAAGATGCTAGCAGATTGGTACAAGAAGCAGAGAATTGGTTGACGATTGAAGAAGAAGAAAAGAAACAAGCCTCTGAAGAAGTAGCTAAGAAGGAGGAAGAATAAAAGAAAAGAAAAGAGGAAGTTGAGATAAATAAGAAACGTGCAGAAAGTGAGGGCTTCAGGTTAAAAAAACCCCAAAAGGAAAAGCATCCCACAGAGCAAGCTGATGTACAAGAAGGACAAGATTCTACAGGTCAAGGACAAGGACAGTTCGATCTTGATCCATTGGAGCCTGTTGTTCCTTCTAGAAGTGTGTTAGGAGAAGGTTCAACTTCTGAATTTGTTTTGATTCCTTTCATGCCTACCGAAGGGGAGGAAATACCTGATTTTAATACTATATTCTATGACAAAGAAAAGAAGAGAATTGTTAAGAGAACTGACAAAAAGGTATATACTCGAGGAAAACCAGGGAGGATGGTGACGGACAAGACAGTAGTACATGGCACTCATAAGGATCCACGGTTAATGGCAAGGGCTAGGGTAGATTTAACCCTAGTGAATGAAGACAACGTGGACAGGATAATGACCGATCTGGAGCAGTAATGGAAGAAAGTAGCTCAGCTGAAGGAAACCTTGAAGAAAGAAAGGGATGAAAGTGAGAATCTAAAAATAAAATATGAAGACATAATAGGTGAAGTTAAGGTTTCGAAGACAGAATGCCAGACTCTACAAGTAGATAAGGATGCTCTCGCAATATCTACAAAAAATATAGAGAAGAATTCTCAAGCTACCTTGGCAGAGTTGAAAAAGTTACAGCTGGAGTATCAAAGTTTAAAGACTGAGAAATATCATCTTTAGCTATCGTTTGGAAAATTAAATGAGGAAAAGAACAGGTTGGAAAGTAAAGTTACTAAGCTAGGAATAGAGAAGGCTATTGTGGAAGAGAAGGAGAAGCTATATCAAACAAAGATAGCAGCTTTAGAAGAGCAGAAGAATCCATTGGCAGCATCACTAAAGAGTGCTATGGAGCAGAAGGTTGACATCCGACCCTTAAAGAAGCACGCTCTCATGCTTAGGAAAAATATTCATCAGATACAACTACATATAGAAGAGGAAAGATGTAAATTCCAACAAATAGACACCAGGCTGGAAGAAATTGTAAGTACCACTTCATATTTTCTGGATAGGACTCAGGATATACTGGAAATTCTAAAGGGAAGAATAGTTTGGGTAGAAACCAATAAAGAGTCTCCCACAAACCTATCCGTCAAAGATTAGCAGACATTGAAGCAAGAATATGAGTTGATTGAATTCGCCAGTAATACCGCAGAAGAAATTAAAAAGACAGTAAAGAAGACAAAGACTGCTTGTGTTGAATTCTGTAGGAGAGTACTCTTAACCTATAATTGATGTCAGACTTCTGCTGTGAAGAGATTGGAGGTGCTACCTGAACATGAAATGCTTTTAAAACATTTACAGGACAGGTACAGTGATGATGAATAAGCAATCCATCAGGTCAAGGATTTGGATGAAAGGATATTAAAAAATGAAGTAGCACATGCAGCTATAAGCATACACTTATTGGAGGACCAGATGTGCCTGATTCTAGCTAGAATAGAAGGTGTAAAAACGCAAGCTGTCAAGCATGATATTAGCATTCGATTCCTTGAGCCTTCTAAGTTTGAAAGCATAGCAGCAGATGCTAATGCATGGAAAAAGGTTCATGAACGAGCAAGCTGGGCCTTCCTAGTGAAATGTTTTTGGAATATTGATAAAGAATGTAATATATTATACTTAGCTTTTTGTGTTCATAAGCAAAAGGACATTTGTTTTTTGTAAAGGAAAGGTTGGGAAAGCTCAAGAGGCAATGAGGGGCAGCCCGAGATTTTTTGGCTTTTTGTTTAAGTATAGGAGGGTTTTAGATAGCAAGGGACCTTTTTTCAGACTATCTTGAGCAAGTTTATTCTAAGAAGAACTAATTCATCTTATAATAAAGTGTTATATTTTTCGGCTGGAGAAAGTTTTGTGGAGTTTCAAATGTTTGCCATGGGATGGTTAGATGGGAACTATTTATGTTTCAACTTGTTCCATGAACTGTGAGATCGTTCTAACTTATTGAATTCTTTCATGTTATGAATGTACTCCTGTTTATCTCTGTGAAATTTCCACATTCGTAGCTGAGTAATAGATGTTTTAATTAACAATAAGCTATCTTTTTGTTCATCTTTCTATTGATATTCATGTGTCCAGGAATGTTAACAGCTATCTATGATTTTCTTTATGCATGTAATACAATACATTACTCACCATTAGTTACAGTATTACTCCCCAAGGATAGGTTAGTTAATCTTAGCTAGTTTCTCTTTGTTTTTGTGATTTAGAAACGAGAGAGGTAAGATGAGAGGTAAGAACCTGCGCATCACATTGCGACACTCCTTGTTAACACCCAAAAATGGTTAACTACCTCATCTACCTCACTACATGGCTCATTTGTCCATTTGCCTACCATATTTCCCTGAAAATCCCACTAAAAAGCCTCCAAAAGGCCTAAAATGCCTCTAAAAAGCCACAAAACCATCTAAAAAGCCTCCAAAAGGCCTAAAAAGCCTCCAAAAGGCCAAAAAACCCCTTTTTCCTCCAAAAATAGCCAAAATTCCTCTAAAAATAGCAAAAATCCCCAAAAGGGAAGAAAAGGAATAAAAATAATGAGGAAAAAGGAGGAAAACCCTAAAACAGCAAAAACCCTAAACAAGCTGCCCTAAACCACATGGTTTCCCAAAACCATGGGCAAGCACTCCACCACTAAAAAAAACTATAAATAAGTGATGGAGACCCCTCATTTCACATCCACAGTCATAGCACCCTTACTCTGCCAAAACGTCTCGCGAAACCCTAGCTTACCATCAAGCTATTTTCACTGCTGAGAACCCATTTTTGGCCTATTTTCCACCATCGGAGAAGGAGAAGGAGCAGCTCGGAGCTCGGAGCCACCGACATCGGATCAGCGCAATGGACTCCACCAACCTCTTCATCAGAGGTAATACAAATACAAAGTACTTTTTATACATCTTCTTGTCGTTTTTACTTTATGTCATTTACTTTCTGTTTTAGGTTAATTTATTTTCATTTACATTAATCGAACTGCTACTAAGGAATCCAGATTCCTTAGTAGGTGCTCATTAGCACAAGCTAGGGTGAAAACCCTAGCTACACTCCTCGTTATCTCTATCGTTTGCATTTAATTAGGCACTTGCACATCATACTTAAATATATAAAAAACTAAAAAATACACGGTGGACCGGGCCATAACAGGTAAAGCACTTTAATCGTTACTTGACCTACGGTAGTCGGACCATAAACCGGACGGATTCCCCATACCAAACAATAACGAGCTAATTGGGAACATTTATTGGGGAGAATCCCTACTGTTGTTACCTGCGATTTTCCAAGCCCCAACACCCTGTCATGTCAGATTTGTCATATCTCAGCAATTAGGTCTGACTTGTCATAGAATCTTCCATCATTGTTGTCATAAAGCGCATGGAATCTAGCTCCACATGGCACCTAGTTTCTTCCTAGACTCTTCCTCTTCTATGGGGAACTACACCTACTCACCCATTCGAATCCTTGGGCTCATTATATGTAATTTGATGACTCTTCAACTTCCAAGAACCATCCCTCACTCATAATTATGAATTTGGGATTAAGTCATGACATGTGTAAGGAGGAATCTAGCCACCCAAGGCCTCCATGGACCTCCAAATGTCCTTATGAACCAATGTCACTTTATTTTCTCCATATTTATTATTTTTATGACCCAAATTAATGTGTAAATGATAAACTAAGGTTCTCTTGGGTCCCATAGCTCCCTTATTGCAATATTCAATGCCTCCTCCCCCAACCTAGGGAACTAGTAGGTGGGTGAAACATTATCAACTAGTAGACCTATTGGAACGGGGACATGACATTGAAGGCTTGAAGATAAGGTCACACCCATGACCTGGAGCATATTATGCAGCAACGAGAGAGTTCTCTTGGCTTGCCAACAAGTGCCAAAAGCTAAACAAAATATGCCAAGAATAATGTATGTGATGCTCCACATACCAACATTTATTTTTAATGACTGACTCTCTTTCTCCTCATGCAGGTCATGCGCAGATGGGTTACGAGGATGCCAACTTGTATCCCACCAACAGTTTTAATTTTTGTGTGATATTATATTGATCCACGCCCCACTCTCCACAAAACGCTCCAAACACATGATGCTTACGACAACGACATTGGAGAGTCGATAGAATCCCAAGCTGGCATCCAGCAAATGGAATCCATCCATGTGGGTGTCGGTTGAACATAAAGTCGGGATTAAGACCTTGGTTTAATGCCAGTGGCAGACTGTAAAGTTGACGGGCAAGTTCAAGGGGCTTAAAATGGTAACCCTGCATGCCCTGAAATCCATAAGCAATGTATATTACCAATTTAAATAGTATAATTAATCCATCAATGAGTTCGACGATGTGTTCAAGAAGGCAGATAGTCGCGGCTGCCAATGGAACATTAATGGAATTTGGATCTGACAAACTGACATTGTTTTAAAGAGGTTAGGCAACCATTGTACATCAATTTAAAGAGCTTAGTAGTGGTACCATGTAACTCATCCTTTATCAAGTCCTTCTCCATCAGTGTTCACTGCAATTGCAAACTAAATTTTAATAGCAAACAAAACTTTAATACACGTGTCATTAATTTATTTAAGCAAAAGACAAAAAAAAAAAATAATAGTGTTTTCAAAACACACTTTAGGAAAGAATGCCTAACAACATAATTAATAAGACTACAAGATACCAACAATTTTATTTTCATTTATAAATTTAAAAATAAACAAATTATTATTTAAAAATAAACAAAATGACAAAAATATCATGACTAGATTGGTTGACTTTTGGAAAATTTATAACATGCCTATTATTTTATTTTATTTTCACTAGGGGAATCAGCATCTAGGGCCAGGCTAGTACTCGTGTGACACGGGGTCCAAGGATCCATTCCCACTACCACTATAACCCTAGGTGCCCCACACTCGCCGCAAGACATGGGACACAGGTAAACCCGGGTGTGGTTGGTCTCGTGACCTCCAATTTACAACAAGTGACTTCATAACAACGGAACCGTCAATAAGCTACACCCATGCGGGCTTATAACATTCCTATTATTATTATTAATTTATGCGGGTCAATATATTATTACATTATCCCGTAAAATGTTCTTACCAGTCCAACTCCTCCCGACTCATAAGTGCTTTTAGTTATATTATATATTTAAAAAAGTATGGTATTTGTTGTACATTTGGAATTCCAATGTAAACCACTTACTTATTTTCTATCGGATACTGTAAACCACTACTTTATTCATTGGACATGTGAATAAATATTTTTCAATTCGATTATATTAGAGAAAGGCATAATGTCGACATTAAGGTTGGACATAATGTCGTCACTGAGGTGACATTATGGCATTGCTTAGTCTTGTAGGTATAACTATCTTTAAAAAATGTTTAAAAAATAAGAGTAGAGCAAAGATTATGTGATTTTCAAGATTCGTTGTTGTCTTAGGTTTCCCATGAAAAACAACATGTCAGAAGTGATTTTCAAGATTAGTCAGTCTTAGGTTTCCCATGAACAACTTGTCAAAGGATCATCAATAAGTCTGGCCAGTGGCCACCCCTTGGAAAATATTTCTATACGAGTCTTGTCTTGCCCCCTTTTGAAAAATATTTCTTTATGAGTCATGCCACCCCTTGGCAATTTATTTGTGTGGAAACTCGACTATGCACCACTTAACTTAGAGGCACATGCATGCTTTCTTGGCAAGGCATTGACTCAATAGCTCAATTATTTTAAAAGTTGAGAAATGGTTTAAAAAATGGAAAAATATTAATATATATATAAAAGTTAAAATAAAATTTGGAGTTATTTAAATAAGATGATGTAATTGACATATCTATTATTTTAAACAAAGGTCTAGTCATTGTTTGAAAATTAAAAGAAACATTTAGGATATTTTATAAATTAAAGTGAAAATTTAATCTTAGCGTATTAATAGGAGGTACTAATTTTTTTAAGGTTGTTTCTATTGACATAAGAATTATGGTATATTGTAGTTTTTATTTTAATATAGACTATTTTTTTTAATCAAAGTGGTCTAATAAATTTTGTATATAGAGATATTTATGTTATACAAACAATTCTAACATGAGTATATGTTAGGCATATTCAACATTGTAATCGACAATTTTTAAGAAGGCATGTAAAATAGATAATGTGGAAGACTATTGATAAATCATTAATATATTGCCTATGAGAACCAACTAAAATAATCAAATTCTCGTGAATTTGAATGGTTCTCTTAAACATTAATTACATTGAGATCAATTTAAATGATCTAGGTAAAATCGATTGCATCGAGTGACTTAGATAAATAAAGAATTGAAAGTAAAACTAACAAAATAAATCATAATTGAATAGGTGAAAAATAAAAATAAAACTAGCAAAATAAATTACAATCACTTCAAAAACTTACACTCATAATCCATAACTTCTTAAAGGAATCGCCCATCCAAAAAATGCATTGTCTTAAACACACTTCATGTCATTCCAATGATTCTTTAAAATAAATGCATGATCTTTTCAATCAAAGATTTACAGGTGTTTCGACGACACAACTAGGAAATATGATGTTTTGTTATTATTAATATCACTTAGGCTTATAAGGGGCAGGGATGTAGGTCGATTGGAAATTGCATGTTCTGTTAAAGCATACATGTTGTTAAGCAAGTCAGTGGTTCAAGCCTCGACAAAAAGTGTGTGAAGGTTGAGCCCCTAGCTGGTCCAACCTAGGGGTTATAGTGGTAGCCATTGGAATTGATCCCCTGTCATGCGAGTACGAAACTAGAGTCGTTGTCAATTCCTCTAGCTCACCAAAAATAAATATCACTTAGGATTATAAATTCAATATGTAAAAGTGTTTCAAAAGAGATGAAGTAATTTTAATAATAATAGAGAACAAATAAAGATTTTTCTTTTTTCCCACAAAAAAAAAATTGTAATTCATTATATAAAAATGAACCACCTTGTCCATGGGACTCGTGGGCCATTACAAATATATTTGATCTTTCAATCTTTTTAGATAGTTTTCATCCCTGAGATTCATAAAAAATTTGCAACATTCTATGTAATCTCGTATGATATCATTAGCTCCATGTATAATACTGTATATAACAAAAAAGAAAAAAACAGTTGCTATAGTCTATTGCCATATTAAATCAAAGCCCTTGACGATATGATTTTTAAAACGGGTAATTCATATATCTTGTGTTCGATTCCACATAGTGTTCTTGTTTCCCCCTTTGTGTTTTATATATCAGCTTGGATGTGGTCCAGGATTATGTTCATAAAACATACCATTTCATTTCCTGTTGTTGCCACAACCCATCACCTACCTGAATACCTTTCTTTAACAGTAGATTTGCCAAGGTGTTCCTTTCTCTATGAATGTGTTGAATTTTGATTTCTTGGAAAGTACCTCGGGTCCTCATCAGTTCTTCAAATAATCACTTTAGAAGAATATTTTTGGGTAGTCTCTTCAACCTCATCCATTCAATAACTAATTATGAGTCTCTAAAACATGTAGCTTACATGCACCCTTTGTGGATGTCAAGGTTAAAACAAGTTTTAGTGCCATCATCTCTGCCCAGTTGTTTGTACTTTCCCTAGTCCTGTTGATAACTTGCTCCAATATGAATCGAAGAAGTATAGGATATCACCTACTTTCCCCATGGTTAGAGATCATTGGAAGGCTCCATCAAAATAATACCAACATCCAGTTCTGTCAATGACTTCCTCAACTACCCTTCTCACCTTAGGAAGCTCGTTATCTTGTGGGAACTATGATAAAATTTCAAAACATTTTGTAGCATAAATCTTAGGTGGAATGTAGACATTTTCAAATATGACCTTGTTCCTTGCAAACGAAGAGCCCCATATCATGAGAGTAGGAAGATCCTTGTAATATGCATAAACCTTATTTTTATCCAATCATGTAATGCTTCTTGTAAACCTAATCCATTCCATACAAATCAAATGTATTTTACCTATGAGACATAAGGCCACATTCTGTCAATGTATGAGCAATGAATAAAATTATGGGAAATATTCTTTGAGATTTCTTTGCAAAGAGGACATCTAACTGGTCCAATGCCAAAATTTCAGATCAGATGATCCCATATAAGGACTCTATTTGATGGATCCAAGAATAAGAAAAAAAAACTTTAAAGGGAAATTGAGCTTCCACAAAGTAGAGCTCCACCAAGGGGTCTCCAGTGTATCCTCTTCTTCTCTTACAACCCATTATCCCAAAATAGGGGCATAGTATCCACCTTCAACATTCCTAAACTAGAGCAATCCATCATCTTTGTCCATTAAATGTATATGGAAGTGTTCCAATGCCTTAATATATTTTTCCCATTGGTCTCTTTCATCATCTGTAAAGCCTAAACCTTTTGCTTTAAGCCAAGCTTTTCGAATAAGGGAAGTATTCAAGTGATCACTAACATGTCATAAAAATAGTTATCCTCATTCCATCAGATAATTAGTCATAGCCACTGGGAGTCTATGGGAGTCCAAACTGCATGTCCATGGATCAATCCCCAACCTTATGATTCTCCCATTTCCCACACTTCATACTAATTATTCCCCAGTGACATCAAAATCCATAATTATTGACTTCCAAATAGTAGAAACATTTCTTATAGACTTACCAGTAGACCTGAACCATTCCTCAATGGTGAGAGGGATAAAGTACTTTTGTTGAACAATTTTAACCCAAATTATATCCCCTTTTAGAATTTTTGAGACCCCATTCGTTGTTAAAGCTTTAGCAAAACAGAATGGGTGCTTGAGTCCCCATCCCCTCAATATTTAGCTTGGGCTATCTTGTTCCAAGCAACCCAATTAAAAGTCCTCAATTTTGAGCTCCCACTCCACAAAATTTATAACACATATTTTTTTATGTGGTCCATAGTACTTATAGGAACAAAAGGTAGGGAGACCCAATACACAAGTATTTCCTCCAGCATTGATTTCATCATAATAATTATCCCCCCTAAGAAAGCCACTTATTGCACTATAGTTGAAGTTTGTTCTCCACTTTTCCAATGAGCCAAGCCCAGTCTCTCCTACGGTAATCATTGGGATTAATAATGAAACCCAAATACTTGATAGCATTTTGTATATATTCCACGATATCAAAATCAAATTGTGTATGAATCCAACTAATTAATTCTATATCCAAATTCATAAAAGATAAAGTGGACCTATTGACATTTATGGTCATTCCTGTAGCTATTGTAAATGAATCCAAGATAGCCTTTAATTTAATAATGTCCCTCCTGGTGCCATTAGAGAAGAGAATAATGTTGTATACAAAGAGCATATGTGAAATAAATGCATTCCCCCATATCTTAATCCCTCACAATGATCCATTGGTATTTGCATGATGAATAGATCTGCTCAATCCTTCCACAATCATTCAAAACAAAATATGGGAAAAGGGAAGCCTTATCTGAAACCTCTACCAAGCATAAAAAAAGGAATAGTCTGATTCGTTAATAGTACAAAAAAGGAGACTATTTGGACACATTATAATAACCACTTTACACATTCAAGCTAAAATCCAACCTATAGCATAACCAACCTCAAGAATTTCCAATTAACTTGATCATATGCTTTGGATAGATCGACCTTAATGATGGTGGTTGGAAACTTCTTCAACTTTGTTGTGTGAAATACCAGGCTTGAGCATTACCTATGGCATCGTGAATTATCCTACCTTTCAGGAAAGAAAATTATTCTTGAAGAACTTCCCTAGAAAGGATACCTATGATCCTTCTTGCAATAACCTCTATAGTCAATTTATAAATGCAATTCCATAGGGAAATGGGCATATATTCTTCAAAATTGACATATTTTCCAGTCTTTGATATGACAGCAACAAATGTAGCATTGAAACATGACAATATCCTTCCATTTAACCTTGACTCTTCAATGAACACTAGTAGATCCAACTCAAATAGATCCATAAATCTTGTGAAAAACTCCATTGGCCAACCCTTTGGCCTATGAATTTTTCCATGCTACATGGCTTGGACTACCTCCTTTAGTTCATTGAGGTACACAGCTTCCTGTAATGCCAAATTATGATCTTCATCAACATAGGATGGGAAGAGAGCACACAATCTACGCTTTTGGGCTACAGATTGCCTGTCATCTACTTTAAATAAATAAAATGATTTAGTACAGCTCTAGTAATGTTCCCGAATACAAATGCCATGTTTCCATCATCCTCCTTTACTTGTCACAATGAATTTATATTATTTCTGTGACTCACAAAATTGTGGAAATATCTGAAGTTGTCATCCCCTTTTTTTTTATCCAAATGGCTATGATTTTGAGTCTCAGAGATGATTCTTTCTCAGGTAAAATATTTCTTCTATCAATGTTGAGATCAATTATAAATATTTTTTATCATCTATATAAAAACCTTGAGGATTACTAGAATGGTAATATTCCATAATGGAATTTATCATTTGAAGTTCCTCACCCTAACCCTAATTCCTCCTCCTTTCATCTGCACAGAAGCTTTAACCTTCTTTAAGTTATTCTAAAATTGCAATCCCACAAATACAGGGCTATTTGAATCATATGGAGCCCAAACTCTTTTAACCAGTTGTAAATACTAATAATCATCCATACAAGTAGAGTAAAATTTGAAGGGACTTAGAGGCTTTTCCTAGGCCATCTTCAATTCCAAAAAAATGGGAAAATGATCATATTCCCCTCCTTCCCCGACCCATTGTTTAATACAAACAGTCGATCTTAAGGAACCTTCATTAATTCAAAATATTTCCAATATTTCTGAAATCCCGTCAAAACGAATTCTCATATTCCTCCATGTCAGTTTTAATAAAGATGGAGTAATGTCAAATAAGGATAAATCCTCCATATTTTGTCCAAAATAGTCTGATAATGGATCCTTGTGGGCATGCAAACCCCATATCTCAGCTTCACCCAAGATGAAATTGAGGTCTCCCCCAAGAATAAGTCTATCCACTACTAAATTCCTGGAGATGAATAATTTATCCCAGTTGACCACTCTCTTCTAATAAAGTCCATAAAAATTTAATAAATTGTATGACTTCTTGAACTCTCAAGAGAAGAGGATAGACCCCAAACCTATCAAGACTGCCAAATAATTAGTACATATAAAAAAATCTAAATTTTCATATGGTTATGAGACCCCCAAACCTGGAAGATGCATCTATTCCAACAAATTCCCATTATGGCAATAGATTCCTAACTTCAGTTAAGATAACATCACCACATGCTAAGGATTCCTGCAAAAAAAAGCACTAACAGATTAAGCGAAAAAAAAAACTTTTAAGAGCTAAATTTTTGGAGGGAAGCCCAATCACTATATAGTTCAACAACATAATAAGCATTAAGTAACCAATGTGTTTGGTTATCTCACTCTTAGAGACCCTTTCAAATATTTTTGACACCCAGCCCTAAAATCGAGGGTTGCATGTTCCCTCACAGAAGCCATGATCGACCTTCGTCCCCAAAGTCTAGAGGAAGCCTCAAAATATCTAAAATGCCCCCTCCCAAACCCAAATTCTGATGGCTCAAGGATATGTTCTTGGGTATGATATGATATCAGGATAACCTTTATTTATATTTATAACTTAGATCCCTACTAGTTGAATATGTCGACGGAGGGTTGTCCTCTTTATGACCAAAGCATTCCAAACCTTCATTCCCTTTCCCATAATAATCCAGTAGATGCCCCTTCTCCCTAAAAACACTAGCTAGGGGAGTAGAAACAAAGTTCCAAGATAAAAAAAAATTCATTCCAAAGACCCTCACCTTAGAAGAGCTAGGATTCATGGAGGTGGTACGTGTTACCACCTAAGTTGTACTTAGTGGCTTTTTATCAAGTGAGCCTGGTGAACCAAACAAGGATAGCTTGTTCGGACATCATAAGACCTTCAATCGTGCTTCTAGGAAACTTTGTTGTACCATATCACATGTTCATACCCCCTTGGGGGAGTTGTAATAAATATTATAGCATGATAGTGTATGTAAAAGATTCGGTCTCATAGACTTTATTTGGCAATCTGATCAGCCCATGGTGTTTTTTCCCTTGGTTATTATTGGTTGTTGAATAAACGACTTATAATTTCTGAGTTTTTCACTCAATACCTCCAAAGTTGGGGTGTTCGGCTTGGAATTTAGGCCTATTGAGGTTATTAGAGTCTATATGTCAATGTATAAACATGCTAGGCATCATGGTCGAGTCATATGAACATGTCTAAGTCCCCCTAGGTTTTTTAATTTTTTTTAATTTTTTAATTTTTTCAGTGTTTTTAATTAAAATTTAATTTTTCCAAAACTTAGGCTATTTTTTAATAGTTTAATTGGAAAAATTGGTTTTGTAATAAAAGTGGGCTCGGAAGTCCGTTTCAGCCATGTAGGTATTTTCAAGCTAAGAGCACCCAATAAACCTATAGACCCACTATTTCCTGGTTTTAAGTGATTTTCCATCACTCAGGTCAGAAAGCCCCAAAAAAATCAATTATTAATTATTTTAATTAATAAATTGATGAATAATGGAGCAAATCCAAAATCCTATATCAGTTTAGCTAGTTTAGCTAGTTTAGTCACATGTTTAGCTAGTTTTAACTTAATCTTTTTTGAGTTAAGGTAGGCTGATCCAAAGGTACTCTTAAAGTGCTTTTGCGCATATGTTATTCTAACATGCTTTCTGGTTTTTATCAGGTGTAACAGAAAATAAAAGAATCTGATGTTCAAAAGTGGCCTCGGGAGCGTTCAAATCCCCCCAGGGGTCTCCCCTTTCACTAAAATTTTAAAATTTTGGAGAGTTGTAAGATCTTGGTTTCATCTCGGATAAGGACCAAGAGGTTGCTGATATTTCAGTTTTCTGATATTTTAACCAATAATAATAAAAGAAAATATTTTTTGAGTAGGCTCTTTCGAGCTCGCTCCCCATCCCCCCAGGGGGGGATCTGCGTCCTTTTCACTTTTTTGCATTTTTCTCTTTTTTCTACTCTAGTTTAGTACTAACATGTAGGATTGTATACTTTGATATAATTTTTCATTATTCCATATTTTAATTTCAAAATTAATCGTACTACTTACCCCACGACTTCTCGATTGACCCGCAAGGGGAAAGAGATGCGTGGTAGGACTAATTAGAAAACCGGTGTTGTGTATCTTTGATTCCTTTTTCATCAATTATTTTGTTAGTCATAATAAAATTAACCCCTCCTTGATTCTCCGATTGAGATCCACTTGGATCGAAAGAGTTTCCTGGAGGGTTGTCTTTTTAACAAGAACACCTATTATTTTAAAATTTACTAAAAATAACGAAGACTCCACTGTGTATGCTCTGTACTTGGCTGTGGTTCGTTCGATCAAACAAGTTGTATCAAAAGCACTTGAGTGACTAGAATAATTAGGATTCACTCTCCCCAAATTGACAAACCATCAGGAGAAAATCCAATGCCTCGATCAAACCATTACGATGGCAAAATACCCAAAGGAAGCGGGAACTCCTGAAAAGTGACCTCGAGGCACCAATCTTTGTTACACGTTCTGGTGCATTATGAACAATAGCCTCAAAGACTCCATTCAGCCCACATATTCCTTGTGGGTAGCCGTGATGGTTTAATTTTGGACATATTTCAAGTAACCCCTGGGTATATCTAGAGTCCCCTTGCCTAAGTTAAGTTACTCATCTTCTTGCATTAATTTAAAATTACCCACGATACAATTGCACAACATTCATTCCAGCACTTGCAAGCACTCTTAATTGTTTTTCGACTCCATTTTCAAGGCACTGGTGAACTGCTTATTTCTTTCAATCTATATGTGATTGGGTGTCATTTTCGTGCTTACTTGTGATTATCTCATCATGTTATTTGTTGTTTACAATTGTTAAATTGAAACTCCTAAAAAACTTACTCTTTAATACCAAAATCATACTAAATAATTTTTCCTTAGTAACTTAATAGGGTCTACCCCCTTTGGCTTCGTTAGGAGTTGAGCCTAAACGGAGGATTCAAGAACAAGGTGACATCCTTGACTCGAGACTTGCCCCCAAGGACAGACCAAGTAGCTTGAAATATTTATGCCATGTAACCTAGGTGTGTGAAAGGCGGCAACACTTTTTGACGCTGTTGCCAGGGATAAATCTTTTTATTCTTAGGTACGACTTAGCTTAACTTTTTTCTAAACAACTAAAAAGATGTAAAAAAAATTTGATTGATCTTGTCTTTAAAAAACATAAAAATTAAAACTAGAACCATCTGGCGACTCCACTGTCTAACATACCTTCAAGAATTTATACCCAAAGAAACTGCCAACAATTATTCAATCCTCTCCCTTATCCCAAAAGGTTTATTAGGGAAATATTGAATAGGCAGACTTCTCATAGAAACCTTGAAGATTTAGGAGACCAATCCCTCTCAAATATCCATCACATATTTGTAGAGATTCATGTTCACCAATCTCAAGAAATGACGAAATTATTCAAACCCATTGAATTTTCTTAGATAGCAGGTGCTCCCCATGCCATTCCAAAATATGCTATCAAGAAGCTCCCCATATTTCAGGGCAATAATGCCATCATTGCCAAGTCTCAGCTTCGAAAGCTTGAAAAGAAACTGGTCAGTTATTGCAATGATGCTACCCATGACCATGACGATGTCAAAATGAAGCTCTTTGCTTTATCCTTAGAAGATGATGTTGAAGAGTGGTACCTCGACCTAGATGATGATTCATATAAAACTCTTAGCGAATTCCAAGAAGGTTTTAGGAAGAAGTGGGGAGAAAAGAAGGAACCAAGACATCTGCTTGCTGCCCTTTATAGCACAAAGAAGATGGAGAATGAAACCATGGATGAATTTAACACTAAATTCAGGTGTGTGGTTGCGGACCTTCCTAGAGACATCAAGCCAAAAAATGCCTCTATCCTCATAGCCTACATTGAATCCTTCACCAATGACTTAAGATACCAGTTGAGAGATAAAGAACCAGCCGATCTGAAAACTACCTAGGAGTTGACCGAGAAAATAGAAGAGAATATGCAATCTTCAGGCAAGTCCCACATTCCAAATCACACTAGGGGAAACAATTCCTACAACAAAGAGACCAAGGGTAAAGCCGTTGAATCAGAAGAAAAGGGAGCCTCTAAAGATCCCATGGAAAAGGTAACAAACATGACAAAAGAATTGGTTACTATTCAAAACCAACTTATGGAAAATCAGACTGCACAATAGAATAATCACAATGGAAAGAAATAATGGGCCTAGCAAATTTCATCCTAAACAGAATCAGATGTATCAAGAGAAATTTCCTCAGCAAGAGCCTAGGATTCCAAACCAGTTAGACTCAACTAACATGGTACAAGAAGTAATTCCATGGTGTAGACCCTGTGAACAATTCCACCAAGAAAGCACTTGTTATGTTGCAAATCAAGTCATGGAACATGGAATTCCCGAGGTCAGTAGTCAGGAAACAACTTCAAGCGAGCCTGATCATATATACATGGTAGGCCAGGCCTACCCTTTGTCACCAGCTAAACAGCACAAACCTAAGGATAAAAAAATTGATGAATCTTATAGTGAAACTTATGGTGAAAATTGTAATGTGCATGATGGGACTCCTACGTGTTCTCCATATAAAGATGGCAGTCTGGAAGGTTTACTGCCTTGTGACCTTTTCTCTGAAGAAGATGAGTATGAAAATGAGGACAAGTATAACTTGGAGCATGATATAAGTGACAAAGACTCCCTTATCTCCGACAAAGATGTTGATGAGGAGTCCTGGACATTCATGGAAAATCCAGTATATGACATGAATAAAGAGGAAAATAATGAACCATAAACTTTTGATGGTTTTGTTGATTTTTCTATCTATGGCATATCTAAAGGAGAGAGCATGGACCATGTGGCCTTGGGAAACTTTGATATGAAAAAGGAGCATGTATTTTATCCATATGATCAGTCTGAGCCATATATCAGTATCAGTAATGAAGAAAAAGAGAACTTGATATTGAAACTTGATATCAGCAATGGGGAATCCATCGCATCCGACATAGATGGTGGTGATGACTATTGGGATTTTTGTGGATATATTATTAAGAGTCCTATCTATGTTATATCCAGCAAGGGGAGTGTTTATTTAGAAATTTGTGGAAGTCCAATCTATTATACTTCCATAGAGGGAAGCATGTATCTGGAGACCTAGGAAAATCCTAGTATGGAAAAGCAGCATTCAAAACTCTTATATGATCATTTAGAGACATATCATGTAGAGTCGCACAAAGGTATCAATAATGAAGAGATGGAAAAGCAGTGTTGTGAAAAGACAAATGTGATGAAGTTAGTAGAATATCATTCTCAACTATCATCTTCACATATAGAGTTTCCTCATGATTTGGAGCCGCTTGGGGCTTATATAGTGAATTATCATCCAGTAAGCCTTGATGATCAGTATGATGGTATAGTCAATCTACCTCATCATTCCAATTTGTACATCAACCCTGTCTAGTCATGGATAGAAGTAGCATGTGCAAGCACTTACTAGCTTGGGAGGAAGTTTGACGACATTATTCATTCCTATGATTTCCCATCCATCCCGCCCCTTCCGGATCATCATGCAAGTTTGCATTTTCTGAATAAAGTATCCTTACTTTGGCTAGTAACCAAAGACAAGGAATTTTTTTTATGTTTATAAAATGCTTAGGTGGTTACATTGGATTTCTGATTACACTTAACCCTTTTTATATCATGCTTAGAGTAGGAAAATAAGCTCCTTGAAAAAGAGCATTTACTTTCCGCATTTTTTGTTTTGTGCTTATCTATCATAAAACATGTTTTTTCATTAGTTAGTTATGTTTATTTTGTTTAAATAAATCAGCCTAATGGTTCATTTCATTTTTATGTAAAGCTTGTGCTACTGAGGTTTTCTTGTCAAGTTGAGATGTTTTCACAGGGTATATCAACCATAGATTCTGGTATTCTCGTATCCTCTCCTTTCCTTAAAGACCAGATCGAGCACACGTCCCACAGTTAGAGCCAGAATGTTGTCACCTATGTTGTACTTAGTGGTTTTTTATCAAGTGATCCTGGTGAACCAGACAAGGATAGCTTTTTCGGACTTCAGAAGACCTTCAGTCTTGCTTCTGGGAAACTTTGTTGTACCATATGACATGTTCATACCCCCTTAGGGGAGTTGTAATAAATATTCTAGCATGATAGTGTCTGTAAAAGACTCGGTTTCATAGAATTTATTTGGCAATCCGATCAGCCTAGGGTGTTTTTTCCCTTGGTTATTATTGGTTGTTGAATAAACGACTTATGATTTCTGAGTTTTTCACTCAATACCTCCAAAGTTGGGGTGGTCAACTTGGCATTTAGGCCTGTTGAGG
The DNA here is from genome assembly GCA_001517045.1 of Pseudotsuga menziesii. Taxonomy (NCBI): domain Eukaryota; kingdom Viridiplantae; phylum Streptophyta; class Pinopsida; order Pinales; family Pinaceae; genus Pseudotsuga; species Pseudotsuga menziesii. The sequence goes on from LPNX010116680.1 coordinate 183,688, forward strand.
TTATCAGATTCTATGTGTCAATGTATAAACATGCTAGGCATCATGGTCGAGTCATATGAACATGTCTAAGTCCCCCTAGGTTTTTTAATTTTTTTAATTTTTTAATTTTTTCAGTGTTTTTTTATTAAAATTTAATTTTTCCAAAACTTAGGCTATTTTTTAATAGTTTAATTGGAAAAATTGTTTTTGTAATAAAAGTGGGCTCGGAAGTCTATTTCAGTCATGTAGGTGCTCATTTTCAAGCTAAGAGAACCCAGTAAACCTATAGACCCACTATTTCCTAGTTTGAAGTGATTTTCCATCACTCAAGTCAGAAAGCCCCAAGAAATCAATTATTGATTATTTTAATTAATAAATTGATGAATAATGGAGCAAAATCCAAAATCCTAGATCAGTGGATTCTCAGTCGATTTGATTGAAATCAGTCAGATCTGCACCAGATTGACTGAATCTGACAAATCCTTGACTGATGGAGGTGATCTAGGTGGATCCAGAGATGAACTTCAGCTTACTTTATGGGGAATTTCACCCTCCTCTCTCCTCCACACGTGTGGGCTCATATGGATGAGTTTTGGTGGATGATTCAATCAACAGGTTGAGGTGTCAATCAGATCAGCTCTCCGATTGACATTCAAACTTAGTAGAAGCTCAGTTCATCTTCAAATCAGGCATTGATGGACTCTCCTTCAGCTGCAGTGGTTTATCTCAGGATTTGCGTCCCCTCTGGGCTGGGGTTTCAATTTTGTGTATAAATAAAGCATGGATGCCTCCTTTCCGAGTGAGTTAGAACTGGTATTGAGGTGTTGTTGCTCTTGTACTGTGTTATTGTTTATTATTCTGGAATAAAGAATCTTTGGAGGAAAGATCTATGGTGTAATGCTCTTCATGTGTGGATGGTGATTGTCAAATGCTTATGAGGTATAATCTGTGTTATTTATCATTGCTTTTGCTGGTTAATTGTTGGCCTTGAAGGAGAGAGCTCCCTCCCGTTAGGGAAATATTTTATTCTAGTTTTATTTATGCTCTTACTGCTTCTTGTTTCAGATCTATTGGAGTTGTATGTATTTTAAGTTTAATTGCATGCTTTCCAATTATCTCTTCTAGTAGCACCTATGTTTTAACCATCTGTTTGTGCAAGGATTTCTAAGTTGCAGGTGGTATCCCTTGTAGAAGAGGTTGAGCTGGTTTTCATCTCCCTCATCTTCAAATATATTCTGAATGACATAGTCCCTCGGTGTTCCACCAAAGCAGACTCCAAATCCCAACATTCCCAGGCTTCCAGCACTCTTTCTCTCTCTTTCTCCTTCAAAAAATCAATTTTCTTACCTGGTTACCGTGTTCGAAAGCTTTGTTATCATTTGGATCTGTTATATCAAATTAAAATTTACATATATATACTATTTCAAAGCTCATAGTCTAGATCTCAATTCTGAAAAGTATCATTAAGCATTCTAGATCTAGCATAAGGAAATCGTCTGTTTTGCATGGCAAGTTAAAGAAAATCAGTAGGTTCCATGATCTAGATTTCATTTTCTATTTTAAAAAGATTAAATCCAGCAATCAGTGCATATTTCATTGGCTTCACAAACATCAAGCCAATATCCCAAGGAAATCTTGCTTTCCTTGGTTCCTTTTTCACCTGTTTAGCTAGTTTTCACTTAATCTTTTTTTAGTTAAGGTAGGCTGATCCAAAGGTACTCTTAAAGTGATTTTGGGCATATGTTATTCTAACATGATTTCTGTTTTTTATCAGGTGTAACAGAAAATAAAATAATCTGATGTTCAAAAGTGGCCTCGGGAGTGTTCAAATCCCCCCAGGGGTCTCCCCTTTCACTAAAATTTTAAAATTTTGGAGAGTTGTAAGATCTTGGTTTCATCCCATATAAGGACCAAGAGGCTGCTGATATTTAATTTTTCTGATATTGTAACCAATAATAATAAAATAAAATATTTTTTGAGTAGGCTCTTTCGAGCTCGCTCCCCATCCCCCCAGGGGGATCTGCGTCTGTTTCATTTTTTTGCATTTTTCCCTTTTTTCTTCTCTACTTTAGTACTGACATGCAGGATTGTATACTTTGATATAATTTTGCATTATTCCATATTTTAATTTCAAAAGTAATCATACTACTTACCCCGCGACTTCCCGATTGACCCGTAAGGGGAAAAAGATGCGTGGTAGGACTAATTAGAAAACCGGTGTTGTGTATCTTTGATTCCTTTGTCATCAATTATTTCATTAGTCATAATAAAATTAACCCCTCCTTGATTCCCCGATTGAGATCCACTTGGATCGAAAGAGGTTCCTGGAGGGTTTTCTTTTTAACAAGAACACCTATTTTAAAATTTACTAAAAATAACAAAGACTCCACTGTGTATTCTCTGTACTTAGTTGTGGTTCATCTGATCAGTCAAGCTGCATCAAAAGCACTTGAGTGACTAGAATAATTAGGATTCACTCTCCCTAAATTGACAAACCATAGGCGAAAATCCAACGCCTCGATCAAACCATTAAGGTGGCAAAATACCCAAAGGAAGCGGGAACTCCTGAAAAGTGACCTCGGGGTGCCAATCTCTGTTACACCTTCGGGTGCATTATGAACAACAGCCTCAAAGACTCCATTTAGTCCACATATTCCTTGCAAGTATCCGTGATGGTTTAGTTTTGGACATACTTCAAGTACCCCCTGGGTATATCTGGAGTCCCCTCGCCTAAGTTAAATTGCTCATCTTCTTACATAAATTTAAAATTAACCAAGATACAATTGCACAACATTCATTCCAACACTTGTAAGCACTCTTAATTGTTTTTTGACTCCATTTTCAAGGCATTAGTCAACTGTTTATTTCTTTCAATCTATATGTGATTGGGTGTCATTTTCGTGCTTACTTGTGATTATCTCATCATGTTATTTGTTGCTTACAATTGTTAAATCAAAACTCCTAAAAAACTTACTCTTTAATACGATCATCATCCTAAATAATTTTTCCTTGGTAACTTAATAGGGTCTACCCCCCTTGGCTTCGTTAAGAGTTGAGCCTAAACAGAGGAGTCAAGAACAAGGTGATAGCCTTTACTCGAGACTTGCCCCCAAGGACACACCGAGTGGCTTGAAATATTTATGCCATGCAACCTAGGTGTGTGAAAGGTGGCAACAGTATGTTCTTCCCTCGCAAACGTTTTCTCGGCAAAATGGACAGAAAAACCCAAAACAAATTGATTGTCATCATAGATTGAATATAATGCATAGGAATCTTAAATTACCTCGAGATCATGAATTTTTTATTTCAACCTATTTTCAAAGAACATATCCCTCATAGGGGCTTCGTTACACATTTCCTCCCAAAAAAATTGATTAAACACGGGGGACCTCCTTCCCTTTTTTGGAAACAAAGGTATTTTTTCTTGGAATCAAATAGGAACTTGAACATGGAAGAATATACTAAAAGGGAAAAATATGGGTTTGAGAATACTTCTCAGGTCCTTTTCCAATTAATTTATTAAGCTCTTGTCCCATCAAGCAAGGATCTGAGCATAGATCATATTTAATTCCCAATCCCATTCGCATATGAGAATAATTCCACATGAAACCAATAGAAGAGTGGGAAAACAAGAACCCTGGGCCGAGTAAATAACACCTATGATAAAACCCTCCCCATAGGCTCATCATAGTTTTACATCTTCATATGAGCCTAAGTATTATCCTCTCCCTCCAAGTATAGTAACCCTGAAAAGTTAATACCATCCAAATCCACACTTAAACATTTATTTAGAGAATCAAGGAACTCCATTATATTCATACCAATATGCATTCCATTAAACTGAGAAAGGAAAATATCAGTAGGGGTAGGACATTAAATCATACCTTGATAAGGAGATGAAGGATTTGCATCATCAACATATGCCAGGACATCGGGCTCATTGTGATTGGATTGAGAACCATCGACTCACATCTTGATACAGTCCTTCTTCATAGACCCTTCCATCAATATTATGGGGAAATTTTTTGGAGGAGCCATGGAACATCGAACGAGCAGACATGAGCTAGTAACTAGAGCATCATTAACAACTGAAACCACCACTATATGTGTGTATGGAGTCTCCACCCCTTGTCCCAATTTAGAAGGATGTCCCTTTGCCTCCTTTTTCCTCCATACCATCCTAGAAATTGAAACTTACACTGCTAAACAAAATTCCCATATGATTGGCATCGATTACATATGTTGGGTATTCCTATATAGTCCAATTTTTGTAAATGCATTATACCCCCAATATATATATGCATATCAACTGGTAAACCTTCCCTCATATTGATATCAACTAGAAGTTTTTCCACAGTCAGGATACAAGAGGACTGGAAGTTGAGGTCTACCGATAAATATACCCCCAAAGTTGAGCCAATCTTGTAAAATATATATGGAGTCCATAATTTCTCCAGAAACCCTTGGATTATTACCTGGATGGGTTGTTTGAATATATTTTCTCGATGGAAACAAAAACGATGTCCATAATTTTAACTTGATTGCAACATAGTCCCACAACCATACTCCATTTAGTAAAAGGTGGACGTCCTCTAGAGTATTTAGAAGAACCATTAGAGGAAATTTGGGGTCTAAAATGGGCCTTATAAGAAAACGCATCAACAACAAGTTCTTGTGAGTTGGAATTCAAGAACCAATAGAATTCCAATAAAATAAGTCAACCATAATGGTTGAACTGACATATTTGTCATAAAAAAACTACTTTTTTTGTTCGTATTTTTGACAGATCTCCCTGTGTGTTTACTCAAATTTTGATCAGGAGAGCTCGTTAGATGTGGAATTTGATTCCACATCCAACAAGTACCCACAATGCATACTTTTGATGGACCCCGCTACCCCAAAAACAAGAAATACCTGAAAAAAATGTGATGATGATGTCATCATCACGTTTTTTCAGGTATTTCTTGTTTTTGGTGTAGCGGGGTCCATAAAAAGTATGTAGTGTGGGGACTAGTTGGATGTGGAATCAAATTCCGCATCCAATGAGATCTCCCGATCGAAATTTGAGTAAACACACAGAGAGATATGTCGAAAATACGAACACAAAAAGTAGTTTTTTCTTTTTTCCTCCAAAAATTAATAAATATTATTTTATTATTTTAACTATTATTTTATTATTTTCCTTAAGAGGCCCATTTTAGACCTCAAAATTCCTCTAATGTCCCAACCATCCTTTTTCCATAGTGAAAACACAAGGGAAATATCCTGACTGTTACACCCAATTGGAATCCATCCAAGCCCTATAAGTTTCCATACCCATACTACATCCTTTGAAGCAACCCACCATGGTTGTCTCTGAAAGGGTGATGACCTTATACATCTTGACATCTGCACTTAGATATAAATTAATTTATGTCACCTTCCTCTTGACACAAATCCTTGTCTTTTCGCATGGAATAACCAGTGGATGTGAAGGTGTAGATACCTCCCTAGGCATTAACTCCACTGCATAACCCACATAAGTTGAAGGAGGTCCATAAATTTCAAAACATAACTAGTAAACTATCATAAATGTGCTTTCCTATTGTTAGCATGAACCCAACCAACAAAACCTCATTCGACAGGGGTTCCCACTCTGTCGACGCTCAACTCATCGTGATCTCCTTGAGCACCGGTCCAGACAGGTTTTACCCTGTCTAGAAACACCCATGAAGCGGATGAAGTCTCACCCAAGATGTTCGAGGAAGGGATGATGGAACCAAGTTTCCACAGAATAGAAGAGGACTATGGGCATCGACAATTCATCAAATTATCTATCTAACCAATCACTTGCTCAAAAATGAAACCATTCTTTTTCTTAGATCGCATCATTCATTCATCACAAAAACAACCATGTTATTGCGCAAATAGATCTAGACAAATAACATCATTTATAAGAAATAAACATCGGATCATAGATCAATGTCACACACATTCACCATTGTATTGCAGAAACAGAAAGACAGAAAGAGATAAAAAGATAATAGTAGAGCGGTTCAGATCAACATCTCTCTCATCATATTAGCTTCTGCACAATCAATCACATATTCAAAACATACAACAATTCGATTGAGCCTTGAACTCTCAATTCTCATTTCACAATATGATCCTGATTGTCTTCTATGAATTGGCAATTATATTTACAATTCTTCTTCTATTTATAGGCTTGCGCCTTTACATTCATGGTCCACTTATAACTAAATTCTAACTGATTCTATCGACTAATGACCAATATCCACAAAATATGGTCAAAAAGTACAAAAGGTGACACAAAATATTCAAAAGTAGTCTATCTTCTGCCTTGCGCGCTATCTTTGTCTTACGCGGTGTCTCCCAAGCTTGTGTAGCATTCACGATGCTGCGCAACTAACTGATCCTCATCCCCTTGCCAACAAGCCCTCAACACAATATTGTGGCTCGCCCTCGAGCCAAGTCAATTGGACATGGTGTAGTCGTTGATTTTTAGCTTGAAGTCTTCATACTGCTGAGAAATTTCTGATACCTACATTCTAATTTTCTCAACAAGGTCTTGACATCCAAGAAAATCCTTCTTTAATGGGTGCTCCACCATATTTGCATTTACTTCCTTCTTACCTTCATGCACAGCCTGCAGCGGAGTGACTGCTTTCACCCAAATTGGGCGCCAATTTCTTGGAACTTGTGAGCTGGTCATTACGCTTTCACTGGCATTCCTGAGCCTTTTCGACTCGTTGTTGTAGCTCCTTTAACTTTGTTGACCTTGTAATCTGAACAATTGGTGGCATTGTCCTCAATGCCATCTTCAGTGTCACCAACTGGCCCTCAGCTTCCTACAACTGCTCCAACTATTCATCATGAGTGACACTACCCAAAAATTGTGTCATCGCCTCAGTAATCTTTTTGGCATCTTGCTTCATTTCTTCAAACTGTGCCCCCTATCTCATTGATGGAACCCTTTCATTCTGCAATCTGCTTGGATGGTGTGTATGGGTAGACCAAAGCATTCAAAATGATGTTGTCTAGCTGGAGCTACGTGATGACTTCTCCAAGTCACTTTGCCTTTGCGACTGCATCAAACTCCGCAGTGCTTTAATGGATGTACTGGTAGGCATCTGTAACGGCTTCTTCCACCTACCCCTGACTAGAAAAATATTGTGCCTACTCAACAACAAGGCGATCGGTTTATTTCTTTAGTTCTGTGATCTCTTTTGTAGTCTTCGCCTTAAGCTCCCCATGTGCCTTCTTCAGCACCTCGATTTCCTGTGCTTTGTCTGTCATCAATGTTTCCTTTTCATGGCGCAATTCCTCTACCTCTCTCTACAGCGTCTCTTCCTCCTCTTGCGATCGAAGGTACTGGTCATTGATCTCCTTCTATCAATCGACCAACTCCTAGTTGGTGACCCACTCTATGTGTACTAAGGTATGGGTGGACAACTTATTAATATCCACCGTGATGCTCTGCAGTTGCTGTAGTGAGGATTTCACATCTTCTCATCCAGCGTTGATTGCAGGGAGGGGAACCTGAACATTCTTAGCTCGTGGCTCAGTGCTAATCGATGCATAGTCCTGCATAACTACACTCTCGGGTGCTCTTCTTGAAACTGCATTATATATGGAGTCTAACTTGGTGCATCCCTCTGCAAAGCCTTCCTCAGTGGACGTCCTCATCTCTTTGCTGCAGTATCAGATGAGTTAGTGACAGCCTTAATAAGCCGCTATAGTTGTGCCTCCATCGCGGATTTGGTACTACTGCTCGCATCCTACTCCATTCGTCTCTTAGTCCTTATCTACTTACAAATGCGGTGTGCCTCTGGGTCAGTGGGTGTCTCTATCGATGACTCGCCATCGAACTCGTGGTGACTCTGTTGGTTAGATCCTCGTACTAGATCATTGGGTGCATCTACTTGTGGGCCTATTGATACTTTATTGGTGCTAACTGACTCTCACCATGTTGCAGGCCAGTCATCAATTTCTACCTCCAATTCCTCATCCGTCACCTTATAAGACATGGGTAACCATTGTTTATCTAGGTTGCATTGAGCTTGCAAATTAATGGTGTGTGGTCCAATGGCGAACTGAGCAATCCTCCGATATTTGGTTGCGGCCTCATTGGATAGTCGAGTAACTTTGACAGTTGTTGCTTGCAGCGCTTCCCAGTATACCAAAAAGTGGATCGCGCAATCCTCTTTCCTATTAGGCTCCTCAACCCACCACAAGTTTTGATACCTTGCGCCTTTGCATACCTTAACAAATTCTATTTCCATCCTTTGGTAGTCCTTTGGCTCCATCTAAGCCACTAATGTGATGAGGATCAATAGCCAGCTATATGTGAAAGGCCTCTCTTCGGCCTAAACTACTACCGCATCCTCTATCAATTCGTTCAGCAAAAAGAGGGAATAGTTCATTTGTACCCCTTCTATTCATTGTTCTGCACACACAATCACCCCCGAAGTGCACTAGATGGGGAAATTCTTACAGACAATCTTACTTGCTAATATCCTAGCATTGATACGTACCATGTGGTCATTGATGTTATCAATACGATACGCTTTGTTGTCGCACTGCAAGTCATACTTCAACTTCAACCGTGTAGCAAGCCGCTTATCATTATCCCTACCTTTGAAGTATTGTGATGGTTCTGGCCCATCCTTTGCCAACCTTGTGATCTCTGAAATCATGTCTACAATGATTGCAACTGGCGTATCCAACCACAATGTCCCTCCATGAAAGAAATACAAGAGTTGCTTGACACAGGCAGTTGCTTCATTTATCCACTCAAATGGTGACATGTTCATGATCCCTTGCAACCCAGCTTTATCCGACCCCTACTCCCATGGCTGGGGGATACGCACTATGGGCCCTCCTACGACCGAAGGTAATGAATCATAAGGCTCATTTGCTACATCCTGTAATGCCAACAGGTCATGGTCCTCATACTTCATCTTCATCAGTGCTGGGACAATATCGATGTTGCACACCATCCCTTTTGGTAGTGGTGGCATCTTCGACCGATACTTCTGGTTCTTGGTGAGTTGTTGGGGCCTTGTACTAGGTCAGGTTGGAGCGATTTAGCCTGGGATGTCCTTAACAGAGACCCTGGTGCGAACCGTTGATTATACAGTACCAGAGCTAGATGGACCCATCTGGGTGGCTGCCTCTTTCTGCGCTCTTATGGATGTTCGTGGCTGCCTCTTTGTCGGTGGTGGGGAGCTTTGCTTCTTCCCTCGCTGCTTATTCATCGAGATAGATGATTATCTGACCTGCATGTTACCAACTTCTTCAATAATCATAACCAGTCTGATTAGTGAGTCCCTCTCACTAGAAATATCTACCCTGTCGTGGTTATTCTGAATCCCGCAACACTTCCCCATGGTCGTGACGCACTCTCTTCTTCACTCTACAGCTCTCGCAATTCACTCAACAGCGCTGGAACTCAATTCCACTTCAACACGCTTTGAAACTTAGCTTATCACAGTGGTGCTTTCAACCTTCATCAAGCACCTTTTTATAGCATCCAATCAATCCCTCATAATCATTACCAAATCAATCGCGGCCATCATGACCAAATCATGCATTAAATGCCTGAATCTGTCGTCGATTCTGTCAACCCAACGGTCGGATCTGCCATCAATATGTGTCACTTCAACAAGCGTCGTCGGTTAACTGTCTTAATTGTGCTTCATTTATTACTGATTTGACTATGTTGTGACCCTGTAGATGTTGCGATGGATCTTCCTAACTACGCTACTGACTCCCCTACTTACGCATCCACTTCCTCCTAGTGCCCCCTTCCTTTCGCTATCTAGTCCTCCTATTTTTTTTATTTTTTTTCATGGCGTAGTGCCTCAAGCACTATGCAACTCTGGCCCTATCCTATAGGACTTCATTTGGCTACCATTCACCAGTTTTAGCAGCACCGCTCCATCTAATTGCTGTAGTTCAAATGCTCCCCCGGAAGTAATGGAATTAACGAGATATGGACCTAACCAATGCATTTGTAACTTACCTACATGCTTCAGTAACTTGCTGTCATATAGTAGCACCAAATATCCTTGCTGAAACTATTTATTCTTTATGTGGTGATCATGCCAAGCCTTCTATCGAGCCTTCTCGACTCACTGATGGAACCCTACGATAAAGCAATCCTCTTCAAGTTGTATCAACTACACCACACGCTCCTCTAGTGTTGTTGCATCATCCATGCCTATCGCGGCAGCAATGTGCAGACTCGGAACAATGTATTCCATAGGCATGACTCCCTCTTGCCTAGATACCAATTTCAATAGTTTTTTCCATGTAAATCTCTTGTAAGTGGTACGATATACCCACAAGATAGCTGGAATATTCAAATCCTAGTCATCTCAATTAGCATTACATACATTTGTAAGTGCATGGTCCAAGATCTTGTTATATGCTTCTACAGTCCCATTCTCCTATCGATGATATGGTGTACTTTTCTTTTGAGGCATATGCAACTCCTCCATCGGCACTCTTACTGTGTGGTTGATAAAATGGTTACTCTACTCGCTCATAAATATCTTGGGGCATCCAAACCATGTCATGATGTTGTCAAATAGAAATCTTGTTGCTGTCGCAGCGGTGCAATCCACGACTGGTGCAGCCTCTGCCCATCGCGTCAAGTAGTCTGTTGTTTTGTTTATGTACCTTGTACCAGTTCACTTCCCTAGTGGGTTAATTGGTCCCACAAAATCCACACCCCATTTATTAAAAGGTTGCAAGGTTACCTGGGGTACTAGCAGCATCTCATCCCGCAACGATGGTTTTCCAATGTGTTGACAGACATCGTAGCTCCACGCATAATCTGTCGCATCATTATGTATGGTGGGCCACCAGAGCCCTGCGTGAAGCACCTTTATCGTAGTAGCTCGTCCTCTATAGTGTCCACCAACAACTCCTACATGTGCTTCTTCCAAAATCTGGCCTTGTTCATGTGGTAGGACACACAGTCGCAAAATCTCATATAGGCCAAGTTTGTGTAATTTCCCAGCAATCAATTAAAAATCCCAAGCCTTGACTACCAACTGCTTCTTCTGGCTTGTTGAAAATTCCTCCGATGTGACTCTTGTCACCAAGAACTGGATTATTTGGTCATAATAGTCATCCACTATGTCGACTCTGAACAGTTGTGCATCTAGAAGTCCCTCTTTAATGTTTTTTGGTTCTTCACCTGTCTCGATCCGAGACAAATGGTTAGGGCCAGCATTCAAGTGACCGAGCTTCACAATTATATCAAAATCAAATGCCTGATAGAGAAGTAGCCAGTGATGTATCTTCCCCCCCAACATAGGCTTATTGACCAGATACTTCAAATCAGAATGGTCAGTAAACATCTTAAAATTCCCACCTAAGAGGTAATGCCTAAATTTTTGTAGCACATATACCATCGCTAGACCTTCTCTCTCGGTGGTCATATAGTTATTCTCAGCAAATGACAACTTCCGACTAGTGAAAGCGATCGGGTGATCAAGATCTCCTTCCATTGGGTACGCGAGCACTACTCCTAGCGTGACAGATGATGTGTCGACATGAACGTGGAACTCTTTGTTCCAGTATGGGAACACAAGTATGGGAACCGAAGCCATCCTGGCCTTCAGTGTGTCGAAGCTTCCTTGACATTCTGGACTCCATACAAATGTAGCATCTTTCTTCAATAGTTTCTCCATAGGGGCTGTAATCGCAGCATATCCTCTGATGAATTTGCGAAAATACCCAGTGTACCCTAGTGCCGCCCTGATCATATTCACATTTTTTGGTGGTGGTAATCTAAAAATAAGCGCTATCTTTGCAGGGTCAACCAACAATCCTTGCTTGCAAACAATGTGGCGCAACAATATCCCAAATGGCACCCAGAAAATAAACTTCTTGGAGTTCAGCGCGATCTGATGCTGGCGACACCTTTTCAGCATCAGTCGCAGGTTTTCCAAATGATCCTTGATTAGACCATACACTGTCCAATCATCCATATAAAATTGTAGTAACTTCTGAATGAAATATTTGAATGCAGGGACAACAACCTAGGAAAATATTGCAGGTGCATTCTTCAACCCAAAAGGCATCACTGTGTATTGGAAACAGCCCCATTCAGTGACAAATGTTGTTTTATGTCAATATTATTTGGTGATTCTTATCTGGTGGTAGCCAAAAAATCCATTTGTAAAAGAGTACATCTCTTGACTGCCTACTCCTTCAAGTACTTCATCTATGGATGGTGTCGAAAATGGGTCATGCATACATGCATCATTCAACTTTCTAAGGTCAACACGGATTCGAACTTCATTGGTTTTCTTGTCTTGGACCATTATAGGACTGATCCATTTCGATTCTTCTATTGGCTTGATGATTCCAACATCGAATATCCTATCTAATTCAACTTTAACCTTCTCCTTGTACCACGGATTCAAGCGGTATGGCCTCTATCTTGCTGGTTTTGCATCAGGCTTTAATGGAATCTTCATCTCTCCTAGATCACCCAGTATGCCTTTAATTTCAGAGAATTTGGTTGGAATCATATCTTGAAATTCATGCAGCAGATCCGTGATCTTGGCCATGGTCTCCTCATCCCAGTAGTCCCCAACACTTGCAAACTTTGGGTTCTCCTCCGTCCCAATCTTAACCTTTCTAACCTTCAAAAACTAATTCATGGGGTTAGTCGGTATATCTGGTGTTGTGACATCCCTACTCCCTTTTGTTTATGGAATATTGATATTCTGTAGCTCGTCATCATCCTCAGGTTCACCAGATACATTATAACATTCCATCATCGACTGCTTGTGGCAATGCGCATGTGGGTCCACTGGATATGCGATCGGCACTACTTTTAATGCCACATCCCATGTTGATCTGAAGTGCATTTTTTACATCAGGATTGGAATATGCGAAAATAAATGTATGAGAAAAGCAAACCGTCAGCTCCTCCCAAGTGGTTATTTCTCTGTGTAACTCTGTTGATATATACCATGATATTGGCATTTCATCCAAGGTTTCAATAAAGACATGGACCCATTCATCCTGTGGTCACAATTCCCACAATGTTTGGCATTCCATAAAATGGCTGCTAGGGTCATTCCTCCCATCATACTTCCTAGTGTGATACATTTGTGTGTCACCAAAGCGAACTGTCATCAACCGTCGACACTGATTCACCCACCAGCGTGTTGGAGTAGCCTTTAGTGCTTCCTCAAGTGCCAATAGTCACTGCGGTTCTGATACATTTTCTTCAAACTTCATCAAGAACCTGGACATCTCAGGTAGCCCTTCGTAAATTGGTAATTCAACGATCTTAGTCGTGACATGGTACATCGACTGTGTGATCAACCCACACTTCCTGAATGATACCTCGTGCATGTGGTTTTTCTAGTTCTCTAACGCATCATCAGAGTCAAAAGACATAGAGCTAGCACTGCACCAACCAAGTTCTTCGTCAGCAGTTGGATGGATGTAATCTTCAGAGATGTTGTAGGCGTGATCCCATCCTCTGACAAATTCATCTTTCACTAGTTCAATATATCTTCATCCTTCAATTGGATCCATAGGAGCGATGAATATGATGTCTTGATTCTCAAATGTCATCATCCACTTCTTGAAGTTAATCACTGCCATACTGTCACTGGCCCATCCTATTCCCAGCAATGCAGGATAGGAGACTCCCCCATCCACAACTTCACTTATGTTGAAATCAGCATAGGTCTTCATACCTTCAACATCCACAACCAAGTTCGACACACGTCTAATTGGTTGCACTTTGGAATGATTAGCCAATCCCAACTATATGGGGGACCAACCCAATGTCGGCCTCCTCATATTTTTCCAAGTTTGCTTTGTCAAAATATTCACATCCAAGCCCAGATCCAAAATGACTAAATCTACTTTATAGTCTCCGATTTGAATATTCATGCGCATTTCTTTGCCCATCTTTTTCTTGTGTAAAGAGTTCACCGCAGATTCCTTCCGCTCCGTACTCAGGCGGTGCAACAAATGTTCAATCTCGACCAAAGCATCAGGATCTCTTTCCAGTGAGAGATAATTTTCAAATAAGTGCTGCAAGGTACCATGATGCCGCGATGGTCCTTCCTCCAATGAAGAATCAAAAGTAGAAGGCATTTCATAGATAGGTGACTTACCAATATTTCTTCCGATCACATCCCGAGATTCAAAGAATGTATCATTTTCAGTTGTGATATCAAATGACACCTTCTTCTTCCCAGCCAAGCATACCTGCGGGTAGGGTCAATCCTATATGGTCGTCGTACCTCCGTGGGTGACAATTGAAAAGTCAACATCCTCTATTCTGGGCTCTCCTGATATCGTCGTAACTATCGATCCTTGACCTTGGTTCATCAACGGATTTTGGTTCAATGGTGGATTCTGATTTATTGGCGGGTTCATTGGTTGATTCACAGTCCGAGTCTGAAGTGGAACTAGATTATGAACCTGGTTTTGCAACTGATTCTGGTTTTGTAGCAAATTTTTATTCTGCAATTGATTTTGATTCTACAACTGAGGAATGTTCTTGGCCTGCCATCTTGTGATTAGCTGTGGGAAGTTCTCGACAATATGATCAATGGCAGTACAATATGTACATCAACACTGTAAGTGTGGGAAATCTCTCTAGTAATGTCCAAATACCACAAAATTGTAACACTGGACAAGTCCGCGACCTCGTCCTCCTCCTCTTCCTCAGAATCCTCCGTGGAATCATCCTTGATGTTGGTACTGCGGCTAAGCCATTTTCTGTGGCAGGGGATTTGGTTGTTTTTTAACATAGTGTGTTTCTTTTTCATACTGTGGTTGTGACGAAGCCATCGACATATGGGTATATTGTGGTTGTGGTGCAAATTGTGGTTGTGGAGCAAACTGTGGTTGTGGATGCGACGAAACAAAATGCATTTGTGGTGGTGGTGTTTATTGAGATTGAGGTGCTGGCTGCACCACCTGCTGCGGTTGTGATTGCTGTAGTGCATGAGGATATTCTCCCTTCACATAGTATGAGTCATATGTCCTTTCCTGGAGTAATTCATAAGCACAACAGTCTTTGTCTTCATGCCCGAGTAAGCGACAAAAAGTGCAGTATAAGCACGTCGGTTTCAATACCATCTTCTACATGTAGCTACATTCTTCGTGTTGATGTCCATATACCTGGCATATGTGAAACCACGGTACACTACCACAGCTTAGTGGGTTCAAAGCCCTAGATAAGAGATAATTTTTGAAGTCAAGGCAAGTATCTTTGGTGTGTCCATCTGCGCGACAACGAGTGCACCAAAGATCTTCATGATTTTCTTTCCCTTTCTTAATGTATTGTAGCTGAAGTGTCAGTTTCGCTAGCTGTTCCTAAATTTGGTTCATAGTAGCTACACTCTCTCCAATGGGTGAAGCTTCCAACTCCATGGCAATCTCCAGGGCCTCGCTCTGGGTTGGAATCTTCTGCTACATTAGTGGTTTTCGTATATGAGGTACTAGCGCTAAAATGAACCATTCTTTGTGCTGAACATCGCTCATATCAAAACTGAATCATGCCATTAGTGTTTGAAACCCTTGGTTGAAGTCCCAAATGGTCTCATTCGAAAAAAAATTAATCTCTTTCAACTCAGTAATATACTGTGCTTCAGACTTCGGTTTTCAGAATTCTTCAATCAGTCCTCTCCTAACTTCATCCATCATTTTTGTAGGAGTCCTCGTAGGAACTTGTATGAATTTCATATACCAATCTAGTGCACGACCCCGAATAGTAGTCACCATTTGGCCTTTCTTAATGTCATCGTTTGTGGCCTGTTTGACAGTCCATACTGCCTCGCAGAGGAACCAATAATGCTTGGGATCATCAGTCCTGTTTCCATGGAACAAAGGTGATTGTGTATCATCACCCACAATCCTGGACCTTCTTCCTACAGATGTTGATCTACTACTAGAATGTTGGTGACATGTTGGTCAAGTTGCCTTGGAATTTGTGTTTCTTCCCAAATGTGGAGTAGTGCACAAAGGCATGGGTACGTTACTGCTGGGGTTTGATCTTACCATTGTTTTGGGCATAGTCTGGTTCTGGTCGTCCTTTTTGTCACTGTAGGGTTGCTTCGTCCTATGTGGTCTTCCTTAATGGTCTTTCATTTCGATTGCAGTAGGACCTTCCCCTATCCTCTACCTCTTCTCTTGTTGAAACCTTGCTCCTCCCCTTGTAATACCACTTTCTTCTTCGACTTCCCTCATAGTCTCATCGAAACTTGCACCCATCTACCCCTTATCTTCCTAATCGTCTCCCCCCTTTCTTCGCGATATCCACTTCCTCCTCACACTGGAGTTATACTACTCGAGGTGCATTTTTAGTATACCCTTTTCACAAACAAGCATCTTAATTGACAATTGTAGAGACAACAAGAACCTTCCTCTGGGTCCGTTGAAAAAATCCCTTTCTGCTTTGTTGTAGGAATTGGTAGTGCCGACTACAAATTTAGTAATATATCCTTCTAAGATACTATCCATCCAGACCTCAACAACTTGCGATGCTCTGTTGTCAGTTTCCTATAGTTCCTGGATCAATTTAGGGGTCCAGTATGTTGGCTCTCCTCCTTGGAAATTTGTTTTCTTATACGTGAACTATGCCAACCACTCGTACAGTATAATGGGAAACTCACAAAAAAAATACTCATGAGGACTGTCGTGTATGTATATTTCCAACCACTTTTCCATCGTCAGTCCAGGGTTCTGATTTTCTGCTTCAGCAAATTCTCGTAGCTTTTGATCAAACCAATCTTTAATTTATGGTTGCGTCAGATGCCACATATCCTCCTCTCAGTCGCAACAAGCTCCCGTCAATAGAACCATTTGTTGGCACAACCCCCAACCAACAAAACCTCAGTCAACAGGGGTTCCCACTCTGTCGACGCTCAACTTTTCACAATCTCCCTGAGCACCGGGCCACACAGGTTTTACCCTGTTCAGCAACACCCGCGAAGCGGATGAAGTCTCACCTGAGATGCTAGAGAGAGGGCTGATGGAACCAAGTTTCCGCGGAATGGAAGAGGACTATGGGCATCAACAATTCATCAACTTATATATCTAACCGATCAATTGCTCAAAAATGAAACCATTGCTTTTCTCATATCGCATCATTCAATGATCACAAAAACAACAATGTTGTTGTGCAAACAGATCTAGCAATAAACAAATAACATCATTTATAAGCAGTAAACATTGCATCATAGATCCATGTCACACACATTCACCATTGTATTGCAGAAATAGAAAGACAGAAAGAGATAAAAAGATAACAGTACAGCGGTTCAAATCAACATCTCTCTCATCATATTAGCTTCTGCGCAATCAATCACAGATTCAAAATAAACAACAATTCAATTGAGCCTTGAACGTGCTTGAACTCTCAATTCTCATCTCACAATATGATCTTGATTGTATTCTATGACTTGGAAATTACATTTATAATTCTTCTTCTATTTATAGGCTTGCGCCTTTACATGCATGGTCCACTTCTAACTAACTTCTAACTGATTCTATCGACTACTGACCAATATCCTCAAAGTATGGTCAAAAAGTACAAAACGTGACACAAAATATTCAAAACTAGTCTATCTTCTGCCTTGTGCGCTATCTTTTTCTTGCGCAATGTCTCCCAAGCTTGTGCAGCATCCGCGATGCTGTGTAACTAACTAATCCTCAACACCTTACCAACACGCAGATGCTGCGCAACTAATTGATCCTCAACCCTTTTCCAACACCAACCACCCCCACATCCTCTAGAATGGGATTGAAACAACTCGAATGCACCACATTTTGCATAAATATAAATCTATTGTTCCCATCAACCTTCTTTAAAAATGAGAAGGAAGGTTCATTAATGTGAGCAGAAGCCAAAGATAGCACTCCTCTAGCTGAAAAATAAAACAAACGTCGAGAGACAAGGGGGGGAAGTCGGTAAGGGAGGACATATTGTCACCGAAAAACAAAATAGGAGCAACACCTTTCGAACCCCCGGAATCGACCCTCATTGAATCACTTCCAAAATGATTCTCCATTGAAAATACCTTCACTTTCCATGTGTCCTCGAAATGTCAGGGCTCATCGTCATAAGCAATAAAAAAAAACTAAACTATTACAATGAGGAGGCCTGAATGACTATTGTCATAATGTCTCTAACAAAACCTTAAATGCGTCCTTGGATCCTCCACTAAAACACAAGACCTGATAACAAGAGGGAGACAAAGAAAATCATCACCACAAACAACAGGGATCAACCCCTTAGAGGAGAAACTCCTTGAAACCATTCACATTCTCCATGGAAGAAAACCGAGAAATTAGGGTTTCTCACAAAAATGATAAGTTAGGGTTTCTAACATAGTCGACAAAAATGATAAGTTAGGGTTTCTAACATAGTCGAGAAGTTCAAGAAGACAATATTGACAAATAAAGCTTCTTTATGTAAATACTATGTTGTTTCTATGTTCAAAAATCTATTAAAAAATGTGTTTTGTCATAGATATTTTCTAGATATATGCAAACCTATTCAATAATGGATATTGTGTTGGAGATTTTAAAAGTTAAAGAAAAGTAGTTTATTATATAATGTTATGATTATTTATATTCTCTAATGTTATTTACTATGTTGATATAAGTTTATTTACATTTTAATTTCTATCTTTAAAATGAGTTGTAATAATTGTGTTGATGCTTAACTACATCAAAATTGATATTTTAGTGCAGATTGAGCTCACAGACATACAAAGAGATAGGTCAATACTTATATTTTTGTATTGTTCATATTCATATTTTTAAATGCAACAAGTAATTTAGAAATAAATACTTGTTTAACCATCGTTTTTCCTTCGTCGCGTGAGTAACTCAATTGATTTCATCCTGGTTCTAGAATCTTTGACAACCTACACATAGATCAAATAATGTTCCTCATTTCCAGGGATTTTTTTTTCAACAAAAAAAAATGATTTCTTGATATTCTATTGAATCAAAGAAATATATCCCAATACATAGCAATACATAGAAATACGGCTTTCAATCCACTACACAAATATCAATGGAGACAAAAGGAAAAATGAATTTCAATCCACCGCTCAAAGATAATTAAAAAAAAAGATGAGAATTCTAGCCATCTGGAATCACAAACCTTCACTAGACTATCTAATAATAGAAAAGACGTTCACAATTACCAACATCCATCCATGCTAAGTGGATGGCATAACAATACAACATAACAAACCAAACAGATTCACCTTCGAAGACTATCATTCTAGGAAAAAATACTATTTCTTTATGAACAATGACATCATCCACTAATTCTTCAAACGAGATCATTCCTTCAGGAGAGTACTGTGCACACTTAGATAGACCATCAACTTCTTAGTTAAATTCCCTATAAATAATAGGTAAAATAAATGTTGGAAAAAGAAGGAATAAGATGGATTATCCTTTTACTTCAATAATCCGGAGTGAGCAACTTCAAGTTGAAATTACCATTTTCCTATTGAATGACGACTTGTGAGTCACTAAACACTTGTAAAGAGTCAATTCCAATCAACCAAGAAAATTTGAGCAAATCCCTCATTTCCAAGATTATCAATCCAAATAATCAATAAAATTCACAGAATATAACACCCTTCCTATCTTTAGGTAAATCAAACCCCTACTAATCTTATTCTTTGTACATGATAATAATTGTCAAAATACACAAGAATTGGGTGATGGGGGTGAATTATATCTATATTATTAATTAAAAAAGTAACAATTAGTGTGCACCTAAGCCTTTTTGTAGCACCTCCTTCACCAAAGCGTGGGTCCTCTCATCCTTGGCCACATGTAATCATCTCTCCATTAATGGAATCAAAGTAGCCAAATGATGTCTAAATAACCTTTATATAAAACTCAATTACTACTTGGAGAGCCAAAGTCTCGTTCTACTCAAACAAAGAAAAAACTAGGGAAAAGTGAAAAACATGCACGACCTCTAGTTGTACCATGTGCAATTTTCACTTCCCTACAGTATTATAAAGGTTCCCAAGGGTTTAACATCGAATACTCATGACTCGGTCACGACTATTACTAGGAAAACCAATGAGCATGTGGTAAAAGCTAAATTTTAAAAAAAAAAATAGAGATGCAATGTCATCCTTCGAATAAAGAGTGTGGGTATCCTAACTCATCTATCTCAATCAAGGGTAGCCAAATATAAGTTTAACATATGCTCTGTTATGTGTGAGGTTAAAAGATTAGTTGATGGTCAAAACACATTATAAAGTGGAGAGTACTTTGACAAGTGAGCAAAGGAATTAGGCTTATAGACTAAGGATCAAGAATGTGCCTACAAGGAAAATACCAAAGTATTAGATGAAAAAATATTTTTGAGGCAATCCATAGCCATGCTCAAGTGTAAAACAAACATGGCCACCACATCAAATACATTACAGATCCATGAAGTATATAATATGAAAACGCATGGCCACAAAATAATACATAGTGGATTCATGTTAAAACAAGATCGTATCCATGAGAAAATACATAGTGCATTTACATCTTGATGTACATTAGAGGAACAATTAGAATTGTTAAAAGTGCAAACTTGGTCCTCTTAGGTACCAATAAATAAGTGGTACTATATAATAAACTTGAGAGGTAGCAGCCAAAAGGAATGTCACCACCACCCAAGGTATTCAAGCTAAACCCACTACAAGTATGAATGTAACCCATATGAATAAATGATCTAAAATTGAACATGGGAAAAACCATCTGATCACTAGTCATTGATACACATTGTCACTTGATAGAGGTGTGGCAACCCACAAATGATGGTAATGGAGACCACATTACTGAGTACATTCTAACAAGCGTGAATATATATGTTGATTTCAAGCACTTGCATAATCAACCAAACAAGGATAATTAATGTATATACACTAGCATATGTGAGGGGACTTGCCACAAGGATTGAATGCAACAAGGTACTATAAAAGTATTTAAATCTACTTCCTAGAGTAACAAGTTGTAGTCAATAGGAATAAATTTGTTGGAAGGAGGTCATTGAGGGACCCATCATCAACCAATGTGAATTAGAAATAGGAACATGAGTTGATTTCTTGGACAATAATGTGATAGAACATACCACAAAGTACAACTAGGCCTAGGAAGGAAAACATGGATAATTAATATATTTGAGCAATGGCTAACATATCTTATAGACTTCCCTTGAACATTAGCATGATACAATGATGACTTGGTAAACAATTGAAATCAAAACTGGCCAATGATAAAAACCATTAATTTGAAAGGCATTGATGTATGCTCTATAAGGATTGGAAGAATAATTGATTGGAGGAGTGAAAACTCGCAATCAAGGTACAACTCCCAAGGAAGTACTAGAACCTAACTGTAAGAAACTAACTCAAAACCAGTTCTTTGTTCAAGGGTTACAAAAATTGATAGTTGCCACTTAAATAATGAAATCACAAATATCTAAATTATTTCCCCTCTCTTCTTGTTGTCATTTTCATGTTATATAAATCTGGGGAAAAAAATAAAAATGCTAGAATATAGTGGAGGAGATTAATGTCATAAGGCATGCAACTACTTTCCAAGCACATTGAACATATCTATGCAAAGAAAGTAAAAAAGTTACTAGGAAATTTGTGTACACTCATAAGTCAGTTTCCTTTAGGGAAAAGTGTAGAAATGCATAAGAAACTTATGCAAATGGTGAGCAATGAAAGTGAAGGAAATAGTGATAATATTAATGAAGAAAACTACAATAGAGAATTATGCACAAGTGCACAAGCAACAATAAGCAATGTAGGTGCAAATTGACAAAATAATGGGATCCCACTAGGAAATAACTAGAAAAATGAGAATGAAGCATGCAATTTCAAACTCAAAGTCATGGCGATGCTAATGGGGATCTCATTCCCACACAAACAATTACCACGGGCACTAAATAACAAGAGATGTACTAACTAGAGTAGCCCATGATGGGTATGAAATACAAAACAAGTTGTATATTAGTAGTAGATATGGATTCATAATGTGACAACTTGAATGGGTTCGACCCTAAGGCATAATGCTCAAAATAAATAAGGTTAACAATGAAAAATGTAAGGCAAGAACCTAACACTACATGTTGAGTTCAAAACATTTACCTCTATAAGTCGTGAATGTTGATACATAAAAACCCCAAATATTCATCTCTTTAATCCAAAAATTGTCAAAACACCTTGTCTAGAGGTCAAAATAAATGATAAAATGCATCAAAGTTAAAATCTGCACGAAAAAGGGATTAAAACTTTATGTTTGTGCCACAAATTAGAGGGAAAAAATGGGTTAAATAGGTTAAAAATAATGCATTTTTACCATTTTAGATGTGAAATTTTTTCCATAGTGGAGAAAACCCATCTTGCCCCAAAATTCTAGGTGCAAATTCGAGGAGTGTCTACTAACAAAATTTTGCATGATCTGCACTAGGTATTCCCTCACCTTGTATTCCCCCTTTTCATCCATTTGAAATCCAAATTTTATGGATTTCTAGTGGATGTCAAGCCTCATTTTAAGTACACATGTGCATTCTTGGGTTTGGAATTGTATAGGCATGAGTAGGAAACCCTCCTCATTGGTTTATAAGTAAAAACTTACGGTCAGTTTCCAATGTCCACAAGAAAAAATGCAACCATGCCCTAAATTGTAAATAATGCAAAATTCTTGAAATGCCACTAACTTTTACTTGTTTTATAGAGATTGTTAATCCAAACATCATGATTGAATGAAAGGAAAGAGAGCATGAACGAGTTGATAATGAAACCTTAAGGGACCAAGCCACACTTCATGCCCTTCATGATAATGGGATCCTAAAATTCTTCAAGAGGATGAATATGTGGAGCCGGGTGGTGTTGCTAGAGAGGCTTGTTACGTACTTGGATGTAGATGACTAGGTATTTAGGATTATCCACAATACTTTGCATCTAGATGTTGAGGAAATTATTTCTTGACGGGGATATCCTATTGAGGGTTGTTGGTAGTCCTAAATAAGGCGGTAGAGATGGAGATACTACTACGATGATATAGTACATCTATACTTATTATGAAACATGGACTCGAAAATGTAGTAGTTAGTTGCCTACTTAATCCATTTAGGACCTAAGTCTCAATATGATTATGATTTTGATTAGCCGGATTATAATATTTACTACCTCCCATATCAACTCCTGAGACTTGATGCAATATTTCATTGACTATCAAAATCCCATTATTTATGACTGGTGTTAAAGATTGGTGGTCAACACATGGGATCCATTAACTACATGTAGTATAGGGAGGAAAAACAATTTGGTTATGCTAGCATTTTTTGCTCATTATTTCTTGAGAGAGTGTCAACCATGCATCCTCACATTTCTACTCCTTTGACTAGACTCGAAGAGCACAAGATGCAAAGATGGATTGACCTCATGTCGAAGCTTTGAGGAGGATTCCTCATGATTAATTTTGGGAGGGACTTATTTGACTAGTGTTGTATGCCGATTGCACACCAGCAGCAGAAATATTCCGAAAGCTGTCTCCTCACTTGAGAAAGTGAGAGAGGTGTGACCTTGGGGGAAAGCACAGAGCTAGGTACTGTCACCTACTCCTAGCTCCTCCATTTAGGCTAACTCCTAACGAAGCCAAGGGGGGTAGTCCCTAACAAAGAGTTTTCTATGGCTCAATGTTTAAGTTAAGTTTTGGATGTTTTGGATGTGGATGGGTGTTGTTTAGGAGTTATTGTGATTTAAAATTATTAATATTAAGGGGATGATGATTAATTAAAGCAATCCACGTTGCTAACAAGAGATCACACATATAAGCAAAGATTCTAGACTTATAACTTAAGCATTCAAATATAATCAATTGAAATGGACCATAGAAAGTTGATCAAGATAGAAAATTAATCAAATATAACAAAGGACCAGTGCCTTATGGAGTCAAATAAGCGCATTAAATAAAGTATAGGAATTAAGCTAGTGAGTATTAGGTTTTGCAAGTGCTCTTGGTAGATTTTAAGAGTTTTTTGTTTGTGATCTTCACTTATGGTGGCTGGATGTGCTAACCGGTAATACCTTCAGTGGCTCTGTTCGAAGACATGACGGACCTGTGTGGGGTCAAAGGTAAGTGTTCAATAACTTAACTACCAGTGCCCAGATTAGGTAGCCCGACACCCACACTTGGAATTTGCCCACATGCCTCGGTATTTATTGAACAACGTCGGTGCGTTGGTTATGGGGAAAAGTTTTAGTTAAGTTCCTCTTGTGGGGTTTAGAGATCCAATGTCGTTTCTGGGTATTCCGATCGAAGATCAATCAGAGCATACTTCGGCAAGGAGGGAAGGGGGTTAATTAATTAAAGGGATGTGAGTTGCGAATTTTATTAAGTTAATTAATTAAAACTCTCCGACAGAGAGCGCTCTTGACCTAGTCTTATGACAGTGGTTCAAGAGACTTAGCTAATCTATATGCTTGATGCAAGGATATGCAGTGGGAATTCTCTCCGATAGAGAGTGCTCTTGACTTGGATTATGGCAAGTTCAAGAGACTTTCAAGATTAATTGTTTAACTTATTAAACAATGAAAAGACGACTCTCCGATAGAGAGCACTCTTGATCTACAAAGTGAGATTCAAGATATTTCTACTATAAACAGTTGAATTACTTATGAAAGATACAAAAAATTAAAAGATGAAGTAATCAACCTAGTTAATGAAACAAAATGGGCTAATCTAACAATTAGTATCTACTTTGCAAGAAAAATGAAACTACTCTAATTACTCGAAATAAATCTAAGCTAAGAACAAAAAACACTCTTCCCCAAATGGGGAAGAAAAACCGAGTATGGGAGGCCCTATCCCACTTAGCCTTGTTTTATTAATGAATTACAAATGCCTTTGGAACTTAATCCTTGTCAGGACTTTGAGAAGTAACTTAAGTAAAAATGAAAAAGTCTTATGAGTTTGTACAAAGGAGAATGACTTCTTTTTTGGCTTTGGATCCTTGTCTTTGGATCTAGCTCTGCTTGCTCTTTCTTGTTTGGTTTTGCTTTTGGTTCACCTGTGGATAAGAGCTCTAAACAAGGACTAGTGAGAGTGTTAGGAAACCAAATTTAACCTGTGATTCGAAAAGATTAAGTGGATGAGAATACAAGTGCCTTATGAGATGAAACAGGAGATCAAAACAATGGAATGAGACCCAAAATCAAAACATGGAAAGGATGAGGCAAGCTCACCGGTTTTTATGTAAAATACACGATTCTTGGCGAAACGACTTGGGATTTTTTGTGAATTTAAAATTAAATATTTTTTAACATTTTAGGCTAATTTCCAGAATCTGGAAAATAGCAGAAAATTGCAGAAAATCAGTAAAAAACAGCAAGTACAAAATGGCACGCTTTTCAAGAAAAAGTCAAAAAATAAAAAAAAATAAAAACTTTTGAAAAATTTTGAAAATTTTCTGATTTTTTAATGAATTTCCAAAATTTAGAATTAAAAGAAAAAGTAAAAAATCAGCCCAAAAAAATAGCAAGCTTGAAATGGCACGCTTTTCGAGAAAAAGTCATAAAAATTAAATAATAAAATAAAATAAAATTTTTGAAAATTTTTGGAAAATTTCTGATTTTTTAATGAATTTCTAGAATTTAGAATTAATGAAAAATACAGAAAACCAGCAAGCCCAAAAAATGGAAAATTTGCATGTTTTTCGAGAAAACTCGTGCACGTTTTCCAAGGCAAAAAGAAAGCTGGATTTAAAAAGGAAATGAAACTAGATCTTTAAAAATGGACCTTTAAAAAGATGGATCTAACTTAGAAAAAGTATATCTAAGGCTACAAAGCCTAGATCTATCTTAGTAGAAGCCAAGCAAGCTTAAAATAAAGATTTAAATGACTTGATAACTTCTACAAAAGTGGAAAAGAGGTAAGATAGAACCTTGAAAATAGATATCCACTTGTAGCAATCAAAGTAACTAGTAGAATATTTTGAAGTTTGTTTGGAGAAGGCAAGAAAGATCAGGAAGCACTTGCAACCCTGCAAACAAAAATATTTATAATGGAACACTTGTATGGTGAAGGTATTAGATGCTGAAAGCTTCTGCTAGATGCAATCCCTAAAGACACAAACACTCAATGCAGATTTGATTAGAAGCCTAAGTACTAGATTGTTAGTCTTCAATAAACATAATAATCAAATTGCAATACAAGAGTAGGGTGAAAGAGATATTACTTCACATAGGATGAGAACATAATGCCAAAATCCCATCAAGTGACCTCCAAAGTCTCAATATTTTATTAACAAAAGAAGATTACAAAATCCAACAGAGTTTCTATGCCAAACTCTCCTCTTCAATAGAGCTGAAAGAGCCTCTATTTAACAAATGAGAGAGTGCTAAAACCCTAAAACCAAAAAACCAACCCTAACCAGCTTAGCCACCTAACAAAGAGCTCAGACCTAAACCGAAGAACTAGGAGTGAGGGGAGGCCTCCACCCAGGAAAGGCGCCCCCACTCCAAACTTGTGCACTGAAAACAAGCCAAGGATGAGGCCACATGTGTGATGTAGGTAAGCTCATCCTTAGGTCTGGCTGGAGCCTCCATTAGGTTTGGGAAGTCCACTGATGGTGCAAGCTTTAGTCTTCACCTCGATCAAATCACCGGACCAATGAGTGCTCTCCATCTCATCTTTAGCTGGAGATGGCATGTCTGCTAACTGATAATAAATTAATTGCTCTCTTAATGATGACTGAAGCTGAGTTATGATAACTCCAATCATCATAAGTGCTCCATGAGATGTCATTTAGCCTTTTATTTTACTGAATTTGAATTAATTTGGAGAGTTTTAGTTTTCTCCAAAATAATCATTTTTTATAATAAAAATCATTTTTTAATAAAAATCATTTTTTTAATAAAAATCATTTTTTTAATAAAAATCATTTTTTAATAAAAATCATTTTTTTACTCAAAACTGACTTTTTTGAGTAAAAAGGCATTATGTGTCCGATTGTTGATCTGAAAGCTGGCTCTGACTGGCTGGCTGATCAAGAATGCTTTTTGGCTTAAGGTTAGAGCCTTCAATCACTGAATTCTGAGTCTGAATCACGAACGGGTTTTTTCCATTTAAGTTATGGAAAAATTAACCCAAAAAACTTAGGAAAAGTAATTAAAAAATAATAATTTTTCACTATTCGAAAAAGATTTTTTCGAAATTTTTTTATATGTCCAGATGACTTAGGACATGACCATGATCTATATAAATAATGTATAGTAGGCTTCTAACACTCAGTTGGGCTCTAATAACCCCCCAAGGCCCAGAATTCAACATCGGGCATTCCAGCTTTGGAGGAAGCGAGAGAAAACCTCGTCAATTATACTCAGCTGAAGGCAGAGCATAATTGTCAGGGGCAAAAAACTCCCTGGAATACCCTATTTGAGATTCTACGTCTCAGGAGACCGAACCACTCAAAAATATCCTACTAGCACCTTTTATTACAAACCCCGCGGGGCCATGGTCAAAATTATTCAAATAAAAAGGTGACTAGCCAATATTGGCTAGACAAGTAGACGGATCGTCTGATACACTGGAATCAGACTTTGAACAAGTCTATCAACCGGCGGCTCCTCAGGTAACCCAACTTATGGTACAAAAAGTTGGATAACATCTGTCTCCAACTGTGAGACGTGTGCTCGATCTAGTCTCTTATGCAAGGAGAGCATACGAGAACCCTAGAATCTCTGGTTTCCATATCCTATAAAAACATCTCAACTTGACAAGAAAACCTTAGTAGTACAAGTTTTATGAAAAAGAGCCAATGATCCAAAAGTTGCTTTATTCAAAGAAAAAACTTCACTGGAAAATTTATTTATTTCTAAGTACATAAAGAAAATGTTAAAGTAAACGCTCACTTTAAGGAGCCTATTTTCCTACTCTAAGAATGATACACAAAAGGTTAGGTGTAATCATAAATCCAATGTAACCACCTAAGCATTTTATTAATGTAAAAAGGTTTTGCCTTGTCTTTGGTTACCAGCCAAAGTAAGGACACAATTTCCAGAAAATGCAAACCTGCATGATGATCCAGAATGGGCGGGCTGCATGGGGAATCATAGGCATGAATAATGTCGTCAAACTTCTTCCCAAACTGGTAGGTGATCACGCAGGCTGCTTCTACCCATGACTAGATAATGCTGATATACAAATCAAGATGATGTGGCAGGTCGACTACTCCATCATGTTGATCATCAAGGCTTTTCAAATAATAACTCGTTGTATAAGCCCCAAGCTGCTCCAAAACATAAGGAGCATCTATATGTGAAGACAATGGTTGAGAAAAAACTTCAACTAGTTGTATTCCATCTGACTCTTCACTGCACTGCTTCTCCAAGTCCTTATTACAGATACTCAGATACAATTTCAACTGATCACAGGAAAAATCCAACTGCTCTTCTTTATAAGTCTCAGAATAACAACTCCCCATGCTGGACACATCATAGATGAGATTCTCAAAAATATTTTCAAAAGTATCATAGGTTGTATTTTCAATAAAATTCCAATAGTCATCATCGCCATCTATGTCGGATATGAGAGATGCCTCATCACTGGTATCAAATCCCTCGCTACACTCCTCATTCTGCTCAAAAAAATCTTCTTCAAAAAGTTGGGTTTCAAAGATATCACATGGGACCCAACTTTCCCAATATTTGTCATTCGGTGGAGAGCATGGAGGACTCTCATCACATGAAACTTCTAAGATTGGATTTTCAATTAAAGTCTCGTAGTTGTCATCCATCTCATAAGAAAGGGGTTCTTCCTCACTTGTATCAAATTCCTGGCTATATCCCTCCTCATGATCATAGTCATCTTCTTCAAAAAAAAGGGTCACAAGGTAGTAAACCTTCCAAACTATCATCATTATGTTCATTAGTAGGATTAGTGCTAAACTTTTCAGTGAGGTTATCCAATTGTTGACTAAAATCTTCGACTTGACACTAGGTTTCTTTGGTGACAGGATGGAGCTGTCCAATTGCGTTAGTGTACTCAAGCTCTCTTGAATATTGTTTTGCCTCTCTCCAACTTTCTCCAAAAATATCATGCATGTCATCTACATAGTTTATGTACTCAGGCTCGCTTGATGATGCTTTAGGACCACAACCCTCTGGAAAACCATGCTCCTGAATATAGCATGCATAATAGTAGGAAGATTCTTCATGAAGGTCTTCACATGCCTTACAAAATGGCATGCAAGTTTCAACCACATTAGTGGCCTCTAGCTGATGAGGAGGCCTCTGTTCATGGTTGGGTTTCTTTCTCTGCCATGTTGGTTTTGCAGGGAAAGCTCCAGGAGGTGGTAGAGGTTGAGTTCTTTCCATTGTAATCACCCTATTTTGAATCTCCTTCAATTGTACTAAGTGTTTTTGTTCTGCTTCCTCCATATTTTTCTTCATCTCCCTTTTCATTTCAATCATTTGTTTTTCGTAGGCATCCTTCATAGTTGCTAAAGGATCCTTGTCTTTAGGTTCACTAATTTTCAAAGGAGTTGAAGACCTTGAATAAACCTGGAGGTTAGATTCACCAGATGAATGCATATTCTTATCAATTTTAATGGCCAAATTCTGAGCCTGAAGTAATGTGGTCGGCTCCTTGTCTCTAATTTGGTACTGGATCTTGCCACTTAATGCTTCTATGTAATAATCCAAAGTGGAAGCTGCAGGAGGAGCATAAGTAGCAAGGATGGAATTTGATAACCCTGTGAACCTATCGTTGAATTCATCCATGGTTTCCATATTAGACTTCTTTATGCTGGTCAAAGCTGCTACTAGATGTCTAGGCTCCTTTCTGCTGCCAAACTTTCCAAGGAAAGCAGCCTTGAAGTCTGCTAAGGTGGCGAAAGAATTGTCTAGCAAATTATCGTACCAGTTTCCAGCCTTTCCATCCAAAGACAAGGCAAACAAGCTCATGCAAACATCTTCATGCCTATCAGTACCCCTAACATGGGCACCACAGTGTCTGGTGAAATTACTAATATGCTGCTCAGCAGAGAGGGAGGCATCAGTGCCATTATATGTCGTAAGCTTGTTGATAGCCTTGTCAGGGATATCATGAGGATGACCTGCTATCTGAGCAAAGTTAAGTTGAGTAAAAAACTCACCCATTGGATTAAGGAAACAGTTATTCTTTTGCAAATTTTCTAATTTTTCTGGAAATAAAAGATGGATGTCTGAAACAGACTCATATCCAAGTTCTGCAAGGATCCTATGAGAAGATAGTTTGTTTAATCTCCTCCTTAAGACCTTTTCGGGGTCAGGGATGAAATCGACCAAACCTACAGAGTTTCTTCTAGTAGAATACCTTGAGGTGTTAACTGGCAGTGGAGTCGCCAGGTGGACTTAAGTATAATTTCAGAGAGTGTGATTGGACTAAAAATCTACCAAAAAGGATTAAAAGGTAAAAAAATAAAAGAAACAAAGGTCGTCCAGGAACAAAAAGATTTGTCCCCAGTAACGGCGCCAAAATGTTGTCACTCGAAACTGGCACGCGAGTGCCGAAAGCCAAAGCCGCGGGCACGTCGGCCTGGAAACAACCTCTCGAGAGAGAGGCCAATGTCACCACACCTTATCTCTCCTCGCTTCAGGCTGGCTCTTCTCTAGCTCTAGGGGGGTTTCCCTAAGTTCGGATCTCTAAGGCAGGTGCAGCTGAGGGGAGGGTGATCTGAAGAGGATGCCTTAGAGAAACTCGGGTAGCAGAAAGGAAAATAAGTCGGATTGATAGGTAGGAAGGGAAGGGAGGATCAGTCCTCGAGGGAAAGGCCAGTGCCAGTATCAAAAGGGTGAATGGAGTCAAAAGGGGACTCAGAAAGGATTTGCATTTTGCAGAAGGGAGATTAAGCTAGTCCGCTCCATAATTAGAGGCCAGGAGAATGGTAGTATAACTGACTACTTTCCATTACTCCCAAACCTCTAAGAACACAATGACGACAAGCAATTTGGCAGCTGCAAATGCTTGCCCAACGTGCTAGATTGTTATCCTTCTATGTCGGCTTAGTCTACAACTTATGAAAACACAAGATTACCACTGAAAAACCCAACATGTCCAAAAAATCCACAATGAATTTCTTTATTAACTCTGGGGAAAAAATCCTCCCAACCCAAAAACTTTCCATCTTTACAATGAAGAAGAACTTCTTCTTTTATAGGCCCTAAGGCTCTCTCCTAAAATTTTTAAAATAAAATAAAATAATAATAATAAAAGAAAAGGAAAATGATAAAGAAAAAGTGTGATATGAGATCCACTTTTTTCTATACGAAAGTTTGAGAAAACTTTATTACACCATGAGTATCTAGAAGCTGACACGCAAGAACACCCAGAGTGAGAGTCGACTTTTCATGAGGTGAAACTCCGATTAAACCCATGCTGGCCAGAGAATGATACGTGGATCAAAAAATAACATTATTGACCCATGACCTGTTCCAGAAGACCCCCGAGCGGCTGCTAATGCGTGATGAAGATACTCCTCCGCGGCTATCGAACAGAACTTGGCATGGAGTTCCACTAGCCTGTCAACTGACAGTTCTCTCCATTTAATTAGTTGTCGATGCATCTGGAAATGCAGTATGTGCTGACAGTCAATGT
Source organism: Pseudotsuga menziesii (assembly GCA_001517045.1). Lineage (NCBI taxonomy): Eukaryota > Viridiplantae > Streptophyta > Pinopsida > Pinales > Pinaceae > Pseudotsuga > Pseudotsuga menziesii. Next base: position 215,344 of record LPNX010116680.1, read on the forward strand.
CATAGGATATTTCATGAAATCGGCTGCTATTGCCACATGAAAATGCCAAGCTTCCATGATAATTTGAATGCTGAACAAAAACGAATTCCAACTGGGAGATATGAATTCCTGCGTGGTCTGTCAGCTGCAACAACTACGGGATACAGAAAGGCAGTTTACACAAATCTCGTGAGGACATACTGATTTTCTTTGTTGAAACCTAGGCTCTAGCGTTTGAAAGTGAACAACCTTCAATAAAAAAAAACATGGAATTATGCCTTATAATTGGCAGCTACATGTTTGAAATCCATGTGACGAGGTGCCAGGTTTGCCTCATACGAGAGCCTTTGAGATGCGCCAAGAATGATGCAATCTTCATTTTATATGTGCCCCATGAAGGAGTTTAAGTTCAACATTAAGGTATGTGCCATGTAGACACATGCATAATAGATTGTTGAAGCTGTAAAACACGCATTGGTTTCCATCATAGACTTGGCTCTTAGAAAAGATCTAGTGTACTGAATCACACTCAATTTGAAGGATCGATAGTTTCCAGAACAAGAACAGTCTGTGTGCTAGGACTGTTGAGAAGTGTCTTGTTCAAGTTGTTTTCTACGATTTATATTTATATGTTCAATAACACCTTGTCGAAGCCTTAGTTTATAGGGAATCTTTTGCAAACAACATCAATTACAGCAACCCAACAATTAACTTAATATGCCTTGCCTGCTAAGCCAAAAATGTGCATCTTCTCAGCAACAACAACTTGCATGGATTCCCTTGCTAGGTGCATCCTCGTAACCTGTAGATTTAGGTAATTTGTTCTATTTCTTAAGAAACTTATAAGCCTCTCTGTCACTACTATGGCATAACACACGGAGAAGAGTATCTGCATCTTTTGCTGATTTCCTTCCATATCTCTTGGAATCAGATCCTACAATAGCTTGTTCACTTGTATGCATCAAGTTCTCAATTACAATGTGTGTCCGAACGCTGTATAGTTTAGTGATTTGTTGTACTGGAGCTAATAAATTTTCAACCACACCATGTGGAAGCCCATCTCTGCCTGCCAAGAAAGAATCATTCCAGCTTCCTTGACTGAAATCAGCATCTGTGTAAGTCTTGATTCCTCTCCCTCGTTGTGCTCTTTTGACCTCTCTCTAGTGATCTGTCAGAGGATGCACTTTCCTTTCTACAAATAATGGAACTGAGACATAATCTATATCTTGGCTGCCATCCATGAACTTTAGCATCTTCCTTCCTTAATTAAAAAGGTTTAAATTTTGGTTCATTTCATTATTCTCTTTCACAACTGTTTCTAACCTCTTGTAAGCTACTTGAGGGAACTTCACCTGTCTCCGTAGAATGCTGTATCCTATGGCATCTTCTAATATTTTGAGAATCAACAAGGACATTAAATGATGGTCCAACTGATGTTACCTTGTTTGGTAGTGCCCCAGTTTGCAAAACCAGAGCATGTCCCATTGATATCAATCTTCTCTGAGATATTTGGAGATAATTCATTTGCTGGCTCCAAAACATTTCCTTTTGGACACTGTGGAGAACACGATATATTGAATCCAGGCAGAGTAATTTTCACTTTCTGTGGTAAACTGCTAAGAATTGGAAGTAGTGATGCTAGGTAAAATAACAAAGGAGTTTTTCCATAAATCTTTTCTATGGCAGTAGTTAACTGTTGCTTGAAAAGTAAAGCAGGATACTTTGCCTCCACATCTAAAGATATACTTTGCAGTTTCTCCAATTGTCTCCAATGATCAATTTATCATTGCTTCCTCCCATTAAAACCTGAAAGAACAAAGGCTGCTTGCGCTCTAACCTCAACTTGATTGCCTGTAAGAAGCTTTTGCAATTAATTTCACACAAGTTTTGTCTCGGAGCTTGACAAGAGGAACTATGCCTGTACATGAAGGATTGCAAGAATACTAATGTTGCAACCTTGGTATGCCAGCTAGAGTCCTCACTTGAAGATATAAGAACAATGACGGACACTGACAGATATGGTTGTGGAATTATATGCCAGTTTAACAGTGCTAAATCCTTTAGATGATTCCTTATAGTGTAGATATTCCATTTCTCCCATAGTCATCATCTTTACCTTTCAGCTTTTAGAAGTTGCTTTGGCACTCCCATAGTTCGTCAAACACTGGATTGTAATTTTGAGTCCTCACTCCTCCAATGTAGATATCAGTGTTGATTATGCTTACTATCACACAAACTGTAACCACACCACTGGGTATGCATGCATCCTCTAAATATTCAGTTAATTCACATTTTTACAGTTTGGGGCATTTTTCCTCTTCATGAATTTGAGCCTACAACAACTCCTGTAAATAGTGTTTAAGGCGCTTCAAAATGCAGATGCATTTCGAGGGGTAACAACTAGTAGGGAAAAAATATAGTGGTGATCTATTATCTTCCTTATCCTGAGATAGAATTTTGGCACTATTCAAAGCTAGTCTTACCCATCAAAGTTTAATGAGGACTCATTGGTGAGATTGTTTTGCTTTCCAACTGTTTTTTGAATGCTCTTGGTTTTGTAAAAGGAATTTGATTTTTATTATTTTGAAAAGGTATGTGGATTTTTTAGCGCAATTTCACTAGAACAACGTGTCCTGATGACACAAATGTATTTCTAGTGCACCCATTTGGGTTTCCTTGCAACTTTCATAGAGTCAGAAAGGATATTTAGCCTAAGGATGGGGACATAAGAAAGGTTGATAATACATTTTTAGATCTATGAAGGAACATCAAGGTTTTGACCTTGAAATTACCCATGAACCATGTAGAGAATGTCTTGGTATGGCTCTAGATGCATGTGGTGGGAGTGCCAAAACCATTGTTTTGACTTCTAGAGAGAGTAACCAAAATGATTGTAAGCTACCATGAGATACATGCACCTTCTGAGCTCAAGGAGTAATCTTCATGATACTCTCTTTTTGAAAATACTAGTTCTGTATATTGACATTGCATTTTTGGATATGATGTAGTGTTTTTTATATATACAATTGGTTTTGGTTCTACTTATGTGAGAAAAAAATGTTTTTTCTTTTAACCTCCGTGAGGATTGTGCATACATGCTTTAATGATGTTAATGTAAAAAATTCCAATTGAGAACATATTTAGCTAATGAATCAACCAACATATTATATATTCATGGGATATATACATAAGTAATACACTCAAATTGATGCTCAAGAAGTCTATGGGCCTCCTTCCTTAACTCACTTGTCAAAGTTTCGTCATCAATTTATTTTTAAAATGAGAACCATGATTTATAACAATCTCTCTAAGAACACCAAACCTGCTAATAACATGATTGAATATGTGAATATCCATTTTAGTATCATCGTTTGTGGAGGTTATCATAACCTCTACCCTCTTGATGAAGTAGTCAACAACCACAATAATGTACTTGTGACAATTTGTTGAGGTATGTTGAAAAGTCATAAGATATAACCCCCCACTTAGCAAAGGGGCTAGTAACAATGACAAGGTGTAAAGGAGAAATATGGGAACACATATTTTTGGTAGATACTTGGAAAGGGTGACACTTCTTGACAGCATGAATGGAATATTTAAAGATCAATGTCCAAAGTAATTTACGTGCAAAATTTATGGGTTATTGACATCCCATAAAGGTGACCACCGCATGCTCTAGTATGGAAATCATTTAAAAAATTCTCAACTTCTTCATGAACAAAAAAGTGATTCAAAATCAAGTCTACCCCTCTAGGATAGAGAGTATCATCAATGATGAGGTAGTGTTTGGCTTGATGGTGAATACATCGACATTCATCATGAGACAAGCAAGAATAAAATTGATGATTTTGAATATATACAAGGACATATATACTAGGGATTATAATAGGAAATGAGGATCAAATGTTCATCTAGCGAGGATTCATTTACTATAATATCCTCAATGTCTCTAGGTTACTCAAACATCAACTTAGTAAAATCCAAGGACTTCTTTAGTTTAAAAGTTGCAAGTTCCAACTCAATATATTGCAAGATGGCAATCCACTTTGAATACTTTCCCCTGATTATTCATTGGGTCAAGATATGCTACAATGGGTTGGAACATGTGAGAACTATGGATCATCAAAGAATAATGTAATGTCTAAGCCTCTTAAAAACAAATTCTTTACATGGGAATATCATAATTTTGATATGGTAATCCCTTGCTAGGTAATAAATCACACCGTCCTATTGTGGCTTGTATTCCTAAATCAAAACCATACCAACGGTGATTCAAATGTGTGGGTATACAATAAGAGTCATCATTGTAGTTTGGAGGGCAGCAATAGGGAAGAAACAAGTTTTTTTTTAATATTCAAAATACTTATACATTGTGTTGTCCCATATAAGTTGTAGTTATTTTTTTAGAAGGAATGTGAACCCTTTTTCAATCTCAACGTTATTGATTATAAACCATTGTAATAAATTTGCTTTGCCTTGAAATTTTTGAAGCTGATAAATCATACATGTGGAAGGAAACTAAGCTATTTCATTAACCTTAAAAGGATCCACCATGATCCCATAATTGGAAATAATGAACCCAAGCAATTTTCTAGACACAACACAAAATATGCATTTAGGAGGGTTTTAAAATAAGGTTATAATACCTATATCTTTTGAACAATGTGCAAATGTAAGCTAGATATTCATCCCATCTATTGGACTGAGTGGATAGGTTATATCAAATAGGTCAAACACTTTAAGAAAAAAAGCTCATCCATATCAAAGATAAATACACTGATGTATACGTGGTTAAACCATCAAAGAGGGAAACAATCCATGACCCCAATCAATGTGGCCACTCCATGAAATATATTAATGCAATAAAAAATAGATTACATGAACATCTCTCACAATCGATCATTGAAAAATGAGCCTCCATACTATTTAAATAGATATCATGGACCAATCGAGTGTTAAGCCATGGATCAAGTGTCATTAATATTAAATAGGTGTTGGAACCATAAAAAAACTCACGTATAGGACTGTAGTATCCCGATTTTGACCCCTATTGCATTAAAATTGTAAATGATGTAAATATCGTTATTTAATCATGGTGAGGAGCTCAAGGCAAAGGCCCTGCCATCGACTTTAGCATTTTATGTATCGGCAATTAAAATTGATGCATATGGTTTTCGTGCTAGCTAGGCACATTACAAATCGATACATCATGTAAATATGCAATTTCATAAAATACCCACAACTAGCTATGCAATGAAACAAGAGATGGGGGCATTATTTCACAAGGAATAGGGGGGAATTATTCAAACCCTTGAGCCAATAGTGTTAATCCAAATGCCAATGAGAGAACCAATAAAATCTCAACTACCCATTTTGTCTTATGCACCCAATCATATAATTATTCCAGAAGTTGGTTGAGGTAGTTAATGCATTGGAGATGGAGAGGTATGACAGTCAATTTCGTATTGGGGCAATCCATCAATTTTGGGAAATGGTATTTTTGCTTATGGGGCAAGAAAACACCCATAAATTGGTGCTGAAGCCATTTCTTACCCATGTGTTTCTCTTCCTCACGCAAATGGAGCTAGCTAGGAGTTTTTCCCTCACATTTTTTTGCAATTCCTTAATTTCTCCATGGCTGGGAACCCATTTTTGTATTACTCAGTGTCTAGGAATATGGGTTCACGATTTGGGTGGTTATAGAGGTTTTTTTTCCCCTGCAATGCCCAAGAACGTTTCTGAAATCGAATTTCTCTCCCATATTCGATTTTCCATTCTACCATTTTGTTTTTGGTTGCCAAAATGTTTTTTCTCCATACCCATCACTTGTGTTGCTGTTATGGCCATCCTTGTTTTGGTCTAAACTGTTAGGAGTGGAGGAGGCCCGGAATTGGCTTAATAAACCTAGTGAAGAGAGGAACCTCACAAAAATATCAAGAGGGGCTGGCTAATCTTCTATGCACACCTAAGAGAACACTCAAAGGGAAGGTATGGCTTGAGGGACTGTGTAGCAATGAAGGGAATACTTCCTTGTGTTGGGTGTGTAGGTATTGTGGAGGCCAAGCTAGATAGATATTTTGTAGGTGTCCGTAGCTCTGTAGTTGAGCTCAATAGCTTAGCAATGCTCCCTTTCCATTGCCTTAGCATTCTTATAAACCCAATTGTAGATTGGCTTGGCTGAACCTAGGTGTGCATTTGGTTATGCGTGAGCCTGGTGTTCCCTTTTTTCTTGTGGAAATAATGCCCAGCTCAGGGGTGGCAGTTCTACCAAGAGATTGATGAGCACAACTAGCCTATGGTTGGGTGGAACATTACAGCGGCATATCTAGTTGCTCGGGGCATCTCAATTTTGAGATAAGTGCTCTATGTATTAATTCTGCAATGTATTTGCTTTAAGAATCATTATGAACATATTGAATTTATTGAATCAGATTTTCTTCCATTGTATATTATTGCATTATACATCTGCACATGCATTTTATTTTCAATGCATCTTTGATTATGTTCATGGGGCTAGATCCTCGGTTGGACAACAGTGTAGTCACATCCTCACCAAGGCGAGAGGGGAGGGGACATGACAACGACATAATTGTGATTGTTAGATTACCAAATTACAAAAGTAAGCTGATGAAACACACTAAAATCACACTTTAATTTAATATTATATGAGATCAAGTTGAACTTTACTAACTTCTTTTCTCCAAATATCCTAAAATTTGTATTTAAAAACAACTTAGGATAGGATTGAAGGATTAAAAAGTGACAAAAAGAGAAGAAATGAGGCAATAAATCCTATCCCCCTTTAATGCCAACTTGTTGAACATCTAACAAAGTTTGAAATTTTAGTAACTTCATAGTTGTGGGTGACATCATGAAAATGAAAAAAACTTGATCATTTGTTAGGAAATATAATACTTCAAGGACATGATCTTGAAGAATCTTCTTAATGAAGTGCATGCATATCTCAATGCATTTTATATGTTGATTTTGAATTAGATCCTTGGTGAACTAATTGTCACACTAGATTGTGGTTGGATGTTGGATCTTTGGTGAATTGAATGGAACTTTTTAATGATGTTACACCTACTTTTGGTCCCCTTTACCTTATCCTAGAGTTGGTACCTTAATATGTCTAATCCTATAATATGACCCTCTTTTCCCCTTTCATCTTTTCCTTTGGCCCTTGGTCATCGGTTTGACTCAATTTAACCTTTTAGGGTGTTTATTTGGAATCCATCATTCATTAATCGGTCCAATTTGTGGTGTGAGCCCCTAATTGGGTCCATAATCACTTTAAACACCTTAGGTAGGATCTTATCAAACCATATCCATTTGGTTTTCTTATTTAAGGGGTCAAAGTGAGTCAACCCATTGTTTCCCTTCTTGTCATTTTGCAAAAAGTGTGTTGTAGCTTGATAAAGAGGTTTCATACCCATGTTCTATAACTTGCAAAACAAAGGATCACTTTAGGGGCTAGAAACCTTAAGCGTAATGTTGTAGAACCCACAGTTTGGAGTCAAACCATGTGTAACAATTTGGTCCCTCCAATAGTAAACCTATTATACACCTATGCCTTGGATTCATTCCCTTGTTGTTACACGCATTTCTCGTCAACATCATGTAATGAGATCAAATTATCAATGTTTTCCTTAAATCCTCAAGCTTTGAAGTTAGAAATAGACAAGGATCGGTGATTTTACACTTTTGGCCACCACTGCACTTTCCATGTGGTCAAGGTGTGGTACCTATATGAGTAATGCTCTTTTTCCTTGAGCAGTAAGCGGTGCCAACACCAGTTTCCTTTATGCAATGAGTGGTGCTCCCCTAGTAATGCTCTGTCTCGTTAAACAAAGAGTGGTGCTCAAGTTTTAAAGGTAAAAAGAGAATATTCGAGAGTCTTCTCGAAGCTTGAATTCATGGAGCCTCATCCCTAAGGTTCAGTACCACCTGGGATAAGGATCCATCATTATAGGATCCTCCCTCCACCTCACCCATGATATCTTCAACCTATTCTATCCCCCCATGGATTTAAATACTAGATCACCCCCCATGGGTAAGTGGAGGAAGATTATGTCATTGCATCTAAACTCTAGCTAAATTCAGCCAAGACTAATGAGCAATTAGTAGACAAGCTTGAGGCTTTGAGGCAAGGTTCACTTGAGAATGGTTACTGATCAACATCAAGGCTTAGGTTGTATGCTCTCTCTCTCCATTTCATTAATGCAAATAAAGGTTTCTTTCCCATGAATATTATTGTGTTTGAATCACTGTATTTATTGTTGAACTCCTTGGTCATAAACATAAGTTCATATATTAAGATTGTTACTCTAATCTAGTGTGTGTTTTGTCGCATATATTGTAGGACAATATATGGAGATCAGACACTCCAAAGACCATCCTTTTACATCTTGTGAGAGGTAAAAGAATAATTTATTCAAGATATCTATGTGATCTTAGGGAAAGTAATTTTATGTTGTGACTACTTTGTTCTAGCGTTGAATGTTTCATGCTAGGGAAAAATCTTATGTCCATAAAAGGTGAGTATTTTCGGTAACACTTGCTTATTTATACCTTTCTATTTTTATTTATAATGTAGCCTAAACTTTCTTAGTTTATCTTCCTCTTTTGGTTATTGTAACATGAATTATTTTGAATTCGTATCATATGTGTGTAACATACTTAAGTATAAACAACAATGATTATTGAGAAATTATTCAATAAACATGAACTACATAAAATTAAATAAGGTATACAATGATATAGAACATATTAAATATAACCTTTGTATTGATCATCTAGAAAAGACAAGGAGAGATGTTTACAATCCTCTTCATGGATTGGGTGTGGGGGAGGGAGGCAACTTCCTTTGAGAAAAGTTCCAATACAATAACAACACTTGACAAAACATTACATAGCCTACTATCTGTAAATAGTTTCTCCCTTAATACTTGTGGTACCATCGCTAATGAGTGTCAACCATTAGCCAGAGTGAAGTTTGAGTACTTCAGAGAGAAGCTTGGTGTTCTACAGATCGATGGGAAGTGATGAGTCTGTGAGCCCCTCTGACATGGTGATAGGATTGGTTCCTTCCATGGTCAGATGTAAGTGCAAAGCCCTTCTGACATGGTGATAGGATTGGTTCCTTCCATTGTTAGATGTAAGTGTAGAGCCATTCTAATATGATTGTGGGATGTAAGGTTTGTCATTACACCAAAACCTGCAGATATTGATGAACATTTGAAACCCAACACAAGGCCCTATTATCACTAGGAGTGGTAGTTATTCCACTTGTTTTATATTCCCAGAGGTGCGGCGGTTATACCATGTGGAGGTTAAATCGATACTCCAACACCCTGCCTCCGGCGTAACTCGAGGGAATTGAACCTGAAACCTGTGCTCTGATACCATGTAAGGTTTGTCGTTACACCAAAACCTGTAGATATTGATGAACATTTGAAACCAAAAACAAGGCTCTATTATCACTAGGAGTGGTGGTTAGTCCACTTGTTTTCTATTCCCAGAGGTGCGGCGGTTATACCATGTTGAATATGTACCGATACTCCAACATGGGATTGGCTCCCACATGATCAGATGTAAGTGCAGAGCCATTCTAATATGACTATGGGATTGGCTCCCATATGATCGGATATAAGTGCAGAGCCTTTCTGACTGGGTCAGATGTAAGTGCGGAGTCCTTCTGACATGGTGGTAGGTGGGTCCTCCCATGGTCGGATATAAGTGTAGAGCCTTTATTCGGATGATAGATGGTGTGTCCTATCATGCCAATGGATGTAAGTGCAGATCCTTTCTATAGATGGTAGATGGTGTTTCCTACTATGCCAATAGATATAAGTGTTGATCCTTTCCTTAGATAGTAGATGGTGTGTCCTACTATGCCAGAGGATGTAAGTGCTAAGCATTTCTGATTGGTCAAATCTAAGTGTTGAGCCTTTATGACTAGGTCAGATATAAGTGTTGTGCCTTTCTCTGGATAGTAGATGGTGTGTCCTGCTATTCCAATAGATGTAAGTGTTGTTCCTTTCTCTGGATAGTAGATGGTGTGTCTTGTTATGTGTTGGCAAGCAACACCCTCCGAAGCACTTTGAACACAAATAATTTCAAATATGTTATTCGAAATCAATCTTTTGAACGACATTCAATATTACCACCCGAATCAACACTCATCTATAGATATTCTAGGAGTGCCCTGAGAATCTTTGATTCTGAAGGTACTCCCAAGAGAATCTTAATTGATTGATTGATTTATAGGGATTAACATCAGTTTATATCGAATTTGAATCTCCTGGTCTTAATTTCTCATTTCTTTTGATCATCTAGAAAATTATAATCACGAAAGTTAGTAGCTCCTAATTTCACACCATTTATCACTCATGCATATTCGAGGTCAAATGAATTTATTATATCAATGATTTTTTACTATTAATCCAAGCAAGTTGTTACATGGTATGATAATTGTTTCTATTCAATTCATATAGGAGATCTAACAAGATTTTTCACTTCTAAAATATTCATTTCATCATGTTAATCATAGGGATAAAAGTGTATTTAATATAATTTTCGTAAGTTTCACATTTTTATACACTTATCCTTATTACGAATTTTGTATTTTCGAAGTGAGTCAGTATTAAAGTCTATCATAAGGGGCTAAGATGATTTTCAGAGTTTTGATATGGGTTTGGTTACATTATTAATTGTTTCTTTGTCATTATAATATTGACCCTCATCCTAATTACATCAATTACATTCTTATTTAGTAACCTTATTATTGTGATTTTTGATGATGAAGGATTAGGGCATTGTAACCATTCAACTATGTTTCGAAACGATGAGTTTTCAAGACTATCACAACATTATGAATAATGTCAATCAGTGTTGATGCTATGATTCAAATTAGGGTTTTGATATTTGCGTAACCTAAAGGTTTTCCATCTGTCGATTTTCCATCATGCAAATATCACACTTAAGGCGTCGCTCGTTCGATTTTCATGTGGATCATTATGGTGTGGTAAGCCTTGTCCTAGTCCCATTAACCTGTCAACTCGCAGGTATGATGACTTTGCAGGAAAATTCACAGTGCTTTGGTAAAATAGGGCATTTTGGAGTGTTAATTGAAATGTGTGGACTCTAGATAAATTGACTATGTGTTTCAGTCTGATTTTTGAAAAACCTGAAAGTTTGTGTAATCACTACCATGGCTCTTATGTCGAGGTTTGAACTCATAGGAGATGAGTATTTGGACGCTTCCACAGAATTCCGTGAGGTAATACTTAGGGTTGGATGGCTAGGGTTTTTACAGAAGTTCTCTGGGTTCAACGTGGCAACTTCTAGGGTGTTTGCAGCATCATTTGATGGGATTAAAGCACAGGTTGGGGATATCAAATATAGGCTGACAGAAGAGCTTGTTTCTCAGGCCATTGGTTTACCACAGACATGGGAACATTTGTATAAGGGTAAGCATGTAAAAAATGACGTCTGGAAGGAATTCCTCACTCCAGCTCACCAGCAAACGAAGTATAAATCCAGTTTTCCTTCTCGACTGCTCATGAAGAAATGGCATTCTTTGCTCGAGCTCGTCATCAAGTACGTCACCTGTGAGGGTAGGCTTTCCCAAACCCAATTCTATCACCTCTGGTTGTTAATGATTTTTAAGGGGCGTCCTGTGAATATGCCATACTATTTCTTGAATAGTCTGCACAAGATGTCCTGCACCTATCAAATTAACGTAGGGGATAAGGAGAGGAGTCTGTTTCATCACGAATTGATTAAAATACTCGTGTTATACCGGCTAGGAGAATTAGGGGAAACTTGGGAATATTTCCTCATGCGTAATGGGTTTGGTCATAATGAATAATGGCCCGGAGAGAGGCCCAAAACTAGACGTAGGCATATCAAAACTAAAGAAGCCAAGCCTAAGTTAGAAGAGTCTGGTTCTCAAAGTAATCTGGACGATGAAGTATCTAAACCTAGCCAAACCCTAAGTATCAGTGATGTTAAAGTCAAGTCTGAAACAAACCCTAAAGTTCCTGTTTGTAATTCTCAACCTCGAGTAAGGAAACCAACAATCATAATACCCTATCAAAATAAGGAGCTTTCTCATTCATAGGCTAACATTAGTCAGAAACCGGTTGAAGACCAAATTAGCTTAGTGTTGAGTAATCTGGCTATTCGTAGGACTACTCATAGTATGACAGCTACCTTTTTTTCCAAAAGAGACCTGAGCATTGGGGATACCCCTATTATTTAAGTAAGTGACTCTTCGGAACCTTGTCCCAATCTAGTTCCCATTGGTCCAACTTTCCTAGATTTGAAATATGTGTCTGTATCCGGGGATAATGTTGCTGATATTCATCAAGTAAATCATGAATGTGATCAAGAAATTGATCAGAAGCCCTACATAGTTGAAGAAGACAGAGGAGGGTTGAATGGAGAATCAAAGGAGAAAATCGATCAAAACCCTTATGCCCGAGTCATCTCATCTCTAGAAACTGACTTAAAGGAGGCTCAAGTTATCAAGACATTTGCTATGGGGGAAATCACAAGTCTAAAAACTTATTTAATCTCTTGGATTGAAAAGTGAAATTTGTTGCGGGAGAAGAAGCTGAAATATAAAGATCAAGTTAAAAACATTCTGTTAAGAAATCGAAGGTTGAAGAAATAGAATAAGATTGCCAAGATCAGGGCTGTTAGATTCAAAGCCAAGCTAGATGAGGTGAGAAGAAGTGTGCCAATTTGACTTTCAGTCGAGTCATCTCTTAAAATCTGACATTTTTTTTTCTGCAATGAATTCCAATTTTTGTCTTATGTTTTAAATCTTCAATTATGCATGCAGATGATTTCGAATTAGCCTCCACAGGTTAGTAATATCTTAATTTTGTCATTTTTTGTCCTTGATGCAAAGTTTGATTATCTAATGAGGATATCTGCAGAATTAAAATTCTGCAGACATCCTATTCATTTCTATATGATTGTCAATTGCACTTTGCTAACAGATTCTATTTAAAATCCATAGGTATTAATGATGTCGGTGAGATGAAGCTAGATGCCATGCTGTATTTGTGGTTTTGACTACATGGAGTTTACTCATTGGAGGCCGCTTCAGGAATGCAATTGATTGTTGTTCTGCTGTTTTTACACTCCTATTTCTGAGCATCATCAGTGTGGATTATCGAATATAGTGTTGACACATTTTGGGGAATATGACATTGGATTTATCCAGTAAGTTAACTATTTCTATCGCGTTATTCCCTCCTGATGGTTACACAATGACATGCATATGATCCTAGTCTTTTCTTTGACCTATATTCGAATAAAATCCATGTACTACCATAGAAATAGGAGAATTAGTTAATTAGTTGTTGTTTTCGGTTCCCTTTAGATACAAGTTTCAAACAGGAGTAAAGGGTTCAATTCCTAAGACTTATGGAGAATTGATATTTCTACAGTTTTATATTACATTCTGTTGTGCTAGTGTTTTTTGAACTTTTTCTGAAGATTACTTGATGCTACAGAATAGTGAAGACCTTAGCTAAGTCTTTAAGTTGCTTTATACTATGCTAATGATAGTTCTCCTTTGTTAAATTTCATTTCCATATATATATCGTCATATTATATGTGAAATATTCTTTCATAGGATCTCAAATGATTACATTGTCTTGAAATGTGAATGATTTGTTATTATGTTGAAAGTGAATGAGCTTCTTCACATTTTCAATTGATTATAAAACTGTGTTACATGAATTATTAATTGTGTAAGCTGACCTTGTTCTGTCTTCATGTTAGTATATGATTGTATCTGTTATGTTTCAAGACTGTGTTAGATTTATTTGATAACAAGTTTTATTTTCTGCTCAAATTATCTTGTAATGAGATATCATCTTATTGTGAGTTAATTTAGATTTAGTTCTGTTAATTGTAGACTTTTCTAACATTTCAGAATTATATATCACCTTATACATTCAGACCTGTTGTCAAATCAACAATTCATGCTCTCAGCTGATATAGTTAGCTTGCATTTAGGTCATTATAGGATAGAATTAGGAGCTACTATTTTCTGTACTTAGTTTAAGATAATCTTTAGCATTAGTTAGTCCTTAGGTTAAATCTCTCTGATTTGTTAGAAGATTTGGTTAAGTAAATCTTGCCACATATACCTAAAGAGACTCTCTATTTTGATAGCACAATATACAGGCAGCAGGGCCTTGATCCTGTGAGAGACAGTCACTCCAAACATATACAAGATTGCAGTAAGTCGAGTGTGTGGGCTGTCTTTCCATTGTTGGCCTAGGTCAGTATTTTTGGCCAACACTATGCCAGTAGATGTAAGTGTTGAGCCTTTCCTTGGATGATAGATGGTGTTTCCTATCATGCCAGTGGATGTGAGTGCTGGGCCTTTCTGACATGGTGGTGGATGTGTTCCTCCCATGGTCAGATGTGAGTGCTGGGCATGCCTTTTTGACATGGTGGTGGATGTGTTCCTCCCATGGTCAGATGTAAGTGCTGGGCAAGCCTTTCTTATTGGGTCAAATATAAGTGATGAAGAAGATGAAGACCTACATGGAGGCTAGGCCTACAACCATCATGAAAAAGGGTTGGCTTTGTAGAAATTCATGTGATGAGTAGAATTGAGAGGTATCACCATTTGATCATGATGATCCAGCAGTGATGATGATCTAGTGATGATCCAAACTTGATGAAGATCCGGTGATGATCCAGACTTGATGATGATCCAGTGATGATCCAGTGATGATCCAAACTTGATGAAGATCCGATGATGAACCAGACTTGATGATGATCCAGAAATGATCCATATTTGATGATGATCCAGAGAAGAAGACTTATGTTGATGAATTGTGTCAAGAGAATACCTTCCTAGTTAAGAGGGAGTGTTGATGTATTTGTAACTTCGGAATGTATTCACTTGTATATCTTATGTATTGTACCCTAATGCTCCTATCGGAAAGTATCTGTAATGTAATTGAGTCATGTCATACCCCGATGTTCCTATCGGGAGAATCATTAATGTAAACAAGTCATGTAAAGTCATAGAGGGTAACCCTCCTTATTGATCAGGGTTAAAGTCCCCGCATTTATGGGGCACTAGGATTATTAGACTCTCCTAGAGAATTCAGCCCTGGTGAGTTAATGTCAAATCGGGTCATTAGTACCCTAGTTGTGGTTACTCAAGCCTACATAACTGAGTCAAATATTAAGTGAATGAAAGATTATAAATAGAGAGTGAGCCTCTCTATTTATAAGACACACACTCACTCAACTGGGGCACATGAGTGAGAGAGGAAGTGCTGGCACAAGTGAGAGAGATCATCTGTCGGAGATCATCTTTATGTTTTCGGGTTTTACTACTGCCATTGGTGCTCATTCTATCTCTGAGGAAGTTGCGGTGTTTTCTCCTTTATGGTTTCCCCGAGGAAAATCTTTGTGTCTCTTGTCTCTTTTGATTATTGTTGTGCATGTTATTCTCTCAGATAAGATCCTAAGATCATATTGCTTAAATGATAAAAATCTAACATCAGCCACACATTGTTGTCTGAAGGTACTAATTCTATCATTGTCCACAATTTTGTTAATTCAATCACAATAGACGTGGGTTTACAAGTCAATGACAACTCATTAAATTTGCTGGAAAGAAGGGTCTTGGGACTCGTAGAAACGAAACAAAGTTTTTCGGAGAACTGTAAGGAAGATGACTGGAAAACTATGGGGATGGAACAAAATTTGTCGAAATTTAGTAAGGTTTGTGATTCAGGTAATGGGAATCTTGGAATCTCTAGGGGGGGCCTAGCCCTCAGTCAAGTTCCAAAAATAGGTGATGGAAGAAATTGATTTAGCCCATGGAAACGGAACAGAGTTCGGGGAAATGTAAGGAAGATGATGCAGAAATTATGGGAACGGACCATAATTCGGCGGAAGTCAGTAAGGGTTATAATTTAAGACCCAAATCATGAAAGGAGAATCATGTAAGCTCTGTGGGGGGATTAGCTGTCAATCAAGTACCAAAAACAGGCGCTGGAAGAAAATCGTACCTGAGCAAGGCACAATTGAAGGCAACAAAGGAAATCTTGGAAGGGAAGCAAACCACGATAGGAAGGGCTCATAGAGTGAGAAAATCCCCAATTAGTGTTACGTAAATGCTAATTTTATCCTACAACGTGAGGGGGTTAGGAGGGGTGCCCAAATTAGCATCCCTCTATAGGATGTTAGATTTAAAGAAACCAAAAGTGGTAGATTTACAAGAGACAATGTCAGAAGGAGGGAAAGCTAAATACACACTACAAACATGTCTGGGGGATTGGTAGATGGAAACCCTGGATACAGAGGAGCACTCGAGGGCAATGGTAACAGCATGGAGTCCAAACATCATCTACCACAATAAGAATACCTTCAAGGATACAATAGGAATAGAGCTAGAAGATCTTGAAACCGGGCTTATTTTTTACTTCCTAAATGTTTATGCCCCTTTTATGAAAGAAGGATTTTTTGGGAAACCCTAAGCAGAAGTGGAGCTTTGGACCATGAAAACTTGATTTTGGCAGGGGATCTAAACCTGACCTTGAAATCGAGAGAAGTCTGGGGTAAAAATGCATGGAAAGATGTTTTAGCATCATATTTCATCTCTTTATTTGAGCAGAAGAGTTAATAGATCTACAACCAAATCGAATTGAACCTACTTGGAGAAATAGGAGAGGAGGAGATCAAGCGATCTCCAAACGATTGGACATATATATAATTTTGGTTTGTTTTAACATTTCATTTTTATTATAAAAAATTAAAGATGAGTTTTTTTTAATTTTTTTAAGTTGGATGAGTTGGTAAATTATGAAAATTGGTAATTTTACAAATATTTAAAATTAAATTTTAATATGAGCATATGCATAATATTATAAAGAAAAAATAATTCATCCTTTATTTCTTTAAATCATAACGATCACAATTTTTTCTTTTCATTACATTTTAGGATTTTTCTAAAGTTGGTTTAACTATAAAACTTATTATTATTTTAGTAATATTGATTATTTTTTCAAACTAACTATAATATAAATGTAATTTTAATCTTTTACATTAAGGTTAATCATCCAATACTATGAAGTTTCTTATATTTTTTAGCTTTCTTGTTAATTATTATGTGTTTGTATATTAAGTATATATGTGTAGTCATACTTTTGAACTAAATGTGATGGAGCTTTGCAACTATTCCTTCTGACCGTCAAACCATCTCTATTACCTATGGCGCTTTCCTAATATCGCTCTCGGTGAGAGTGTATGATTGTCTCTTTGGTCAGCTGCCGCGGTGTAGATACACCACCTTGAACCCTATCTGTAGTTTTTCTGGCGATTGTTTTTTGTTTTTTTTCTTTGAGTGTTTTATCGTCATTGTCCATAGTGGTTGGTGGTATACACTGCTCCGAGATTTTAGGGACAGGTTACTATCTGCTCCCTAAATTTTTCATAGATTGGTTTTTACTTGGGTACCGACCCCGTCACGGGGTTTACACTTTGCCCTTTTTCTGGTTGTGGGACATAATGAACCGGGTTGTTAGGGTCAGGCTTCTACCTTCTCCCTGATATCGTGCTAGTGGGTTTTTATTGTCTACCTGTATTGACTTGGTTACTTGTGTCTTTTAGGGTTCTTTCTCGATTTGTTGAGCCTCGAGTCTATTTTTGTTGGGCGGTGAAGCCTCTGTCGACTCAGCTTACTATCTTAGGGTCGGACTCATCTCTTGTGATTCTTGGAATGTGTTTTGATCTTCTCTGTCATCCTTCTCTCAGGTCTTCCACCTATGTTAAGAACTGAGAGACTCTGGAGTCAAACCTGTCTCTTGTGACAGGTCTAGTACCAACCAGAGTTAACAAAAAGTGGGAATGATTACCTATCTTGTCAGTTATTTGTTTTACACTAATCATTAGGGTTTTTTCATTGTTTAATAATTAGGGTTTGTGTGGTTTTATCTTCTGCTTTGATGGTGACTTCGTCCTCCTCGACGGAGGTTCGCACCAATCCCCATGCAGGTTTCCATGTCTCTTCGGTGGTTCCCCCCATTGTTCATGGACCTTCAGTATCCACCTATCCCATGGGTGTTTTTGGCTTTGGTCACATCCTTGGGACAGTGGAAGGTTTTCCTACTAGTGTTGACAGGTTCTAATACCCTTCAAAGTCACTGCTAGAAAGATTTCTTTCGAACAGGTCAAGAGTGCTAAATGTGTTTGTGTCCTTGGGCTAGACATGACCATAGACATGGTATCTACCCTCTCCCAGTGGGCCCTTGTGGGGTGGTTCAAATACCTGAAGTTGTCTCATTCTGCAGTATTAACATGGGTCTGTGAACACTGGAAGCCCCTTTTGAAATCTATTCCTAAGGTACTTACCCTGTTAAATGGCTGGACACTTTTTTAATTATTCACGGTTGAAGACTGCGAGTTAGTTGAAAGTAGGTATTGGATTTTGGGTGAAGGCTCACTCATTCTGAAATGGTGGTATTCTAGTCCTGATCCCTGGACAGAGAAACTAAACTGGAGGCATCTATGGGTGATCCTACCTAACTTCCCGGTCCAATGTTGGAACCTCAAGAGTTTCATGGCGGTTGAAAATGCGATTGGTTCCTTCATGCTCATCAAAGATGATCAACTGTTGGGGTTTGACCACTCAGCTCCTCGAGTGCTAGTCGATATGGATCTCTCTGAAGGTTTACCTAATGAACTCAAGGTTTTGTGGGATGGTGACTCGTTCACCAAGAGGCTCGACTATTGGAAGATCGCTTTTAGATGCCATGACTATCAGATGAAGGGACACTCCAAGAATTTTTTCCCTTTGAAGGGAGATATCCGCTCAAGCATGCAGACTGAAGTGGAGTGTCAGGAGGATCCTCTCACGCCGTTGATTAGGGATATCACCTTTCCTCTTCCTTTGTACCGAGACTCGGCCAGTAACTTCATGGGTAAGTTTAACAACACATACCTCTTTTACTTAAATTTCTCTCTGCATAAGATATTCTCTCTTCCCTTATGGTGTCCACAGTACTTGATGCCCCCCTTCCCCCACCTATGAACCCTGCTACTTCGTCTTCGGTGTTCTCTCCATCTTACCCTTGTCCTAAGAATGGGGAAGATCTTTCGACCTCCGTCATCTCTGTGACTCAGGTCTCATTGGGTCAGCTTGTGGGAGTGTATCCTAGGCCACTTGAGGAACCCCCTTCCTCTTCCTCTCCTTCTTTTGGAGATGCATTACACATTACCTTGTCACCCTCTCCCCTTTTCGATAAATCCCCTAAATGTTTTCCTCCTCCCGATTTGAATTTGTATATCCTCTAGTCGCCTTATGTTAGTGGGGATCTATCAAAAAATCCCTCCTTGGCCTCCCTTCCACCACTTAGAATATACGAAGCGGATGTGTCCCCCTCCTCTGATATATTTCCCATTTCTGTGATTCGCTTGGCCAATGTATCCATCCGTGAACCAAAAAGAGTGGGCAAGGGAAACATGAAGGGTCTTAAAGACTTGATACATGATCAGTCCTACATTAATCCTAAGGTGGTTCCTCTGGCCAGTAGAGGACTACCTTCTACCTCAACTTCTGGAAATGACTCCTTTCTCTGGGCTCTTAGAGACAACGCAGCCCCCCCACGGGTGAACCAATGAACCTTGTCAGCTTTAACATACGAGGGCTTGGCGAAAGCCCAAAATGTTTCGCCTTAAGCATTTATTTGACCTTTGTTCACCAGCTGTGGTGGTTTTACAAGAGACCATGACCTCAGGTGACCGTGCCTGTGAAATTTTTTTCATCTGCGACCTAATTGGAGGGTTTGTGCACGAGATGCTGTGGGACATTCTGGGGGATCCCTGGTGGCCTGGAACCCCTTGTTGGCTGATTTTCTTGCTTACAAATCTATTGCGGATATCTTAATCCATGGAATTCTGTTAGGATTTCATCAGTTTGTTTTCCTTCTCAACATATATGGGCCCTATGAGAATCATCAGGGTTTCTCAGATTCAGTTAGATCTTGTGACTCCTCAACTTACCAAATCTTATTTTGGCAAGGGATTTGAACTTTACCTGGTCCTCCGATGAAGTTTGGGGAGCAGGAAGACCTTGTGACCCTTAGGAAGACTACTTCATCTCACTTTTTGAGGATTCCAACCTACAGTATATTGCTCCAGCCATTATTTCTCCTACCTGGTACAACGGAAGAGTTGGTTCCCTTTCTATTGCAAAGAGGTTGGATCGTTTCTTCTTGGATGATAATTTATGTGAATTCCTTGGGAATTTCAGAACTCAGCACCACTCCATTGGGGTTTCGGATCACTGGCCCAGTTATCCTACAAATAGATTTCGACAAAGCTTTTATAACTTACCCCTTCAAGTTTAACCCCGCCTGGCTTATCGAGGAGGAGTTCAATATTTTGATCAGGAAAGAATGGGTTCTGCATTCATCCATTTATATAGGTCACTTAAGTCCTATGAAGGCCCTTCTTCATAAGCTCATGAAACTTCAACCGATAGTCATACTTTGGGAAAAGTCTAAGAAAAGATCACTTAACTCTGATATTTGTCGACTTGAGGGTGACATTATTACTATAGAGAACCATTTGATTCATGATTCTGGATCCGAAGTTATACAGGGGGGCCTAAAATACTATTAATCCACCAGGACCAAGCTTCTTACCCATAAGAAGGAGACTCTTCGGCAAAAAAGTAGGGATTCCTGGCTACTGGCAAGAGATGAGAATACTCGTTACTTCCATAAATTTGCGAATAAGAGGCGGGTCACCAACTCTGTGTGGGAAGCAATTGATAATGATAATAACAAGGTCTTTGATCAAGGATCTTTCAAAATATTTTCCAAGACATATTTTGCTGATTTATACAGGGAACCAGACAATTTTAACATTGATGATCAACTTGGTATCATAAAACTCTTTCCCTCTTATTTTTCAGCTGAGGATTGTTGGTCTATTTCTAGCCTGGTCGCTCTCAAGGGAGTGGAACCCACTCCAAATATTTTTGCTAAGGACAAAATTCCTGGGCCCGACGGCTGAACTGTTGATTTCTATCTCCATTTTTTTATATGCTTGGTCAGGAATTGGTTTCTATGATTAAGGACACGAGACTGTCAGGCTCGATCCCTGAGACTCTCAATAGCACCTTTCTGACACTTATCCCCAAGGTGTATAGGTCTATTTCTTTTGGCGACTATAGATCGATCGCCCTTTGTAACCTCCTCTACAAATTGATAACCAAATTCATTGCGGAGGGGCTCAAGCCTTTCCTTGGACTCGACATCTAAAATGAACAATTCAGTTTTTTTTCCCAATCAATAGATACTGGATGCGGTGAGGATAGTCTGGGAAGTCCTACACTCTGTCAAAATGAAACGTTCCTTGGCCATCGCTCTGAACCTTGACTTAGAGAAAGATTATGACAAAGTCAACTGGTCTCTGCTCCGATTAACTCTTTTACAAATCAGCCTTCTGTTCAGAATGGTAAAATGGATTATGGCTTGTGTCACCACCGTGAACTATGCGGTTCTTATTAATAGTGCTCCTACTGAGACCTTTATGGGTACCCGGGGTATTCGGCAAGGTTGTCCACTATCACCCTACCTGTTCCTGTTAATCATTGAAGGTCTGAGCCTATTGATTACATAGGAAAAAAAAGCTGAGAAGATCAAGGGAATTAAGGTGACAGGTTTGGTGACTCTTACTCATACTTTCTTTGTTGATGATTTCTTACTCTTTGGGGATGGAATTTTATTAGAATGGATGCATTACAAGTCACTAAGAAATCTGTTTTGTGAGGCTTATGGGATGACTGTTAGTGAAAGGAAATAGACCTTTGGGACTTTGAACATTTCACAAGACGTATTGATTATGTTTTCCCAACATTTTACATTCCCTTGGAAGTCTTTAGAGGAAGGCCTCACTTATTGTGGATTTCAACTCAAGCCCTGACCGGATTATCTGGAAGACTAACAGACAGACGGGGGATGTAAAAGTAGATTTGGCCTATTTGGCTTCCCTTAAATATTGAAAGGAACTTGACTGTCGGTGTTGACACAATGCATTGTGGAAACTGAAGATCGCAGGAAAGGTAAAATATTTTTCTGGTTGGCCTTTAATCATAAAATACTTACCTGGGATTCCCTTCAACATCGTGGCTTCTTGGGCCTTAGGAGATGTATTTTCTGTTTCAGATATTTAGATTTGGTCGAGCATATATTTGGGAGGTGTATTATATTCAGAGAGATTGGCCAAGCCATATGCCACAAGCTTAAGGGTGCGTGGCATTAGGATCTCCCTACTTTTGCTAATAATTTCAAACAGTGACAGAGTTTGACTGGATTACCTCTGGCAGTTCCTTGCCTGTTTATTTGGGAATTCTGGAAAGCTCGCAATGCATACATTTTCCAGAATGTGCCTATCTCACAACACTACATTATTTCAAAGGTATGCATCTCTACTTTTCTTTCACTGACCTATACAATACATGCTTCTGTTAGACACATTTGTCCTCCTACAGAATTGAGGGATGGGACTGTTGGATACTTTGATGGAGCAGCAAATGTTGGTTCTTTTGGAGCTGGGATAGTGATTATTTTGGACATACTACAATCTTTTAGACTGCTATTGGGTGTTGGATATGGCATGAATACTAAATCTGAGTTACTTGCCCTTTGGGGGCTCCTTTTCTTCTCAATCCACAAATACCTTCTGGCTTTACAGGTTAGAGGTGACTCAAAAGTAATTATTGATTGGGCACAAAACAAACATGACATTCACTTAGCTGAACTGGAACATTGGCCTTCCAAAGTTAAAGATCTACTTAGACATTTCAGCTATCTTTCTTTTCAGCGTGTATACAGGGAGTACAATGCATTGGTTGATGACCTTTCTAAAAGGGCAATTGATTTGGGAGCTGGAGTGATACACTGGGAGCAATACTCAGAAAATTCTATGATAGACTCTGGCTCGTTAAAGTTCCACTTAGCAGTATCAGACATATCTTTATGTTTTTTGGACTATTTTTCCATATGTTATGACAACTCTTGTAATGTAACTAGTTAACTTATCTTGTTGTTGTCTAGTTTTGGATGCTATTTCAGAGGGATGTTATTTTTTGACATGACTGGGAAGGTAGTCATTATGTTTCTGACTTTACTGAATTATGTAACCTGATGGTGTCGATTTTATGACATAGTTTTATAAAAGTTAAAACTGTTTTTTCCATGTGAGAAAAAAAAAGTCATACTTTTATTCGGTGGAAAGTTTCTTGAAAGAAAAGCATTGGATAAGGTGTATTGCTTTTAATTTTGAAATTACAACTTATAATATATTTTTGGATTTGTTTGATTTTCTTCTAAATATTTTCAAAAGTTGATGATGATGATGATGGTATATCGGACCTTAAGAGGATTACTTGGATTGATGTAAAATTTTATTTGTATACTTAAAAAGGGTAGAAAGAAGCATTCCTTACTCACCATATTTTTGACAAGTTATTAGGTTATGGAGGTTTGTATTGTAGTAAACATTATGAAACCATGATATCATGTGGGTGTATGCATGACATTCTAAGAAAAAGTGACTTTCATCCTCAAAATTTGTGTTCTCATAGAAATAATAAATCTTTTCCAATTGGTGTTTTAGGAATTGTCTAATGTCATGTTTCACTATGAAACATATGAGAGTTCATTTTTACATTAACTATATTGATGTTTATCTATATAAAACAACTAAAATAACAGATAAAAAAACCCTCGCACTTTACATTTATATAAAATAACTAAAATAACACATAATAAAATAAATCCCCATCAAAATTTAAAACTAAAATTTATAAATAAATATAATTCCATAAATTATAATAATACATAAAATTAAAAATCTTACATTATGGGATATAAGTTTTTTTTTAAATCACTATTCAAATCTCGATCATTTAAGATAAGACACTTTGGTAAATGTGTTTCGTCTACAATTTTAAAATTTTATATCTCGATCATTTTAGATAAGAGATTTTGGAAATGTGTTTCGTCTCTAATTTTAAAATTTTATATCTCGATCCTTTTTAGATAAGAGATTTTGGAAATGCGTTTTGTCTCAATTTAAAATTTTATATAATAATTTTTTTTTCCAAAGAAAAAATTCATAATTTTATTTAAAATTATATAAAGTAGATGATCCACTTTCATCAAAGAAAATGACCATTAATCTGATATACATCCTCAATATTGCTTATACCAAATCAAAACATATGTCTTAATTACATCACACTTTGACAAAACTACAGTCTCCATAGTGGAGATAAAAAAACCTCCATAACATTCCATGAAAAAACACTGGAAATCTGACTATTCCCCTAACTCTGTAGCAACAAAGTATTGGAGTCTCCAACATAGATCAGAGAAAAATCTCTGAATCCCTCATGTCCAAAAAACAGGTGACTGGAATATATACAATCATCAAATTAGTCACAAGAAATAGTCACCAAGATACCCAAAACTAGACATCTGACTTCCCCAAAAATACTGCAAATATGCTACCACATTCAGCATCTTGACTACTATATAAACTTCTTAAAAAAAGTTCAGCAAAACAATAAATATTGACAAGTGCAAAACTGAGAAAACATGAAGCACAAAAGTCTCTGAATCATAAGTCAAAGAGACAGCCCAAGTCCCTCCTGACCCAAACAGAAGTATCTAAAAGACCTGAAAGGTATCATGTCTATTAGACCCCTGATTCTCAGAGATATACCAATACCCACTCTGAACTTTCCCTCCTGCTAACTGATCAGCACATGTATTTCTTTCCCTATAAACATGTTTAAAAACAGCCTGATCAAAAAAATCAACAAGTCTGATAACCTCTTGTAGAAACTGTGCAAGTTGCACATTATGAACTCTGAATTTTTCTGAGATCCAATTTATGACAAGCATAGAATCGCCAAAAATCTGGATATGCTTAATCTGCTTCTTTAACGCCAAGCTAATCAGTAATTTCAAAGCAAATAACTCCGCAAAGTTATTTGTCCCTACCCCCAAACCAGCTTTAAAAGTGATATAATGATCAGCTTTAAGGAAAAGAATACCCCCTGCACCACACACTTTAGGATTCCCCAAAGCAGAACCATCAAAAAAACCCCAAGACTTATTTCTATCAATAACTTCCTCCGAGATGATTCTAATTTTCAAAACAGCTGTTTCCATAGGCTAAGAATATAGTAAAGCCAAACTATAAGCTACAACCTGTGCAGGAGATGTGGCAACATTGTCAAAACAGCTCTAGTTTCGAGATTTCCATATAAACCATAAAACTATGAGGGGTAAAGACCTGATAGTTTTTACCTGAGACCTGAAGACCCAGTTCTTCAAAGAGATAATAATATTGTCTCCAACTCACAAATTCTGTAAAATGACCTTATCTTCAATCTCCTACCAGACAAATTTAGTAAAAGGACAATCAACCCCTATATGTTGATTTGATTCAATATCACTTTTACATAAGTAACAACGACCCGAACCTTCCCATCCCCTTCTATTAAGAAGATCCCAAGTAAGGGATTTCCCTGAAAAAAGAGACCAGCAGAAAATCTTAGACTTGAGAGGACACTTCAAATACCAAAACATATTCCACCACCAAGCACATTCCCTTTCATTATGTTCCAGAATCAAATGCATGTATCCACCTTTAGGTGTATACTTACCAGTTTTAGCCTGGTTCCAAACAAGTACATCCACCTCATTTCTAAGTCTGATATGACTGGATTTAAGAATGGTTAGGTATCCATTCCAAGCATTAATATCCATAATCTCAACAAGACCTAGATCATTTGAGCTTAACCAACCTTATTCCAAAAATAAATTCACAGACACAGTTCCAACATATTTTAAAAAATAATAACCTACACCATGCAGAATATCAATCAGATGAGTAGGTAAGTAATGGTGCCATTTGCAACCTACCCAACGGTCCATACCAATATGAATGTTAGCTCCATTCCCAATCTTCCAAACCAAAAAATCAGCTATAAGATGAAAAGACCAAATCACAGATTTCCAGCAAATGGAAATACCTGATTTCTTTTTGTCCTTTTCTCTAATCCAATCCAACAGAGTGAGACGCCAAATATATTTCTGAGTGACAATCTGAACCCACAGCTCTGAGCCATGAATTATATTCCATACAATTTTAGCTGCCAAAGCTTTTGCAAATAGAGCTGGAACTTTTAAACCCCAACCACCCAAAGATTTTGGATTAGCCAAAACCTTCCATGAAATCCATGGCAAACCAGAAGAGGTCCCATCAGCACCAGACCAAAGAAATTTAAAACAGAGTTTTCTGATTTTCTCAATAATCCCAATAGGGATCCAAAAGTGCATTCCAAAAACAGGCAAAGTTTCAAGAGCCGACTTGATCAAAATAAGCTTAGCACCCCTAGATAGCCATCTGTAACTCCAATTCTTTATACGCTTTTCAGCTTTAGCAATAAGCCAATCCCAGTCTTTTAGTAAATATCTGCAAGGTTTTAAATAAAAACCAAGATATTTCATGCCACAGTCAATCTTTAGAACCTTATATGAAAAAATATTTTGCAAGGATATCACCTCTGCTTCATCAAGCCTAGAGTAATAAAAAGATGATTTGTCCTCATTAATCAGCATCCCTGTTGCTTTAGAAAAGTTCATCAAAATTTCATATAGCGTTGATAAAGACTGAGCTGATCCATCCGTGATCATAACAATATCATCAACAAAAAGTACATGAGTCAAAGAAATTTCATTTCCAAAGGAAATACCCCTGAAAAAACCATTGTTTTTAGCAAACAACAGTGCCCTGCTCAAACCTTCGGCAACAACAAGAAATAACAAAGGTGCCAAAGGACACCCCTGTCTAAGTCCCCTTCCAGACCATAAAAAACTAGAAGCCACACCATTTATCAAAACAGAGAAAGAGACAGAGGTAAGACTGCTCATAACCCAGGAAATAAAGGGTACCCCAAAGCCCATTTTGGTTAAAATAACCCTTAAAAAAATCCAAGTGACTCTATCATATGCTTTAGACAAATCTATTTTCAGAACCACAGACTTTAAACCCTTTGTGCAGGAATAGATAAATTTCATTTATTACCTTTCTAAAAATAAATATATTATTATTTAAATTATTAAATAAGTTTAGTAGTTTTTTTGTTTTATTTTTGTAACTGAATACTTTCTCTTATAACTGAAAAACCTTTTTTAAATGTGTTTTGGAGACTCGTTTTTAGTTTTTTTCTAATGATAATATTGGTTGGTTATTGCACCATATATAATATTTGTAAATGTTATTGGCATAGAATAAGGTTATATCTCTATTTTATGAATGGGTGCTAAATGAAGTTTTTAGTTTTTTTTAGTTTTTAGTTTTTGGCTTTAATCGGCTATACTTTATGTATAAGTTTAATTTTTTATTATTATTATATAGTTTAGTGTTAATTTTTTAATTGCAAGGAACCTAAGTTTTATTGCATAATAACATTGAAGTGATGTTAGGGTTTCTAAAGGTGTGGAGTTAAATCCATACCAAGAGTATATTGTGTAAGAGAGAGAAATAACCACATCTATTATAAGGGATATGCATAGGATAGTAAACAATTTTATGGTGTTGGAATCAACATCTTGAAGGTTAGAATGAAGATGTTGTTGCTTAATAAGGACATGCTTAATATAATTGAAAGGATTTGGACTAAGCCTACCCAAAATGCAGATTTCATTAGTGAGGGGGGTAAAGGTAGGTGGTGCTTGTTCTTGTATACTTTCAAGTTGAAGTGGTAATGCTATTTTGCGTATATGGAAAAGCCAACAAGCGATGTTTGGGCTCAATTGATTAAGTTATGGGAGTCAAATGATGTTAGTACAAGTTTGTATCTATGAAGTCTTTTCTATTAAAAACGTAGGAATCACAAAATATTTTAAATGACATGAACTAGTTTAAGTCTCTAATGAACCAGCTACAAGTGTGTGGGTCAGTGATTCTAGAAGAAGACATTGTTATGATATTCATGGGAGTTTTCTAAAAATCCTGTTGTAGATTGGTAGTAGCATTCCAGCTAATATGAACTTGTATAAATTAGTAGCAACAATACTTCAATAATAAATCATAAGGAAGGATGCATGGTTGAATGATGAGACTCTTGCAACTACATTTTCATGAGATAAGAATAAGGAAAATAATAATAAAGAAAGAAAATTTATTCCTTGCTATCACAATGCTTCTAAGAGTAGTAAAGACACAAAGGAGGATAAGAATATAGGAATGTGCTTTCATTGTGGGGCTCGAAGGAATTTTAAGAAATAATGCAAATAGTGGTTAGAGTGGGTAGAAGAGGTAAAGAAAAAGAAGGTAGTTGAAACTAACACCATGTAAGTGTTAGTGCTTAGATTTAGGAGTAACCAACGCATGACACATGAGAGGTTGGCTTAGGTCATGTAAATAAATACCTGAAGGGAAGATTGCCAATATTTGTTATGATGGTAGGGATGAGATAACAAGAGTTGGAAATATCTCATTGAAGATGTTAAATGGTGTAAATAAGCAAATCCAAGATTTGTATGGTATGTCCCTACTTTAGCAAAAATTCTTTTGTTAATTAGTAAGATCACTGTTGTTGGAATAATGGTATAGTTTCATAGCAAGATGTGTGTTTTACAATATTTGAAAAGAGTGATTATTGTTAAAAGAATTATATATGGCAATTTGTACAAGTTTGTGCTATAACACTCAAAGTGGTGTTAGAAACAATGGATCACAAAAAATTAGATTTAATGATATTGAATCACATATTCAGATATGCAAATACACACTTACTTGAGGTATTAAAAGGGATAAGCTTGTAGAATATTTGAATTTACATCTACTGGATGAGTTGGGAGTATGTGAAGGTTGTTGTTTGTGAAAGAAACATAGTTTCATAGGGAAAGAAGAGGTGATAAATTAGGATAAAATGAAGTTCATACATTTAAACATTTTCATTCCAATGCAAGTAGTGACATAGAATGGAGCAAGGCATTTTTTTAACCTTTATTGATGATTTCTATAAATTGACCTTTGTCTACTTTCTCGAAAATAAATTAGATGCATTAGAAATGTTTAAATTTTTTGAAGCATTTGGTTATTAGTTAGGACAACCTTTTAAATGGCTTACATGTGATCATGGGGATCTATATGCCTTAAATGATTTAATAAATTATTGCTCAAAGGAATGGATCAAGCTAGAGTACATTGTGATGTTGTAAAAATAAAGTGTAGGACTCTTGTTAAAAGTGTACCTTAAATGCTTTCAATTTTTTATTTTTTTGCAAAGGAAGGGATCAAGCTAGAGTACAATGTTCCCTATTTAATACAACAATATGATGTGTAAGAATAAGGAATAGGATTCTTGTTAAAAATGGCAGATGCATGCTTGTTGGCCCTAGGAAAGTATGTAAGAGTTTTGATCGGAAGTTTTGGGGAATCTGGTCGCAGGGTGAACAAGGCTATGACAGAAAAGAAGAGAGTAAGTCGAATCTGGGAATTTGACTAGTTTTGAGGAGACACTAAATGGAAATGGTGAGTTAAGTTAGAAAAGTAGTCTATTTTGGGTAATGGGCATGAATGTAAACTCAGTCGATAGAGCCTATATAAATGTAAAGGGACTTATTGGGTTAGTTAAGAAACAATCATCTGTCGGTTAAGTACCAGTCCACGGTTACAAGAAGAGCCGTAAAAAAGTATATAAGATTGATCCATAAGTTGTGTGCATGGATCATAGTAATGAATTGGATGAAACAAAATATATGTAATCAAATAGATGATGTCAACAGGTTGTGTGCGCAAACCAGAAACGTTCAAGAGATGACTATGCCAGATGAAGCCTTCTATTGTGGTTTTCTTTCGTATGGGTTTACAAGTTAAAATTTTGTGCCTATGATGTCTGTTTATATTGTGTCTAAATATTTGTGAGTTTGTTGCAACTAATATTATTAATAATAATGTGTAATGTGATAATAAAACTATGATAGACATGATTTAGATTTATGTTATATGTTGTATTATCTGTCGACGGTTGTTCATCTATCTTCTTCGGTTGAGTAGTATGTTTAAACATTGCCATGGGAAGATCCCCTTCTATAACTGCAGAATATTGGTTCTTGAAGTCCCCATAGGAATCTTAGGTGAGACCTCACTTGCGTCGTAAGTGTTTCCAACAAATTTATACTATGTCGGGTTGGTGCCTTGGGTTTTCTTAGTCGGTTGGAGACTAAACCTGGGTTAGAAGAATCAACCCAAAAAATGGTTTCATTATTGGGATAGGGATCATTGTCAAGAGGACATGTTTTGGCACACTATGAAGCTGGAGATCTAGGATCGGGTGGGCTACAAAGAGAAAGGATTTGCACAAGAAGAAAGTAAGGGATCGCGATTGAATCTGATAGCATGGTCAGAAAGGTATGTTTACTATATATTCACTAAATATTTTTTAGTGAATTTCCTATTTTATTGTATGAATGGTTGGTGAAGCTAGCAACTTAGAGGAAAAATTTTCAAGGTGGAGAATCCATACAGTGGACTCCTTAGCTAATCCAACACTTGAAGAGGGTCAGTAATTCTATCTCTATGGTTTTTGACTTATGGTTCGATAGAATTTTGGAGGGATATATTATTGAGATTGTAGTCGACACTATTAAGGAATACAATGAGACAGAAAGAGAGTTTTTCCATCGACCTAGGGGCCGATATGTGAAATCTTTAAAGTTGGGGATAAAAATGTTGGTATGTGAAAAAGGGATCCTGAGGATGAAGTCTAATGAGTAAACCATTGTGCATGGAGGACTTGGGTTATGTCAGAAGGAAGGTTTGAACGAGATGGATAGAGTAAGCTGAGATGTTCCCAGTCAACAGTGAAACTGAGGAAGAGGATGGTCGTCTAAGGAGTGGAATAATATTTTGGTCGAGAAAGAGGAGAAGGATTGTGACAGGGAGAGAGATTTGCAACGCGACCAGAAGAAGGGACTACAAGTTGGTACCACATCTCAACAAAGAACCTTGTAACGAAGAGGAGGAATGTAAGCTTATCTCTGAAGATGAAGAAGAAGCGCTAGATCTAGACCAGTACTATGACGTACCCACAACCCCATGTACATCTCCAACATATGAGGTAATACCCAAAAGTGCGTCAAAGTGTGATTTTTCAAATCATAGTAATAGTAATAGCCAAGATAGTAGTCAAGAAGTTCCTACTAGTGGAATATTCTATTCAACTTCATCATACCCGAAGTACAAAGGATGTCTGGGAGTGACATAAAGTTTCCTATATTCAGTGAGAATGGGTTGGAACATCTTGAGAAACATTGGTTCTTGTGTGAAGTTGTATGGACGGTGCGAAAGGTCCAGGATGAAGCTATAAAAAGAGCCCAGATGATCACAACCTTTATAGGTCGTGCTCATGTCTGGTACATGAAGTCTTATGTGGTTCCTATGAGGACCCCTCAAAATTCATTAGATTGGATTCGATCTGGGAAGATAGATGAATTCAAGAATCACAAGTTTGAGTCGCAATGCATCACAGAGTTAAAACAAATCAAGCAAACTTCAATTGAATATGTCTGGGACTTCGACTAGAGGTTTAAAAATTAGATGGCTAAGGTAAGTTTCTAGATGTCTAACGTTCAACACTAAGAATGGTTCACTATTGTGATGCTACCACATATCTGTGTTCCCTTGATGCAGCAAAAGATCGTATCCCAAAGTGAAGCTCTTGAGCTTACTATGAAATTGGAAGCTTCGTTGGTTGGAGAAACTGGTGCAAGAATTATGCAAATCCAGTCACAACTAGCCAATCTAAAGTTGCAAATACAAGATATCAAGGAAGGGAAAGAAATCCAAGAGGAAGCCTGGTGTACGAGATGAAGAACTGGAGGCCATCATAAGGATTCATGTCTAACCTTCCTCAATTATATTGCATCGAGAGCGTCAAATCCAATAAATTCATAAGGGCTACCATGGTGTCAAATTTTCCAGACAAGAGTTCATCAGTCGAAGGAATGTTTGTATCTATAAAAGATAGTAAGTACACCTGCTAACTTATATTATAAATTATGTCTCTTTGTGGGTCATGACGAGAAATACTATCGAGCATACCAGTTGTTGCAGGAGAATACAATCGAGACATATTTGATTAAAAATGATGAGTAGATGTAGGATGAGCATGCTCATACACAATACCCTCAGTCAAGGGGGGGAATCCTTTTAGAGGCCTAGCACGAGGAGGTGGATTTGGTTGCGAGCAAGGTCAAATGATTTGTTACAATTGTGGACAACTAGGACATTTTTCTAGATACTGCACTAATCCTTCATTGACATGTTCATATTTGTAAAGCATTGGACCATACTCTTAAAGAGTGCCCACAGTTGCTTGCTAAGTGGCAGGTCACAATCATGGGAAACCATAACCAACCTCCAAATGCAAACTAGAATGTTTAGAAGATTTTTGCATGCACCTAGGGAACCTAATATTGTTGTTGTAACAAGAGGGGGTGTTGCGACTGGAGGCGATCAAGGAGTACCATGGTTAAATCCAAGAGTTCAATCGACAACACAAAAGAAAGCGTCATTCGATGTCCAGAAAGACAAAGGTGTCTTATTTGATGCATGTGATGATTTCATAGATAGAAACCATTCTTTTACATCTAAAAATGTACCAATATTGTATAATTGACCAATCCTAGAAATGCCCCAAAGTTTTGATTAGTCATTCCAAAGAACGCTGACAGATAAGGTAAGCAAGTTGAAGAATTTCTTTAAGAGTTTCTTAGCACTTATAGAATATAAAGATGCTTTAGCAGAGTTATCAACTCTAGTAGAAAAACCTCAGCCAAGTATGCAACTAGAGAAAAAATTTAACCATATTAATAAAAGACTGAAGGCAGGTCAAGAGCTATGTATGAATGCTCAGATAAGTGACTATGATATGGATTTTATGATCCTTGATTTGGGTTCAGATGTTAATATTTTAACATGAAAAACATGGGAATGCATGGGAAAGTCAAGACTGGTATGGTCTCCTATTCAACTGTGTTTATCCAATCAGCTTAAGGTCTTACCTATTGATCGACTATCGTAGGTTCCTTTTGAGGTGGAAGGACTCTGGACCTATGCAGATTTTGAAATAATGGATACTTTTGATGATATGAATCTGTATATAGCACTTATGGGGATCGACTAGGCTACCGAAAACCAGACAGTCATAAATTGAAAAAAGATAATATTATCATTTGAAGCTACACAAATACGAGTAGTCACTCCAATAGATCCTTTGGAAGGCGAGAGATATGTCGAGCTAGTAAACAGTGAAGGACAAGAAGGATACTTGGATAATATTTACAATATTTCTTCTACAATGGATGACTACATCAACCCAACAGCTGATAGTAAATTAAGTTGGCAAAGTATTAGTTCATGTTCATTAGACTCAGGAGAAGCTTTGGAGAATTGGCAGAACCGACTACATGAAGTATCAAT
The DNA here is from genome assembly GCA_001517045.1 of Pseudotsuga menziesii. Classification (NCBI taxonomy): domain Eukaryota; kingdom Viridiplantae; phylum Streptophyta; class Pinopsida; order Pinales; family Pinaceae; genus Pseudotsuga; species Pseudotsuga menziesii. The sequence continues at coordinate 248,890 of LPNX010116680.1, forward strand.
GTGGAAGTGTGCAAGGATCATGAATTCCCTGCAGTGGGTAGGTGTTGAGGTATGTGACCTACAAAGTTATGAAGGATTACCTAACTTAGATACATTTCTTACATAATTTGAAGACAAAATATTGGAACCGTGGTGCCTGTTAGCCCTGTATGTTGCATTGAAATCTACACCTTCCTGGTGGTGGGTTGTTCATAAGAAATCTATCTCAAAATGGCCACAATGTCAACGGCTTCTAGAAATCATATTTGGAGAAAATATTTCTTATAATAGCAAGAAATATATGGGATTGATGAATCATTTCAACCACATTCAAAATTGTCACACAACATGGATGACATCGTCGCGAAAGGAATGGGTTCCTCAGTTCATACAAACTTTGGACATGATACCAAGAAACTGGTATACATCGGTTGAGTTGCGACGAGGAACCGTAGAATGGGAATAGATATCTACTTGTTTCACACATACTTTTAGCTTGTTGATGACAGTTTGATGGTTGATGTTTCTCTGCAAGTTATCAGAACCTAGTTTTTTGAAGACATCCTTGTTACGATGTCAAGTTTTCCTTAGGGATGTGCGACTGTTCAGAATTGGATGGATTGTTATAACATAACTAGCGAGCATGAATATGAGGATCCACATGATATACATATTCCTGAATCAGATGGTAGTCGAGCAGTGGAAGGATCAGGATTATCAAGTGATAATTTTTTAATCCCCTCAAAATAAAGAAGGTGAATGTTGGTTCTCCGGAGAACTCAAAATTCGATAATATTGGGGACTATTGGGATGATGAGACAGTAGGGAAGATTACATATTTACTACATGAGTTCCAGGATCTATTCCCAACTAAGTTCTCGGAAATGAAGGCAATTGTTATTGATCTAGGAGAAATGAAGATCCCCCTGAAGCTAGACGCAAACCCTGTCACACAGCGGTCATATCGACTATATCCTAGATATAAGGAGAAGGTCAAAATAGAGTTAGACAAAATGTTAGAGGTAGGAATTATTGAAACTATCGAGGAATCAGAATGGATCAACCCTGTGGTTGTTATGGACAAGAAAACTGGTGAAGCCCGTATCTGTGTCGACCTATGGAAACTGAATGATGCTTTCCTGCATGATCCATTTCCTATACCTTTCACAGATGAAGTATTGGAGAGTGTTTGAGGGAAAGAAGTGTACTTGTTGACCCATGGATTCTCTAGGTACCATCAAATAAGGATTGCAGAAGAAGATCGACACAAAACCACTTTTGAGATAGAGTGGGGTTGCTTTCAATTTACAGTAATGCCCTTCAGACTCAAGAATGTGCTTGTTATTTTTTCTAGAATATTAGTAGTTTCTCTTAAAGAATATCCATAAATTTCTTGAGGTATACTTTGATGATTGGATGATCTATGGGCTAGTTAAATATTGAGAGTATTAGAATGATGTTGGACCAGTGTAGACAATTCCATATTTCTCTCAATTTGAAGAAGTGTATTTTTTGTGCTCCTTTTGGTATTTTTCCGAATCATGTGGTCATCGAGACAAAATATTGATGGACCCCGCCAAGATTGCAATTATTGTCAACTTACCCCCACCCACATCAGTTAAATAGTTGAGAACTACCCGGGACATACTGGGTATTACAAAAAATTTATACGGGGTTATGCCGAGGTTACAACTCTAATGGAAAAGTTGTTGAAGAAAGATGTTAAATTCCAATGGAACAAGCAGTGCCAAAAGAGCCTAGATATCCTCAAGAACAATACGGTCCCATATCCTATATTGCTATTTCTAGATTGGTAGAAATAATTTGAAGTATATGTCGATGCATCATAGTACTTGGCATAGTACTTGCACAACCAGCTAAGGGTTCTCTTGATCACCCCATCGTATTTGTCAGTATAAAACTATCAATGAGAGGAACGAATTATACTACTACTGAGAGGGAGGGACTTCATACGATGTATACTCTCCAGAAATTTCGACATTATTTGTTGGGCGATCATTTCAAAATGTTTATAGACCACTCTACAATAAAATACTTGGTCAATAAGCTAGTGTTGGGGGGGAATATATGTTCATGGATTCTCCTATTCCAAAAGTTTGATTTTGAAATTATTATTATGTCAGGATGACTGAATGCAGAACATGAACATCTATCGAGGTTAGAAAGTGGAGAAGAGCCTACTAGTCTAGATGATAATCTTACCAACGCATAGTTATTTGCAGTCAAAATGATTCATGATCACTACAAATGCATTGTACATTTCTTGACTACAGGGTATGCACCAACAGATTCAATACAACACAAAAGAAGCAACTAGTTGTAAAAGTTGTAGACTTCCAACCAATCATTGTGCACTTATACAAGATGGGACTAAATGAAATACGGTGTCAATGTGTCTTGGAACATGAGCAACTGATGGTGTTGAATGAAGCACATGTTGGTGTCTTAGGAGGCCACTATGTAGCAAAAGTCACAACACGCAAGATTTTACAAGTCATATTATGGTGATCTGCTCTTCATGTAGATTCTCGGGATTATTTTCATAAATGTGGTTTTTATCAACGTGTTGTGAGACTGTCACGACAAGTTGAAATGTCATTGTTACCACATGTAACTTTGCAAAATTTTAGTAAGTGGGTTATCAAATTTGTGGGTCCCATCAACCCACCAGGAAAATGGGTGAGTGCACGATATATAATCACTGTGACAAACTATTTAACCAGGTGGCCCTAAGCAACACCGGCCAGGGATTGTATTGTCGCAATTGCTGCAAGATTTATATTTGACCATGTTGTGACCAGGTTTGGATGATCAAAAATTCTAATAAGTGACCAAGGTACACACTTTTTTAATCATCTTATTGAAAAAACAACTAAGGAGCTTCAGATTCAACACCAGAAGACAACGCCATATCACCCAAAGAAAATGGCGTTTTCAAAGCATTTATTAACATATTACAGAATGCATTGACTAAAATATGCAATGTTCAAAGGGATGATTGGTATCACAAGATACATGCATTCTTATGGGATTATCGCACCACATGCAAAAATCTAACAGGACACACCCCATTAGATTGGTTTATGGACAAGAGGCTATTATGTCGCTAGACTATATTGTACCTAGTCTTAGAATAGCTGTGATTACTGATATGAAATATATTGTCACAATTGAGGAAATATTATCTCAATTGATACAGATGGAGGAAGATTGATTTATTTCAGGTTATCATAAGTGTGTCGAGAATGAGTGACAGAAGGCTTGGAACGACCACCATATCAATTTCAAGCAATTTCATATAGGAGATTTTGTCCTCCTATATCACAATAAAATTTTGAAACATCCTGGAAAGCTTCGAACACAGTGGTTAGGACCGTTAGGTTGTCATTTGTATCATTGATGGTAGTGTGGTCCAGTTACAAAAATTAGATTGTACACCCTTTGACGGGATGTCATTTGTATCAGGATAGTCGTACTTCGCTCGATTGAAAATGTAGTGGTTGTAAAAAAAACGAAGTCTTATATATACATTTACATTTTGTCGCAAGTTTAAATTATGTCACAGACTAAACGTCTGTCGCAAGTTACAGTTGGATTGCGGTTAGGTTGAAGTAGCAGAAGATTTTGGCGGCATGCTTTTTGTCAAATTTGTAATTAATTCCTAACAAAAGCCTACTTTTATGGAGATTGAAGCGATGTCTAGCATGGCGGTTTATCAAAATGATTGGAATGATTGCCCCATGTGAAAGTATTATTCAGCACTTTTTTCATTTATAGCAAACCCACATGATTGAAAGACTTACTGCATGTGGAATCCTATTTCATTCTCGCACAAATTTATGTTACACATTGTATCAAACTCTGAACTTTCTTGAGGCGAACTATCTATCTACAAACTCTTTGAAGCCCGAATTTGTTTCTTGTGGAAATCCTCGTGTCAAGTATAAGCACTATTCAAGGATCAGTTATGGAGGTCCCCCTTGCCATACCCATTGTTGAAGAAGCACCATAGGTCATATTGTGACCAGTTCCTATCAATCCACCTAGGAGGAAGCGGATTACTGGCCCAATAGTTTTTCCTGAGAAGAGGTTCAAAGCCATACACGATGCTAAAGCTTTAGGCTCTAGATCAATGAAAATATTACCTGGATACATTCCACCAATAAATGAGTATTCTCCTAATGTAGTCATTCACAAGAATGCTAAGGACCCGTTGGTCAAGCCAGCCATCCCAAAAGGCGTCCATGTTATGACAGATATTCTGACAAATTTGAAGAAGCTCGCATTCGTAGATCACGATTTGCAGAAATTTCCTAAATTGCAGATGCTGTGGTACATGACATCTATGTAACTAGTCGAAGGGGGGCCTATTCAACTAGTTCTTGTGGAGTGGTATCAAGGATTGGAAAAGTCGAGCATTTTATTGTTAATGCATATGCCACATTTTGGTCACACTGCAGAAGTCAATACATGCATGAAGCAATTGTTAGTGTGATTCCATGGAGGACTCCTATTGCTGGATAGTCATATTTCAGTAGACGTCGACTCAATTTTTGTAATCATTTGGATTCCTAAGGCAGAGTTCGACCCAACACCATTCTTTGCTGGAAAGGAACAATATCCAAGCCTAATAGGGCGGATGAAGGAGAAATACAATATCACATGAGATAAGAGGGGATTTATATCACCTCTATGAATGATACATGTGTTTGGTTCACAACAAATGTGCTCTCCAGCAAGCTCCTTAGAAATATGTGACCAAACCATTGCACTGTTGGTACCATCATTGCAGCAGGGTAGTGTTATACTGGTGTACATATGAATTGGTCTACATATTTGTTGAATGAACTGTTAGCAGATTCCAGTGACGCCCATGAAAAAATACAATCCATTTACTTATTCATGGCTACTAGTTTTGATATCTTTTTGTGACGTGGTATGAGCCACCAAATTATAAGGGGATGGACTTACTTGTTCCGTGTCAAGGGGCACGCTACCAGAACCTGTGGTATGAGAAGAATAATCAACAACGATAAATAGAAAATAATATTGAATTATACTTGCATGATCATGCATTGAGGCATCACAATGGAAACCAATCTTGGATTACCGCAAAGACTGTCCAATGGTACAGGAACGTGATCAGATTTTATGTCGATGACCCCCAACGTCAATGGTTGACCACTACGTTTTAGTTAACATGGGAAGAAATTGATATTATTATTCAGGATTGGCCTGAGGAATGGAAGCATCTTATCGCAGATGACCAAATATCTGTTGAGATTGACCCATGACATGATGGAACTTCGGGAAACCAAGGAGGAGACCACCAGGAAGAAGAAATCCCTTCCATCTCTCCCTATTAAATAAATGAAGAATCCATTGCAACATCAATGGATCTTGAACTTGGAGAAAAGAGGAAACCATATAATGAAACTAAGAAGAGTCGCAAGAAATAGAAAGGCTATTAAAACCCCCCCTGGTGGTGGCCTTACAGAGGATGATTATAATTTAATTATTGATCGAATGGCAAAGGTTGTTGATGAAACTAACCAAGAAATTGATGCTCGAAATATAGACTTAGTGGGAAGAATCACTGACTTGCTGCAGACTCTTTGTGTCATGGTAAAAGAAGTAAGGGTAGCGATAAGTCGAGACTCGTTCCAGTCGCAGTCACAATCATGGTTGCAGTCACAAGAAGACATTCCTTCATAGGATCTCCCAGTTGAAGTATCGTTACCTCAACAACATCGAAAGGTACAATTGTCTCCTAGGCACTTAACTTGGGCACACCTAAACATAATAACATGATTAAGGACATTGGTCACGTGAGTGTCGACCTATACCCATGTTTGTACTGCACAACGTTCAACAAGATGCAGTGGACGAGATTAAGGCAAGAGAACATATGGTATATGAATAGTTGAAGCATTCAAAGAATACTGCATCTTCTCTCTAGACAAAATTGCAGGAAATATAACTGAAGACACAAAGATGGCAGTGGGACAGGAAGAGACTGGAAAAAGCTGATGTGTTTGCTTGCCATGAAATTCCATATATGGGATTTACACCTAAAATGCTCCCATAAGCTCAAGTCATTCGGTTAGGGGAAGTGGCTTCTGACTTCCGCTAGTGCATTACAAAATCAGAAGCAAAGTTGCTTCCCAGTACACTCCATGAAGTCCCAGAACAGGTCACAAGGACCTTTCACCTGATACATGAGTAGGCTCGACATGCGCTAGGGGAGACGAAAGTGGAAACTTCATAACCTATCAGTTCCAAACTTGTCGAAATTTTTGTGAAAGTCAAAGTAAAATTTCAGCATCAAGCAAAATATGTAATCAAAATCTATCAAGAGTTTCATAATAAGATAAACGCGACAGATATTTCTGGCTGAAGTTGCTTGGGACGAGCCACAAGTGAGTGTTGGGGGCCTGTTGGTCCTAGGAAAGTATGTAAGATTTTTGATCGGAAATTTTTAGGACTCTGTTCGTAGGGAGAACAAGGTTGTGACATAAAATAAGAGAGTAAGTCGAATTCAAGAATTCAACCAGTTTTGAGGAGACACTAAATGTAAACAGTGAGTTAACTTAGAAAATTAGTATATTTTGGGTAATGGGCATGAATGTAAACTCGGCCAATTGAGCCTATATAAATGTAAAGGGATTTATTGGGTTATTTAAGAAACATTCGACTGCTAGTTAAGTACCAATTGACGGTTAGAATAAGAGTCATGAAAAAGTATATAAGGTCGATCCATAAGCTGTGTGCATGGATGATAGTACCAAATTGGATGGAACAGAATAGATGTAATCAAATAGATGCTTCCTGCAGTATGTGTGCATAGACCAGAAGCATTCAAGACACAACTATGCCAGATGAATTTGCGCTTTTGTGGTTTTCTCCCGTATGGGTTTCCACGTTAACTTATGTGTCTATGATGTCTATTTATATTGTATCTGAAGCTTTGTGAGTTTGTTGCAACTGATATTGTTAATAATAATGTGGAAAGTGATAATGAAACTATGATAGGAATTATTTAGATCTATGTTATATGTTGTGTTATCTATCGATTGTTTTTCATCTATCTTCTTTGGTTGAGTAGTCTGTTTAAACATCACCATGGGAAAATCCCCTTCTATAACTGCAGAAGCCTAGTTCTTTCAGTACCCATAGGTATCTCGGGTGAGACCTCACTTGTGTCGCATGTGTTTTCGATGGATTTATACTCTGTCAGGTCGGTGCCTTGGGGGTTGTTGGCCGGACGAAGACTGAACTTGGGTTAGAGGAATTGACCCAACAATGCTCAAGAGTAATGGGTTAATTATTGTCTTTTGAGATAAAGCAAATTACCATAGCTTAAAGGTTTAAAATATTACCATCCAACTTTATATTTAGTGAACATATTAGTTTCTTGGAAGGTAGGAAAATACACTAGTCTATTGGGGTAGTCCAAGAAGGACTCCACACAATACAAGTCATGGAAAAAAAATAGCGATTAAGGTTGATCTATATGAAGCATATGATCATTATAGTTGGATGTACCTGAGGTTAATGCTCATACATTTGGGCTCCTATGTTCCTTTTGTTAACAAGGTTATGAATTATGCTAGAGATGTTTATTTTGTTTTTCTAATAAATGGGTAAGATTATGAGTTCTTTGCGCATGAAATGGACTTAGGATAGGGCCACCCTTATCTCCCCTACCTTTCCTTATTGTAGCAGAATATTTAAATAGGGCACTACAAAAGGTAAATAGATTGGGTGGTTTTAAAGGATTAAAAATTAGCAGCTCGTGTTCTTTATCACATATTTAATTTTTTGATGATATACATATTCTATGTGATGAATCCATAGAGAAGTAAATGAACTAAAGGAAAATATGGACCTATATTGTATTGCTACAAGTATGTAGATAAACATGGAAAATTACACTATTTGTTTGGTGGGATTGTTTCAAAGAGATTAGTTATATAATTCACAATTGTTTCCATTTCATTGGCAAGATAGGGAGGATGATTTAAAGTATCAAATTTTTTTCTTAAAACCAACTTATTTTATGAAGAGTGATTGGTATTGGTTAATCCAAAGGTGGAAAAACGACCAAAAGTATGGTGTAATCGATGGCTATCAAGAGAGGGTAGACTTGTGTTATTGAAGTAGTTTTAGAAGGCATGCATATTTATTGAATGACTTTATCATGGATTCCCAAAGGTTCAATGCTCCCCGTGAGTTTCGTGACATGGACTAATTGCCTCTTGAGATCCTAACTCTAACGATTGTGGTGGATATTAACACCTGTGGTTTTTGGTCTAACGGTATCATGAGTCTAACCATTGGTATCAGAGCAGCCCTTCAACATAATCCTAACAAGCTTAAAGGGATTTGGGGACACAATATGGGAGGATCAACAAAGCTCATTGACCATGAAGTTCCAGTCCTGGAGAAATCATATTATTTTGGATGGAGAAGTAAAATGAAACGTTACTTGAAGAAATTCAATGTTTGGGAAATTGTGGTGAACCCACCTGTCTAGCCAAGCAAGAAGACAAAGACAGCAGTTGAGAAAGACAACAAGATTTCCTTGAATTTTTTTATGGATGGACTATCAAGCTCTATTGAGGAAAGTGTAAAAGATTACACCTCTGCCAAGGATCTTTGGTTCAAGCTGAAAGAAGAATACCAAAAGAAAAATCAAGACAAAGAATAGGAAGCAAAAGTCAAGGATGAAAATCAAGAAGAAAAGTAGGTACAAGCTTCAAATACAAGTGAAGGTAAGTACTCTTCAATGGATGATAATTCTGAATGTAATGATGATGAAGTTGTTCTTACAGAAGATGAAGAATAAGTTTTGTTGAAAGCAAATAATGCATTTACAAGCACATTGTTAGATATTGATCTTAGATTCAATCCAAAACTCAAGAAGAAAATTTTGAGGTCATTTGAAAAATACAAAGAGACAAAATCTTTGTTAATGAAGTCAAAACTCAAGATCAAAGACTTGCAAGATAAGCTAGAATATCAAAATGATGAAATAAAGGAATTGAATATTGGATTAGAAAAAGATCAAGAAGAGATTGGTGTATATCCTAAAGAACTTGAAGAAGTGAGATGGGCTAATACTAATCTAAAAATCCAGTTGGAGGAATCTAAAAGAAGAGAAGAAGTATTAAAGAACCACTTGGATGAAAAGGAGAAGAGTTGTTAGCACCTAGAAATGGAAGTGGTTGAACTCAAGAAGAAGATTGAAAAATCAAATGTACATGTCAAGGTCACAAATAGTTCAGCCATATTGGATGAGATTTTGGATTGTCAAAGACCCACATTTGACAAATCCGGTCTTGGCTACAACAAAGCAATGGAAAAATCAGAGGTTGGAGCATGGTCTCTTGAGACTCCCAAAGCAAGCTCCTCAATGACCAAAGATGAAAGAGAAGATCCTCCTCGCATACTTGCACATGACAACAAAGGATTTGGAAGATCAAGTATGCATCAAGGAGTCAGTTTTGCACCTTCAAGCAAATCAAGAAAAGAAACAGCTTCAAGATGGAATCCAAGTCCAAGGTATGAAAATAGATTTAATGGCTATTGTTTTTCTTGCTCTAATTTTGGTCATAAGGATATGGAATGTAGATCCTATGGAATAATAAGTGTCAGAATCCCTAATGACAAAGTTAAGTGTTGGACATGTAATCATATTGGCCATATTGTTGCTAACGATCACACAATGAGGTGCTACTCATGTAGTGGATTTGGTCACAAGGCTAAAGAATGCCCAAGTCAAAGGAGTTAACCTAGGAGGAGCCCATCATATACATCATCAAGGGGAACTAATGAATCATGGAATAAGTATAACAAAGGAAAAATTGAAGATCAGAAGACAAACAATCTAAGCCAAGGACACTCTAAGATATGGATAAGAAAAAATATTTTGCTAGATCTAAATGAAGTTGAAGATCAATGCACAAAAGGTGAAGGTGGATGCCACATGTCAAGCCATACTTGAAGTCTTCCAAATACTTTGAGTATGCCATGAGTTCATCATTGGAGAATGGACTCAAATGGTAGAGAATGGATCTCCTAGAAGTAACAGGTCTTATGATCATATTGCAATACATTAACAATTGGTATGAAGGCTTATCTTTTATTTTTCAGTGGTCCAAAATCAGGATTCGAACCATGTACAAGGATGATGCATACACATTTTTGATAATATGGAAGTGCTAAATATACAACAGTATGAAATGAAATCTCAGCAAAAGACATGATGATGAGATGTCATGTGGTATCTTGAGCAGAGAAGGACCAGTAGCTATTAATGACCAGTTTGAGTTGACAAACAAAAGTGACAGGTTGAAAAGATTGATGACTGTGATTATTATTGTGACTTATTTTAGTTTTGGGTATCATGGAACATAAAAGAATCAAAAGTATCTCCAGCATATTTGATGAAGTGGAGCATGAGGATGGATTTACCTTGCTGAGCATCTAAAGAAGAAGATGCATAACAAGGGGAGCATGGAAAATATTGATATATGCTTACTCTGATTTGTCTTTGGTCTCCCAAAATATAGGACCAGTGACATTTCCATTAACATTTTCATGATGATTGATGTTGAAAGAATTAGTTAGGTAGTTGTAGCAGCAGTTGGAAGTTGTTGTTCTATTTCATCTTTTGAATTCGAGTAAGAAGAAGAAGTGTTGAAGCAGCCAGAGTTGAATCCACAACTTGTAAGTGTTTGGAAATGTGTGCAAGAGTGACACCATGATGCATGTTCATAGCTTGATTTGATGAACACCTAATGTTTCCTATAATGATGATAAAATGATATTGACACACACAGAATCCAATGTGTGAGCACATTGTTGTAGCTATGACAATAAGCTAAGTTTTATGGCAAAAATAGTAGCATTCTTTTCAAAAATGTGCATCGGTAAGGCAGTCATACAAGTTTGTGACATCATGGAGATCAAGGATTAGTCCAAGCATCCGAAGTATTGAATTTGAATCTTATTCAAAAGTCTGTAGCAGAAAACATAGTGATCAATCTTTGTTTCTAAAGAAGACAGTTGGGATGACAAGTTCAGCAGACCATTGAAGAAAATATTGTTCAGTGTGAATTGAAAAGGAGCTTGTTGATAGGGGGAGTATGATGATGTGGATATGATGAGCCATATTAAAAGCTACAAGAAATAAAAATTTGACTTGACAAAGATAAAATCTACTATGACACAAGCAATACATTCTTGATGGAAGATCAATCTCAGCATGAAAGGGGGAGTGTGTTTATGAAAAAATTGAAGATGAGCAAACTTACATGAGCAGTAAGATGACAAGATAGTGGACAAGTTAAAGGCTTGAAGTATGATGATGTTGCATTCTTACCTTTTATGAATTTACTGGGTATCAACATATCAATCAGTGGGAGCATCTATGTGAAATCTAAGGAAAAAAAACTTAAAAAATGTTTTTTTCTTGAACATTGTGAAGCTCTTGAAGGCTAATCAACCCTTTGTCATTAATGTCAAAGGGGGAGAGAAAATAAATGTTGGTTTCCATCAATGACAAAGGGGTAGATTGATGAATGTGGTTGTCTAAGATTGTCATTGATGACAATGTTAATGACAAAGGTGAAGTGTGATGACATGACATGAAGCAAAAGCAAGCAAGTGTGTGGATGGAAAGAGATGACAAAGCACAAGGACATTGGATGTGGGAATTGAAGCCATTGAAGCACCTAATGAGTCAAATGACCCATACTGTGTTCATTTGAATATGACTTGGAAAAGGAAAAAAAGGAGAGCAACAATGACAAGTGGACCAAATGAAGACAAGCAAGAAAGACCAAATGACCCATTTTGTGGTCATTTAGAGTTCGTCCAAATACCTTGACAAAGGACAATGACATATAGAATACACCTGGTGACAAACAAGCAAGCATAAAAAAGGTTGATCACAAGGATCAAGCATTGATGGCACTTCGACACATTTGTTGTGGTGATAATTGTCCATGACACCAATCGATGATGGACTTGATAATGTGTGAGGATTTGAAACAATACTGTTAGATAATAACTCCCGATTCATATTATTTCTCTATCAAGGCCTTTATTTATACATTTACAATGACTCTTGGGATCACACATCCGAGAGTCTCTTCATATTCCTACTATGTACAATAACGTATAATCCTGACGGATTATATTCCAACAATCCCCCCTTAATCCAAAGGGGTGTTAGTAAGTCCGAGCATGTTTCTGAATCTTTCAAACTTTTCTCGTCCAAGTGCTTTGGTGAAGATGTCTGCAACTTGATCATTTGTGGAACAATGTTGAAGATGGACTATCTTAGCCTCTACATGATGTCGAATCAAATGATACTTTGTGTTGATGTGTTTGGTTCGATCATGGAATCTGGGATTCTTAGCCAGCTTGATTGCAGAAGTATTGTCGATCAATAATGGAGTGGAGTTCTCTTGTTTTTCTTGCAAATATTCAAGTATCTTCCTGAGCCATACTATTTCTTTTGTTGCTTCAGCTGCAGCCACATATTCTGCTTCTGTTGCTGAATCTGCCGGAACTGACTGTTTGCATGATCTCCATGAGACAGGTGCTGATCCAAGACTCATAGTGTATCCAGAAGTTGATACTCCTGTCTCCTTATCGCCATCAAAATATGAGTCTGAGTACCCAATAAGTTTGAAGTCATCCACTTTAGAGTACTTGAGTCCAACGTCTTGAGTCCCCTTCAAGTATCTTAGAACTCTTTTTGTAGCTGACCAGTGTCCTTCACAAGGTTTATGCATGAACCTTGAAAGTATGCCAACAACATAAGAAATATCTGGTCTAGTTGTTGTAAGGTAGATAAGACTTCCTACAAGTTGTCGATACTTGGTCGCATCCTCAAATTCTTTTCCTTCGCTTGATGTGAGCTTCATTTTTTGTTCCATTGGAGTAGAGATAGGGTTGCATTCTGTCATGCAAAATTTGTTTATTATTTCTCCAACATATATTTTCTGAGATAGGAATATGTACTTAGGATGTTGAGTGACTTCAATTCCTAAGTAATAGTGGAGATGTCCCATATCTGTCATTTCAAAGATCTTTTTCAAATCTTTCTTTATGGATGCTATATAGCTCTCATTGTTCCCTATCATCAAAAGATCATCTACGTACACCACAAGATACACAACAGATCTTCCAACTTTCTTTATAAACAGTGTTGCATCATCAAGATCAAAATGTTCGAAATTTAACTTCAAAATATGCTCGGTTAATTTTTCATACCATGCGTGAGGTGCTTGTTTTAGGCCATACAAGGATTTGACAAGCTTGCATACCTTTTGTTCTCTTCCTTTCACAACAAATCCTTCTGGCTGAGACATGAAGACATTCTCTTTCAAGTCTCCATTCAAGAAAGCAGTCTTCACATCCATCTGATGAACTTTCCACCCATTCTGAGCAGCTAAAGAGAGTAAGGTACGGATGGTAGCCCATTTTACTATAGGAGAAAACGTTTCTTCATAGTCAATTCCTTCTTTCTGTGCATAGCCTTTTGCTACAAGCCTCGCTTTGTGCTTGTCAAGTGATCCATTTGATCTGTATTTGTTCTTGTACACCCACTTGCAGCCAATTGGTTTGGTTCCAACTGGAGGGTCAACCAGCTTCCAAGTTCCATTCTTTATGAGTGCATCATACTCATTCTGCATAGCTTCTTTCCACTCAACACGAGTAGAAGCTTCTTCAAAGGAAGTTGGTTCAAAGTTAGCAGATAAATTAAATTCACAATCAAATGATACATCCATGTCATCACCTAAATTATCTGCTTCTCCTCCATCTTCGTGTCTTTTTGAACTTCTCATTACCATCTTTCCAACTTCATCCGGATGGACACTTTCAAGTGTCTCTATGGCCCATTTAGGAATCTTCCGTGATGGTCCTGGTTGATCAGCTAGTGGTGCTTCATCATTGATTGAGAATCTTCCAATTCTCTCAATCACATCATCCAGTTGAATCTCTTGTTGAGGTGAAGTAGCAGGAACTTCTTTATACGGGGGAGTTGGTGCTTCATATGGAAATTCCAAAGGTTGATCCAGAATAGGAATCCCCCCTTCAAGGTTTGGAATTTCATATTCATTTTCAGAATATTT